>VWYE01007248.1:0-168073 GCA_013398995.1 Alaudala cheleensis
AACGAATATTTCCATGTGTACACTCGGAGGCGAAATGACGGCGGGAGGTACNATATACTTGCTTAATATAGTATATATAGCTATGTGTGTATATAGTTACTTAGTATAGTATATATAGTATATATAGTATATATAGTATATATAGTATATATATATACTATATAGTGTATATGGTGTATCTATATAGTGTGATAGATAGATAGATAGATAGATAGATAGATAGATAGATAGATAGATAGATAATATACCTCTGGGCACTTGGGAAGTTGAGAGATTTACTACAATCAAGAGAGAGAAAAAGGATTTAAAAAACCCTAGGTAACTTTGGTTGCAGAAATCAGGGAGAAAACCTTAGCCCCAATAAAAGCAGTGACTCCTGTGGAGTCAGGCCTTCATCCTTCACACTCCTAGTGCAAAACATGCCCAGGGGCAGCTCTCCAGGGCTTTTCCCAGGCACTCACCCTTGGGCACCTGGAGCAGTCTGAACCTGTGCTCTGGGCTGGTTTCAGGCAAGTTCACTCTTCTCACAAGGGGACATAAATCCCCATTAATACTCTGTTGAAAAAACCCAGGTAGTATTTTCATATATAAGCACAGATTTATGTGTACATTCTTAAAGGCTTTTTTTCTCTCTTTGAATTTCTATAAATGAAAGGGAAATGCTCTCAGACTCCCCTCTCAAAGGATCTACATGTACATCTCTTCAGATCAACTTTCATCTCTCAGCTGTATATGCCATGTCATACTTCTGACGACAGTCATATCAACACAGCAAGGTATTGGTGTGACACATGGTAGAGCAATGTGTCAACAGGGGAGTCTGAGCAAATGTCTGTGGAAAAATTTCATACTTCATGGAGGTACAAAAAGGAGAAGGGCATAGAATAAACTCCTTTCTGTCCAGATAGATTGTTGTTTAAATATTGGGCTTATCTGGGTAGATGAATTCAGCTCAGGTGAGTATTTATGTCTGTGATGTAAGAAGTGAGCAGCTGCATTAGGAAACAAACCCATCTGGATAGGGGCTTGAGGAATGAGCCAGGCTGGGGTACTCAGTGTGCCACTCCTGGGGCATTGACTCCTCCTCCCCCATCACTGACATTCAATTAAAACCCTAAGGGCAGGGCTGCAATTAGTGCTGGGCTGGGGGAAGCCTGAGCCCTTGTGTCTGATCTAACATTGTCCATTTGAAAATCAACCACATAAACCCGCAGTATTTTTTAGTTCTACAGATTAGCTACAAATCCAAGCTCTCACATCCTTTCTGATTTTACTTATTCAAAGATCATTGCTAACCAAATATCTAATTCTGTTAGGGTTGATGTGGCTTGCAGAAGACAGACTCTTTAGATTAATGAATCAAATGAAATGGGTGGATGCTCATTCAGGTAGGCAGTGTCTGATGCTAGTCAGACAATGTCTGCAGCTCTTTGATTTTACAACTTTTTATTCAAATTGTGGTGAGACTAATGATACTAATTTTATAATTGAAGTGAGTTTGCTCTAGCATCATTTGTATGAGTGGCTCGCCATCTATAGTGGTAATTAGTGTTTTCTTCTTTTTTGATTTGCTGTTTATTTTGGTCTTAAATCTATTTTCACATCATCACTCCAGTGCACTATTCATATGATTGAAGTAACTGCCTTTTTAGCTCTCAGATTGCTTCCCATGCATCAGTGTCAAATGTGCTTAAAGAGCAGTACATGCAGCATGACAGGAGATTACTGATTGTAGTGTCCTTTGTGAAAGCAGCAAATCCTTCTGACCCCACTGACCTCCCTCTGCTACCCTCTGATTTAGTCTTTGACCTTTCTGTACTTCCCTTCATCCCCCCCAAAAGCAAAACTGCTACCAAAACTGATACAGTTCTCTAAACTCCAGATATCTCACAGGGTTAGCTTGAAATTGCTTGACATTTAAAATTATTCCTTATTTAACTTTATACAATCAGCAGGTATAAACTGAATAACAGCAAAATTATTCCTTTAGCGCTACTGACCACAGAACATGTACCTGAAAAAACTCTTCATGTGTTTGTCTATATAGAAATGAAAAAGATATTGATCCCTTTGAAAATTAAACCCCATGCCTTGATAATGGCCGTTCTCTCATCAGTATTTTCTTTCTTTAGGTAGAAAAGATATAAGAAAGAAAATCCAATGCAAGTGGACCTAACTCTTGAGTCTAATGGAGAGGTGAATTTGTATAGTCATGGCAATATCAGGCTCAAAGTGTTTTATTTCATAGTGTTGTCTGGTGGATACATTTGGAAATAGTTTTTACAGATTAATAGATTACAGAGAATTATAAGGACTTATGTAAAGTTGCCTTCTTTGATAACTGCATTACTACAAATTAAAATATGAGAGTGATTTTCTTGGATTGCTCCTTATACATGGTGTTAGCAGCATTGCAGCTGCACATGAGACATTTTTCATGGAATGAAAATCTAATTTCAGTTTCAATACTGTATTCATGAGGAAATTTTAAGGGCCAAAGCCCGAAATTGCAGACTTCTTTATGAAGAATCAAAGAAATGATCAAAAATTTAAAAAGGGCTGTATATTTCCAAACTGGCAGAACCAGAACCACAGAAATGAAAAGTTTAAAGACAACAATAGGAACATATACATTGACTTCCTGCTAATATCCATTCCAAACCAGTGAAGGATAAACTAAGTTGAATGAACTCATGTTGACATGTCAGGTTATGCAATGACTTGAGACAAAATAAAATCTAATTCTGTGATGACATTGTAGCCTCCTGTCACAGCTGAAGATAACAATCATCTTATCTAAAAGTATTTGATGGGTCTGGTCCTGAATGGGGAAAATTGCTTGAGACATGAAAATTGAACACACAACCGTGAAGGGAGACCTCATGACATTTTACAAGCTGAAAGACTGTTTATTCTCCAAATGTGAGTCCTGTTGGTGGGAATTTGAACACGTCCTCATAGGGCAGTTGCTTCATTTGCAGACACTTTGGGTTTGAAATGTCATCTTTCTTATGATTATCAGTCAAGGATATATGAGCTTAGAATAAAACACCATGTTCACTGATCTGTATTCCCAGTGAATCTGATTTGTTTGTTGAAAAGAGTAAAAACTCATCCAACCCAGATATAAGACAGTCTTTCCTTTATTGCCTCTGGGAGACAGACTAGTCTGCAATCATATTTCTTCAAAACAGCAGATATACATGTTTTTGACCTGAATAATTAGATGAATAAATTCTTGCAAACATAACTGCTATGCTATTCTCAAATTAATTTCTTAAAATTATGTTGAGATTTAGTTTTTAGTTCATAAATTGGCATGAAAGATTTTGAAAGAGAACACAGAGAATTCACAGTTATATTGGTATGAACCTGGCTCTGCCCATAAACTATTAAAATATGCCTGGATTTTGCCCTTTGGGTTTTGGAAACTTTTTTATTTATTTCTTTTTAAAGACAAAAGTTGCATATGGTTTTGCTTTATCTCTGTCAGCCAACTTCAGGAGGTAAATATTCAGAACAGCATACCTAGATTTAGATTATTGATTCTTTCTAGCTAAACTGTGAGGTTAAATTCCCCAGGCATGCAATCGCCAATATCCTCCAAGGATTTTTCCTTCTATTCATTAACATTTTCAGAACTAGAAATTTTCTCTGAGTTGGAAATATCATACAAGTAATAAATGCTCAGGGTATTTCCAGCTTTGATGTCCTTCTCGTCTTCTTTCAATCATAGTGACACCCATCACAGAGGAAGAAAGATTACACTAGAGGTTTGATGAGAGTGATGCATCTAATACTTACGACATTCTTAAAACAAACATCCTCATGGACAAATCTAGCTGCTAGGTACTGCCTTGGTTTCTATTTTTGTTTTAGCAGACCTTGATCAATAGCAGGACAGTTGCCAATCTATTAGATTTTGTCAACTATTGCAGTTCAGACTGCAGTATTGCAAAACAATGTTTGGATGGATCCTACTTACTGTCTGTCACAGAGAAGCAAAAAAGCCCTCTTAGAGAGAGAGGTGATACTTCAAGGTTTTTATCTGACATAGGGAAAATACCAAGGCTAATTTTTATGCTGAAATATGTAAGAAAAAACTCAGTCATCGTAGATGGCAGTACAGCTTGCAAATCCAATATCTCCAACACCCCCATGTGACCATCCATCATTCTTCCTGATTAACAGCCTAGACAGTTGATATCAGCTAATATTAGAAGCTCATTAATCTATTAATGTTTTCTTCAATTGTATTTAATTGCAGAACATATTACACCAAAAGAGAGTGTACAAACTCACAGGCTTATTTTAAAACAAACAACATTAAAATGCGCAATTAATGTAGAAAGTTGTTTTCAATCGTGCCTTTCTGAATTTCTTTAAAGGGTTTGAAAACATTACTGAGCTCAGTGTTACCAGCTATAAATAATAATTTATACCACATTTAATGCTAAGCAAAAAAATTCAGCTGAACTTCAGAAAGCATCCAGGAATCTTGTAAACTCCAGGGTAAGGCAGCCCCTCTGGCACAGGCTAGATCTGCACTTTTCAAGCTGCCTGTAACACATTTCCCTCCCAAAGCATGATGGCTTCTGCACCTCTTCTATGAGCATCTTCCTGCAGGGAATGAAAGTTTGGGGATGAATTGTGGACCAGGTGAAGGAAGCAGCAAGGGCAGAAGTGATGGGGCCAGAGATGGGAGCAGCACACAGAATCATCACAGAAGGGATCTGCTGGATTTTGGGAACCTTTGAGGATCCACAGATGCACAGGAGCACAGAATGATTTAGGTTAGAAGAGACCTCAACTTTCACCAGATCAGGTTGCTCAAAGCATCATCCAGCCTGACTTTAACACCTCTAATGATGGGGCATCCATGGCTTCTCTGTTCCAGTGTCTTGCTGCCCCTATAGTCCCTGGGGTCACTGTGACCAGGGTGGTCACCTGGCCCAAGAGACCTGCTAGGACACAGCTGTAAATCCAGTGGAAGCCAAAACTATGACAGCAAAGCCTCCTCATAGCTTTTATTTCCTCCTTCCACAGATTTGCTGTCTTGGGAATGTTTTTCCCCTCTCCATTTCAAGGGAAACTTGTCAGTGGGCTTCTCCTAGACCTGGCCATGAAGAAGAAAGGCTGTGTAGAAGGTATGTAGTCCTTAGAGAAGCACTGGGAAAAAGTACTATATTTGCTCATGGCAAATTTACACAGGAGCTGGCTTTCTACCAATCCTAGTGCAGGTTTGATCATCCCTTTGACAATAAAAAATTGTGAATGTAAGAGGAATTTAAATAGGCAGAATGTAATGACCTTAGATATGAGCAAAATCCTGGCCTCAAGGAAGACAGTGGAAGCTTTGCCATTGATCTCAGTGGAGACAGGATTATACTTGTAGTTTTGTCAAGATTCTATCATTAACATTATTGGTTTTAAAGTGCCATTGGATATTTAATTGCATCAAGTGTGAGAGCTTTTATTGTATGACTAAAAAAGAAGGAAAAATATCATTAGGCTGAGAGTTCTGTCAAGGCTGACTAGTTATATTCAACATGTGCTTAAGAGGTAAATCCTCTGGGAGAGGGTTATTTAATAATGTTTAGAAAGTATTATCTTTCAGAAAATCTAGCTGCTACAAAATTCTTCAGCAAATCCTTGCAACACTGTATTCAGAATAGTTTTGTTTTTACTGAGCACAGAAGTCTTAGATGAAGAAAGCCAAGTCAAAGAAAAGCATCTCAAATTTATTGGCATAAGACTGTATTTAAAGCCTGATCTGACAAACCACTTAACTGTATTTTTAACTTCAAGCATGCTAATTGTCTTTGCAACTTTATTCCTGGCTGAAAGGAACATTTAGGCAGTTGAAAACCCCTCCTGATTTCCAAGAATAATGGTCTCTTAGCATGCCATCTTTCATTAGAATGAAATGTATAAAGAAATGGAATGGAAGTGGGAAAAGAAAACTGGAGGACTTCAGCCCATAAAGTGAAAATATGATCAGAAAAGTGCTGGACTTGTATTATTCCATGGATAAAACACAATTAAAAAGTGACATTTAAACAGAGATGTACTTTTGTCCACTGTAAATATTTGTACATGTTTGGTAACTAGAAACACAAGGATAGTATGTCAGGAAGACCAAAGGATTGTTATTTTCTCTTTTTTCATCTCCTCACAGATTAAGTTTCAGTCACCTGCTTCTCACCACTTAACCCAACTCATTTCACTTCATTCTTCAAGGCTTTGGTCTTGTTCTCCTAGTAAAGAAACAGAAAAGTTGTGGTTGGGAGCCTGATAATAGCATTCTTCATGTGGCCTTAACATTTGATGTTCAATCATATACAAAATCCTGATGCAGCACTTGGAGGCTTTGCCAGTTCTGGGGAAAGCCACAACGATTAGACATCAAACCTCACATTTTGTCCTTTCTTCTTTTATAGGAAAATGTGCATTTTATACAAGTCATTGTCTGTCAAAATATAGGTAGATAGAGAAAGGAGCTGTTTACAGTGGAGGGACTCAGAAACAGCTTTTTTGAAATCCTGCACAAAGATGTTGGCTTCTCTGCAGTTAGGTACAAGGACAATAAGGTACAACATAAATTTTTTCCTATTAAATTCCTTAAATGCTGTTGTTAGCTATCACATTTATGAACTCCTCTTATTCCCACACATCAAGGTGTTCTTTTTGACAGCATGTTTAACTCTAAGAAGCTGTGCATGCATTCTCTTTATGTTGCTTTGAAAGTAATTACTGGGTATATAATGAGTTCTCCTTTATGTCTCTAAGCAGATGGGCTCCTATTATCAGGTTTTCAGAACAAACTGATTGTATAAAGGTGTTTGTCACAACTAATTCCAGGAGTCAAGGAGGTAAATAACCTCATTTATTAATGATCAAGGAAAGTAAGAGAAATTCATTATCTCATGCTTATTTTCTGCACCTGATTTTTTTACCCTGCTAGAATGGAAGTAAGATTGCACTGCTCTGAAAGCTGGAAGGGAAAAGACACACAATTTAAAATTAGCTTATGCTTGGTCAGTCTTTGGATCTTGCAGAGGCAGCAGTTCAAGAACAGAAAAAAATTCAAATATTCAAAAGTCATCATTGACTTAGTTACCTAAGTTCTGACTACAAAACATATGCTAACAATATTTACATCTGCTATGGTCCAACGTTATGTCTGTTAAAAATGTATCTAATCTCAGTAGAATTGTAGCAGTGATGTGTATAACTCAGTGAGTTTTCTCCTGGGAAAACTCTCGCACAGTTTTATAAGTATTAGCTGGCGTGTTGATTATACTGATAGTATAAAGTGATTATACTGATAACTTTAGATATTTACTGACTGATTTGGGTTGTACTCTGCAGAGCTGACAGGTAGGAGAAGGCTAAATGGCTTTGGCAGTCCTCTCTTCCAAACAAGAACCTTGGCTGCCTAGAAATGGCACAACTTTAGACAAGGCAATTTAAAGATCAATCTAGTTGTACTGATGCAATCTGCTAATGCATGTACATTTAAATTAGCTAATGACACAGGCAACATTACAATCGATTTGAGTGTGTCTACATTAGGCTTAGCCTTGGTTCAAGATAAATCTAAGTTAAAATAAGATCAATTGTATTTAAAATCCTGCAGCTTTCCTGTGTGGACAAAGCCTGCCCTCACTCTGAAGTTGGCAGCATTTTAACAAGCTCTAGGAAGACTATTTTATCTTATTTTAAATTTTTCTCCTCACTAAGTTTGGTCTGTTAAAGTGCAGTGTGGTCAGTTGTGTAATCCAAGAGATCCTTTAAAAACAGAATAAAAGTAGGGTTCAAAAATCTTCATTCAGACTTTTAACTTGGTCTGACTTTCAAATACCTCTCTCTGGGTGACCTCAGTAAGGACTGGGAGTATTCAGTGCTTGTAAAGACCCAAATAACTCTCAAACCAGACCTTTGATTTAGGGGTTTAGCTTTGTATTTAAGAGGTTATTATGTTTTCAGATGTTTTGGATGCAGAATTAATTACATTTTCTGTTTTCTTTAATTCTATTCCTTTACAGATGATCACCCTTCCATTTTAAAACAATCATTTAGCAAGTCTTAAAAAAAGAGTTCTAAATATATTCTCCAAATTTTATTTCTTCTGGCATTTGATACACATGTAAGCCAAACAATGCACAGTTTAGCAAGCTGTATATTTTTGTACAGTCATTCTCAGCTGCAGTCATCACTTGGCTGACAACCATCTGTGTCAACCTGCTTTTTCCTTCCCGCTTTGCTCAGCTGAAATGAAAATAAATTGACAGAAACAACTTCTGCAGGGAAAGTGCAAAAAGTTAATAGAGTGGTGAGCATCTCTCTTCATCTTTAAGCACATCTTTCTATGTTAAGTTTCACTTGTGTTCAAAATTAAAATGCTATTTATTTTAAATAGAAGAACGAAAAGCTTGAAAGAAGGAAAACACAGCTTGTTTGCTTGCAAGGCAAAAAGCTATTGCCAAGTGGTCGAGCAGAACACAACATCTTGACTGTTGAGCAGCACAGGGTGAGGGCTGTGGAGGCTGCCACGGGCGATGTCCCAGTACTGGCAATAGGAAAGGGCTTGGAGAACCAGACCAGCTTAAGAGATGCTTCATTTCTTTTCTGCATACAGCAAGCTCTTCTCTGTGTTCCCCAGGCTCCTCTTTGCCTACTTTCACCTTCTACTTCAGGTTTCCTTATGAGGTTATTTGTCTGTGAAGCCAGGGGTTGGAGAAAAGGGACACAAAAGAGGAGCTAAAAATGTTGCCTTGAGGCTTGAAATCAAGCCAGACGTTGGAATGTGGATTTGGTTTCAGAGGTGTTCTATGAAGATAACTGAAAAACTTTTTTTGTAATTTGGAGTCACAAAATATGTTATCCAACAGTCTTTATAATTAGATTCTAAGCTGACTACCTGTTTCTACCACATTTTTTTTAAACCTTGTAGTTACTACTATAATCAGTGCCTGTAAATCTCTTCAGTTTGAACCAGATAGGGATACCATGGAAATAATATTGTGTAGCAGTGTTAGCAGAGACTATATCAGAAGGTGCTTGCATAAAAAATCAGAACTGAGGTTGCACAGGATTCTGACTTTTTATTTGTCCAACTACTGTAAGCCTGAATTGTAATATTAATACACCTTCTCCCCCCCCCCCATAAACATACACATTAATATGTAGGATGAATTTCTGTCCCTATTTAATTCAGTGGGAATTCAGCTTGACAGAATCAGAATTTGACATATTCCCATATTTCTCTTCCTTTTCCATCTATACTACAAGACTACACCCCTGCATTGTCTACCTGAATTTTGCCAGTCTCTCAGAGCCATGTCAAATCCCTGTCAAAACTCAGCATTGTTTAGTCACTGACTCATAGTTCACAGCAATGATTTTTCTCTTTCTATCAGAAAGAAAAATTGCCAGTAAACATGACCTTAGTCTAAATCAGACATTCAACACCAATTCAGAAGAGTGTTTAGGCTCTATTATAGTCATATGACCAGAACTAAGATTAGAAATGTATATGTTACAAATCCATATGGTTATGGCAGATTTCTGAGATGTGCTAAAAATTGTTCTTTCAGTCTTAGAAAATTTCATCCTATCGAAGACATGAAAACTGTGGATTGAGGATACTTTACTACAGCCTGATTTGTCCATCTCAGGCTCTTTTAAAAGATTTTGTTTAAAGTTTAGTTTTTGTGCTAAGAGCAACCCTGAGAAGTTTCAGCAGAGTTTGAGTCATGAACAACAAAAGAAATCTGTGCACTGGAGTGCAGAATTCTCTAAGGCAGCTACCATTAAGCTAATAAAACATGGCATGCCTAATCCAGCTATAATTCATGGAGGTCAAATGGCAGATGTGGGGGAGCTCGTGGCCAACCCCAACATTTCGTCGAAAGATGGAATAAGCATCCAAGTCTGTGGCAGGTTTTATGGGCAAGGCTCAGGCCCAGTATAAACATAATTAAAAAGTGAAAGGAGAAAAATGTAGACTGAAGCAACTAAGCAGAAGCTCTTAATGTCTCCGCAAAAATCTATAAAATAATGCTTTAACCTTATCCTTTTAGGAGTTTAATGCATTGCATCAAACTATGGCCTTTGCTGGCAATTCCATAACAGATTTTTGCACCTTTTTGTCTTTGTAGTCACAGTATTCATGCCATTTCTTAAAAACCACAAAGTCTGTGAGACAATAATGATAAAGACCTCTTTACAAATGGTGAATAACTGAGGAGACCTTCATGAAAGCATAGGTCCCACCAGCACTGCCTCACCTTATAGTATTATATACCATATGATATTATATTCCACATAATATGACTTCAGTAGGAACTGTGGTCACTCTGCACCCATCATTAATATTCTTACTGCATTTTATGGCTGAATGTGGATTTGATACAGAGGAAGAAAAGGGGAAGTTTTTTGCCATTAGTGTTACTGGGCCAGAGACTTGGGTACATGGCAAAGGACTGTCTGCAGAGCCCTGCTTCACCCTGTGAACTTCAGGATAAGTTAAGGGCCTCAGTTCCAGTCTGGCTCCTCAGCAGTGGTTGTATATTAAGCAAGTCAAATAATAAAGAAGATTGATAGAAACAAGCTTCTTTGCTGAAGAGTAATAGGCTGGAGCCAGCACTATTCTCACTTTTCACCATGGAGTGAGATTGCAAAAAGATGATGCTGTTTAGGAAAGAGTCCAACACATATAAACAATTTGTCACAAGCAAGAGACACTTTGACTGAAAGACTTGGTTGTGCTTTCACCCAGGAGGTCTAAGCCAAAGGCCTTCAGCAATCAAATATAGAACTAATGTTTAGTCTGTTGCACAATTTCAAGAGTCAACTGACTAATGAATGTCAATATGCAATTCTGTGGGATGCCAACAGTCTGCAGCTCAGCTTGTGCTATTCACCTTTATACTGTACTTATATAATAAATGAATGCAGAAAATCAACTACCTATGAATATTAAAGAAACCCATAATGGTAGTGGCAAATTTTAGAAAAACAAGAAAATTTTGTGTTGGATTTTATTTCATTGTTGAAGTGTTTTCTTGTAGACCAATATTACTCAGCACAGGAAATAAGTATATACATCTTTAACACACTTAAAACTCTATTACCTGTCTCATATTCTTGCATTAAAAATAGCTCTATTATTCATGGCAAACCTTTAAGAACCTGCATATCACAACTGCTGTGAGGGAAATCCCTGCTGTTGTATTTTGTGTTCAGCACATCTGGTTCACGTTTTTCTGGCATTGAGAAAAGATAACATCATAAGGGGGCTGAAAATGCACATGGCAGTGAAAATGCATTAAAATGACATTTACATAATTATTTCAAGAGTATTCTTGGAAGGAAAACTGCAGGAAGGAAAGCAGGTCAAATGTTTAAAATATTGGAAGGGTAAAAAGGTCAGAACAGTTCTGTGCAGGTGGACTGTAATCCAGCAAAACATTTAAAACACATGCTGGAGAGGAAGCCACTTGCTGCTGAAAGCTTCAAAGAGCAGCTCCAAAGCACATCACCTCACTCCCATACAGCTTTTTGCCATAAAATAATTATGAAAATACCTCAGGGGAAAAGTCTTTCATGTATTTTTTCTGCTTTTCCTTTCTCCTGGATTTTCTCATAAAATGATATTATGATGTACCAACATAAATGATTTAGGAGGAAGTGGAAGTTTTTTCTGAAAATACATCTCTAAAAAACCCAAGTTTATCCATCAAAACTTGCTTATTGTCTTAATTTGGTTTCTTGAATGTTTGTTGCTCACTAATTCTTTAATTAGGTGGCAATGCTTTCTGCTGAAAATATTGAGAGAGCTGTGTAGGGGACCTTCTCAGTCATAAATATTAATTTTAAAATGCCTTTGAAAGAAACCCAGTTATTGTTGTGTCTGAATTTCATAGAATAAATATGATGCCAAGGCAGATGTAAATTCTTCAGTTATATCAAACAAAATAATGCAGTGGCCAATGTAAATGGCTCTTAACAAACAACAGGGATAAACAGACCAATTTATAATGGCAATCAAATTAGCATTAACTAATTTGGTATATTCTTGAGCATAGAACTTGTTATGTTAACATCCATGTAATACACTGACTTCCAAAAATCATTTGATATGACATCAAACACATTTAAATGAAGACATTAAGGTGCAACAGAATCATTAGTCACAGTAGCTACTTAAAAACTGCTTGGTTGTTCAGCCTTGAAGACTGAACCTTGACCTATATCATGAATTCAAACAAAATCTTGGGTAAGGGATTTCTGTTCTTTTGCTGTTCAGGGAAAAGGGGCAGTTAAGCTGATCTGTAGTTGTATGGGGAATGACATTTTGATAATACTTCACCCAAAAATATATAATAAAAAGATACAGATGTTGGAAATGGAAGGAGGACAGATTCAGAGTGAAAACAAGGCATGCAAGACCCCCTCAGGCAGCTGAGTGTTGGTCATGCAGTACTGCTGCAGATGAGGCCAGGAGTGGTCATGCCTTCCAAGGTGGGGCCCACACAAGCCAAGACAGGGTTTTCTCAATGATAATTAAATGTTCTTGCAGAGCAGGCCCAAAGGCTTCTCAGTAGGCAAATGATAAGGATGTGCAGTGAATCTGCCTTTCATTTCAACAGTATCATTGGAGATACTCCTACAGAGAAGGGAGGTTCAGCTGGTGGTTGTTGCCTTAGAAGTGATTTATCCATATTGCAAAGGTGCTTTTGTGAAGAGGAAGACTGTGTATACAAATAATCTAAATTTAGAACATTACAAGCACCCAATAAGGAAAATGGGGTTTGTTTGTTTGTTTCATGTAGACAGGGGTTCGAAATCTCCAACTTCTAAGCTCCAGTTTCGATCTGTTAGGTTCATCAAGGTTAATGTTGCTTAAAAGTGCACTAAGTCAGTAGGCTGGAAGAATTTTTACATTTTTGTGTATTTTGCAATCAGGGAGAATAGCAAGTGCCAATATTAATACAAGCATTTTTTTTCTCTCTGCATACTGGTTGCTGCAGTTGTCACCTGACTGTTCAAACAATTTCAGAGACATTTGTCAGATACTGTTTCACTAATACATTTAGCTTCCTCCTGTTTTGTTTGTTTGTTTATTTTTGTTTTGTTTTGGAAATGAAAGTATGTGATCCTGCTATAATTATATAACAAGATTAGTTTTTATTTGATTATTTAGTGCTCTCTAGTAACAGTAATTTTTTTCAGTATGCTGGATTGTGCACTCTGATTTCTCTGCATTTCCACTTAGAGGCTGTTCCTGCTTGCAGTGATGACTCACCAAATGCACACAGTGGTGTTATTTGCTGAAACAAGAATCCAGGATATTTCTCTAGCTGTTATAGAATTATTCTTCAGTTAAACCTTATTAATGGTTTTTAAATTACAGTATAAGTACCACATAATTTCAAACACATCTTATGCATGCTGTCCCTTATAGACACTATGTAATATAAATAGTTTAGCTTTGGAATACTTAATTTGCTACTGGTTTTGTGGTTTTTTTTTTTTTTAATGTTACATAGATTGAAATTTCCATCATAATTAATCTAGGAAGATAATTAAGGGCATTGCCTGACATTCTTATTGCATTTTCTTCTGCACCAAAATCTGCTTGATAAATCTTTATGCCTTTGTTGTGTCTTTTGCACCTGATTCAGCTCTCCCTTTTCAACCATCACTTCTCCAGCAATGTGCATGACTGTGGCAGCAAACACTGCATGGGTCATTTGGAGTTTGTTATCTCCTGCTGCTTGACTGAGAGATTTTTCAGTTAATTTAACTGAATGATCCAAGGGGAGAGTGAAGGAGCTCTGGGAAAAAAACACCTTCTGTCAGTGTCTGGCAAACATGCAGGGGACACTCTGCAAGGAAACTATGTAGGAGTGAGTATAAGGTAATGCCTAAAAGACAGAATAAAGGGCTAAGAACTGGTGTGATGCACATGCATCTAACGAGAGGAGATCAAGGATGATGGTCTGATGTTAACATGATGCAGGCAGTCCGAGAGTGGAAAAGGACAGGACTGGCTGCAGGGAGCTTTGGGCTGCCACAGTGACCCCTTGCACACTGCAGCCAGCTCCTCAGCCAGGTCATCCTCACAACAGAGACAAAAAAATCTGAGTGCGAGTGCTTCCTAGGACAATGCTGTAAGGCCCTAAACAGCAATAGTTCTGAACTGTTTTAAAGTATAATTCTAAATTTGTGATAATGACACTGGTCCCTTGTCTCCCAAATCCAGGAACTTCTGCACAATTATTTTTGCTAGGTGCACTTCTTCAGTGTTCATGATACATAGTCCAACTTAGGGGTGCATTGAAAGCCAAGAATCTGATCCAACATAAATGCATCATATTGAAGAGCATCCAGCATATGTCAAAGATGTAGACTTACCATGAAGTCAATACATTTTAGTTTACTGTACCAGCAAATCCATCACATCACCTCTTTTTCTCCTTGAGAAAAAAGTATTATTTGAAGGACCTTTATTCTTTAAGGAACTTCTGAGTCTTGGATTTTTCCAAACAAGAAAATCATCACAGAAGTGTTAAGAGAGTTCACAGAATTATCAATAAACCCTGTTCAGACAATTTAAGCACAAGAATATAGCCTCAGAAATTATGACCTGTCAGATTACAAGTGATTGAAAATCATGATAATTTTACACAAATAACTGTAGGAGTTATTACCAATCATAATCACTAACTTCCAGTATAGGATCTGAGTTGTTCTTAGGTGTGTTTGGTATGTATTTCATTGTGCAAGTGTAACCTGAAGTCACTGGGGCCTTTTGTATCTTTGAGTGACCCTGGCAGAATGGGAGTATTCAGTGAGTTGATCATGGAGCACAGTTCCAGGCACATCCATGGCCATGACTTTTCCTCCTTCAGCTGAGGAGGGACCCACATGGCAGGTAAACTGTTCTGCTTAGGGTAAAAAGGGCTGAGATACCGACAATATCTATAACATCATATGAAAAATTACTGACAGTACTTTCTGTTTTCTGACCCCCTGTTTTTTTTCTATATCCCTTCCCAAAATCATACATTCAGGCTTCTGATGGAAAGTTGCTAGGGTAACAGTTTGATACTTCACTGAAGAGCTCTCTCCCAAATCCTATCTCAGTATTCTTATGGTATCTGTATTTATATTGTGAAAACTTTCTGTATTTGTTCCAGAAAAGGGTATGAATTTAGTGAATTTCAAAGTCATATAGAATAGGAGTATTATTTTTCTAGACACCTTAAAAAAAGGTATGAAACTTTGCCAGTTAAAGAAATTTTTGGGGAAAAAATAGGACCATTAAAAATTATAATGTCTCCATACTTGTTTAGCTTGCCAGGGTGGTACACTTGGTACAACTGAACTGGGAAAGGTATGCAGGCTTCCTCCTTCCCTGACAAAGTGAAAACAAGCTTTGTAGTAATTTATCTATAGTCAGATATTGCTTTTATTTTGACATGAATGGGAACAAACTGTCCTGGATGCTTTATGATTTTTGTTTTAATCTGGTTTTTTTGCTGCCATTTATTTCAGATGTCAGCAAAATAGAAAAATTGTCCCCTCCTTCAAACTCTAATCATCTTTCAGAATAACTCATACTAGGAAATTCTGATGGTGAATCTATTGCTTATTTCAAACACCTGCAGTATATATTGAAAAGAAAAATAATCACATGATTAAATAATTGTTCTTCAGTGCCTTTGACATAAACCTTCCCCCACTCTGAAAGCATCCTTGTATTTCCAGCATCCTTGGAAAGGACTGTTCTATGAAGGTTATATGCACTGAGCTGTTTGAAGGATCTGTAGGAAATGTGAGGTGGAGGTTCAGAAGTCAAATGTGTTTGATTACAGTCAGTCTCAAGAAAAAAGACTTGAGAGAAAGTCTATGCTCTTCTTGAAAGCATCAGAATTGCAATTGCTTTCATTTCCCCAACTCAGTAGGTAACATGATCTCTGATAAGCCTCTGGTTATTATTTACCATGCCGGTAAATCAAAATTGGTTTAATTTAATTCTATATATATTTGGTGTCTTTATCTACTTGAGTCAAAAGTCTGTAAGGGGATATTTATAATTTGTAAACATCTAATTATCAATTTAAGTTCTCACCTAGATAATCACCAGGAGGTTATCAAACTGTTGTGATATTCTTTAGAAATATAAATAAAGCAGAGAAAATGGCAACAAACAAAAGCAACTATGTTTTGCTTTATCAATAGTATTTGGGCACCAAAATAATCGTGTTTATTGTCAAGACTAAAATTGGTGAGGAAACCAAAACCAAACAGAAGCAGCATAAAAGGCACACTGAGACACCATGGCAATGCTCTGTTTAGTCTGACATCTTGACCCAAACGGAAGAGCTGCTGGGAATGCCTATATAAATAATTTAAAGGGATCTGGTATTCATGAGAAAAAAATTTATGGAAGTATTTCTGTATGAAACATTGCTCAGCAGAAAGTAGGATTTAGAGGTATGGCCAAGGAAGTTCAGATGAAAATGCAAAGATATAGTGGGAGAGATGGAGCTCCATACAGGAATCTTGAGGTTTTCTGTCCCTCTCACCTAACTCAGGACTCCCTCATGAGGGATTAATTTAGGGACACCTCAGTGAGTGTCACTGGATCAAATGGAGAGAGAGCTTGACTGCAGGAGGAAAATTGAAGCTGAGGAGCATTGTGCTTGACAAGAAAGCAAGGAGGAAGGAGAAAGTGACAAAGAAGGAGCAAAGGAAAACTATCCTCATCCATTGGAATAGCTGCTGGAAGGAGTCAGGAGGGACTCCCAAGGCATGATGAGACAGAACAGGAGACACATCTGTAAGCAGCTCTGCAGGTGGCTGCAGCTGAGATGGGAGATTTGTATAGTTTTTGGTTATTTGACTAGGTACATCTTAAAAATGATGTTCTGGCAGACTAGAGTTATGAAACAGAAAGGTGAGTCATTTCCTGGCCACAAGGATACAAGCAATGAACACACCACTTTTCACAATTACAGCTGATGGCAGCCACAGTGCCCACTCACAGATGTGCCTCATTCTCTCAGCCCAGACTGCTAGACTGAAAACACACACAGGTGGTGCTGAAGGAGTTGGCAGCCCTGCTCCCCTCTCAGATGAATGGGATTTTTTTGAGGGGGAAAGGAAGAGTCATCTTTCTGGTACTGAAGAATATTTCACAGTATCAGGACACCCAGGGAAAAAGGATCCTTCCTTCCCCTTGAGGACATTTGCTCTCCTCCCCTCTCCAGCTTTCTGTGGGAATTGCCTCAGTACCTTGGGAGCTGGGAAGGATTGTGCACTTTAGAAAGAGCTGATGCTAGAGAGTTGTGCTGACCCAGACCTCAAAGGAAATGCTACAATCTGGGAAAAAGCTGAGGGGGGAATAAAAGCAGTTCAGTTTGACTTTGAAGGTTAATATGATTAATGACATTATTTGGTTGGCTGTGTGTCAGGATGTTTCCTTCTCCTTATCCTTCTTGCATGAAGAGCAAAAAGCAGAAGAGGGATAGAAAAGATGGGAAAGAGGTATTTTGCAAAGTGAAAAAAATTTTCCAAGGGTGATTCAAGCCTCTAATTAGCATAAACATCCAGACACCCTCCACTACTAGCTCTTCCCTTCAGCCTTAGTAACAAAGAAATAACCCCCAACAAATGCTCTAGGCTAAAAACATCACTACAGTATTTTGTATAATGAAATTACTGGGAAGTAAACACACCATTTTTTTTTAACCAGGAAAACAATAAGGGGCATATATAAATGCAGCATCGCAGTTAATGCAGCCCTTGTGATTGTTGCAATGCATTCTGCTTCAGGGCATGGACAGATGCATTTTAACCCCAGAATTTCTGAGGTATCATCCTATGAAATCTTAATTGCCTGCATCAAACCCCGGAAAAACCTGAAAGGGGTTTTTGAGGCTGCATTTTAAACTCTCTCTCTCCTGTTCTTTTGTCTCCTCTGAGCAGTGGAAAATATTTTCCTATCAGTATTGGTTTCATCAAAACTGAACTGCTAGTCTTGTTTTTGTGCAGATGAGAGTACGTGGCTGGTAGCTGTAAACACTCTTTTGACACCCTTAATAACTCTCTTTGTACTTTATTGCTTTTTCAGCCTGACAGGTGGCATCTCTACCAATATGACTGGCAGTGTGAGTGCAGGATTTGTGTGAGCTAATCATAAAGGGCATTTTCCTTCACTTTTGATGTTAAGTGTTTTGTGCTTTCTATAAACAAATTTGTAGCTGTTTTTTGTTTGTTTGTTTTTAATTTTCTTACTCTGTTTAGGAGAAAGTGACATCCATTAGATTCATGCTTCCTTTTCAATTACATATTTGAGAAACAGAACAAAATTATGGTGGCTGATCTATGTGGACACAAAGCATCATGAAGGTCACTGCACCGAAGGGCTTGCAATCTAAATCCAAGCTGCCAGAGAGTGACAACAGCAGTCTTTTTATCTGTAGGAATCAGCTTGCCATTCAGTCCCAAGTGCCTTATGTCACTGTAAAAATACAAAGGGACATTTTAGAACCATTTTAAGCATACCTAAAAAATAATCCTGTTTCAGAAGAAGCTAATATATAACAGCATTCTATTTAGGGCTTTCCTTCTTTGTTTATTGATAGAAGGTAAAAAGAAATTATCTCAGTAGAGGCATAGTTATTTTTCCACATAATGTTGGGATTTTTTTCCCCTTGATATTTTCTAGCTAGCTGAGTGTGCTCTAGCAATGAGAAATACTTTGCAGGTATCCGGGCTACCTGTTTGCATCAGCTCATGTCTCTTTCTATGAGACTTCCATAATGAGGCAAAAAGTATCTTTTGCTGTGATTAGGTCTGTCCCTCTGGTGTACTAGGAGGAGATGTGATGTACCTTTGGTACAGTCCTTGCCATTTTCTGGAGGACTAGGGAGATTACTAAACTGATCAAGACACCTCAATAATAGTGGGTCTAGGAAAGGATTAACCCTGACCAAGGAAACAAATTGTTCACACTACTTGTTAGGGGGTTTCTGTTTGTTTGTTTTTTGGATTGGTTTGGTTTTTTTGTTTCATTGGTTTTGGGTTCTGTTTTACTTTGTTTTCCTAATTTTACACTCCAGGTATAAAAGCATGCAGAAATTATTTTTTCTTTTTCAAGGCAGCAGTAATGAAGTGGTAGCATAGAAGATTCTCATTAGTATATATTCCATCTCTGAAAAATCTGAATTGCACTGGGACACCCTGGGTTAGATTATCTTCCCCTGGCTTCCCTTGGGCCCTCTCTGTGCCTAATAATTTCTCATGAAGAATCTATATTGCAACAGACAGGTCTCTTCATATATACCCACAGGAAAAACAAAACAAAACAAAACACTTGGCAGCTTGCTGGCAATATGACTGTGTGCAATGCAGCACATACATCATTTGTGGTATTTCCCTTGGTCCTACTGCCCTGCCTTGGGAGCCCACCTTGGAGATGACTGCTGAGTCTCTGCTCACACAGCCAGGTAATCCTCTCAGAAGAACAAAGTGGCTGCAATAAGCAATAGTGCTTGGGTAGCTGATTTGTCTCCCCCACATAAACCTCTCTGGGGAGATTAAAACAAAGTCTCTCTCAAAGAGGCCTTGTGTTTTGAAGCAGTGTATCAGAAAGGATAACCATCTTCTTGTTCTTTGATTTCAAAGCCTGACCAAATTATGCATGCTACAGAGCAAGCAATTTTTGCTGTGTTTTGATGTGCTCTGGATACTCTTCAGCTTTGCAGAGGAATACATATGAATGTTCTCATCCACCTCTTGAGAAGCCCCAGTACTAATAACATAGCAAATCTGTCTCTCTTACAGGCAGTTGGGTTCATGAAATCCCTCCCAATTTGCCTTACCTATAAAAAAATAAGAAACAAAAATAAAAAATAATTTTAAAAACCCTCACAAAATTAAGCAATCCCATAGAAAACATTCTTTTCTAGAAAATAACACACCCTGGAGTTATTTTCTTTCCCCTAGACTTCTGAAAGAATATAATATTTTTCATCTGTAATGCATTTTTGGACACACTTTCCTGTTGTTAGGCCTGTTCATTGTTGGCTATTTCTGCTTCTCAGGGAGAGCAGAAAAGTTAATCTCACACTCTTTTCTGTTTTCCCAGCTCAGATGCCCATTTGTATGGGTGCTAATACCTGGTGATGAACTGTGGCCACAAGAATTCCAAGCTGAGCCTTGCTGTACCACATCTCTCAGGAAATATGAATTTCTGGCACCAGGCTGCCTGATAGCTGGCAACAAACTCCATGCTTTCCACATTAGTGTTGCAGCTCAGATGAGATGTGCTCTTCTGGAAGATTTACCAAGCTCTGGTTCAGATTTTACACCTGTTCAGGAATGCATGAGCCAGATGTCTTTCAGATGAAGCTGGGATGTAAGATGTCCTCCAGAAAATCACATTCAGAAGATGGTCCAGCTGATAGTGGGCATCCTCATGCAGCTGCTGAGGTGAGGCAAGAGCTACTCTAAAGTGACAATTCCCTGTCCCCATACTGAGTCGGACTTGGATGGAGTTAACTTTCTTCATAGCAGACCCTATGGTGCTTTTTGGATTTGTGCCTTAACTGCTATTGATCACACATGAATTTTGCTGAATGGCTGCTGGACACCAGGTCAGTGCTTACTATTTTCACTCTGTCCTTACAGAAGGTTATCTATAGGTGAGGGAGAAGGTGGGAGGGTTCACAGCCAGCTGATCTGAACTGGTCAAAATGATATTCTGTACCATATAACTTTATGCTCAGCAATAAAATCTGGAGTAGTAGAAGAAGAAAGGGAGTTTTGAGCTTCCAGGGTGACTATTGTTTGGAGACAGGCAGGGCATTTCCTGTGAGAGGTCAGGAGTCATTGCTTTTGCATCACTTTTCTCCCCTCCTTTCATCTGTTTAGCTTGTCCTGACCTAAAAGTTTAATTGCTTTTCCTATTCTCTCCAATGTCCTCCTGGGAGTGGGAATTGGAAAAGCAGCTGTGTGGGTGCTTGGCTGCTGGCTGGGGTCAAGCTCCATCCCCTGCCACCACTGCTTTTAGAGTGGGGAGGAAATCCTCTGCACCACTGGTTATTACTGATGTGCTCCTTTTGTGTGGGGCATCTTGCTGCTGTAGACACAGACAAAATCTCATGTCTCTGCCAGAATTCAACTCTCTGAATCTGAAGATTAATCTCAGAACGACATGAATAAATTGAGAAGTAACTGGGATACCAAACATAGCACTCATAGGGCACTCCAAGGTCTCTGTGTTTCTTGCAGTATTACATCCTCAATACAGTGGTTTCTTTTTTTCAAACTAGTACATTTGACAAGAAAAAATTAAATATGTAAGTAATCTTTTAATTTTCTTGTAGTCTTCCACATGAAGTATTTGATAAATATCAAATCACCCAAAGTTTGAGGAAAAGGGTAATAACCAGTATTTTTTCCTGAAGGAGCTTTCTTCAAGTGAGACCAATCTCAACAGACGGAGGACTGGCTCCTGTTGAAGTTCCAGAGGCTACAAAATAATTCCCATAGGACTGCCAGCATCTACCCTATGTCAGACAGGCACAAGTATGAATTTTCTGGGCTGATCTGAAGGCAGTATGTATTTACTGGCAGAAACTATTTGTGTATAACACTGAAATATGAAGCCAAATAGTCAGGAAACATATCTCAAAAATACATGAAAGGAGACAAAACAGGCAGCTCTCACTCAAGTTCCTTAATGCACCATTTGAAGAGACTCAAGTAACAGTGTGATACCATGCTACAAGAAAATATGTGTAAGATAATAAGGTACACAAACCATGAAAAATTGCATCTGATTTTCTTGTCTTCAAACGAAGCATAAATACAACTTGAATTAAAATAAAGAAAAATAAAGAAAAAGAAAGGCCCAAAGCATCTATATATCCTTAGAATACTGTGGAAAAATACCTGTTGTCACATTCATGAAAGCCCAGGACTGTGCTCAGACTCTCACAATAATTTCATGCAAGGAAGGCTTTTCTTGTCTGAAGGAAAAAGCCAGGATAAAACCACCCACCACTGTAAATTGCTCAGACAGATTTAGTTTTTAATTTCTGATCTGTCACGTTAGATACTGTTGTTTATGTTTCATCTGATACAGTCACCCTGGAGGCCCAGCTGATGCTCAGTAATGCAACATTCGATTTGTAGCCTGAGGGTCGGCACAGATTTCACTTCTTTTCCAGCTCTCACCCTTCATATCACAGTGACAGCTTTGTGCACTAAGAGGGTAAATTTGTCCCCCTTCCACCTTATGGTAAATCAAGCAAGACTCAAATCCTAGGCGAGATCACATGGACCTGATGGTTGGGAGGAAGATGAGGATAGAGAGTAGAAATTCAGCTCTATTTTTTGTCCTATTCATCATGGATGTGGAGCACAAATTATTCCTTTTGACTTTGCAGCAGTCTTTTATATTTTGTTGTGCCTTCTGTTGATTTTTGGGTTCTGGTGGTTTTTTTCTGTATGAGAAAAAAATATCCCCAGTTCTTTCTGTCTTTGCAGATGATTTTTAAACTCTGTCTGCTCTTACGACTCTGCTATGCCAAAGGAGAACAAAACCCTCAGTCACTCCACTGCCCCTGTTATGTACCTGCACCTTACCCAGGGAACAGCAATGGAGAGTTGCTCAACTTCTGCAGGAAAGCCACCCTGGGAATGTGGCTGCTGCAGGAATATTGTCTGCTGAGTGATTTGACTAATTTGATAATATTAATGAACAAATTTTTGGTGCTGTTTTCAGCTGAAATACATAAGACAATAATCAGTGTATGGTGTGAGAATATACCTTGGTAAGTGCATTTCCCAATAAAATGTCAGAGACAGAAGCTGAATCTCCATTTCTTTTCCTTGTTATTTCAGGAGCCAAAAGAACTGCTAATATAGAGCTATTAACACTAATAATATATTAAGAGATTCAGAGAGTTGATGGTGCATGCCAAAATAATGCAGTGAATGATTAGAATAATAATGCCAGAACATGCCTTTGTGGTTAACTGTCCTCCTTTCCTCCCTTTGCTTGTTTATTCATCCTGTGTGTCATGAAAAGAGCTCTCAGGGAATGAGCTGCTTCTCTGCTGTTGTTCACAGAGCATCTAGTGCAATGAGACAGGTATTGATCCCTGCTTGATACCCTAAGTTTCACTGCAGATAAAGTAAAAAAAAAAAAGCTGAATCTCTGTTGAATGGATTTCCATTTAATGCCTTATGACAAAAACACATACTCTGTATGATATTGTTGAAAATGTCAGTGCTGAAGGAGAGATAATGAGTAAAATAAAGCCGGATGAAGACAAAGGAAAAGGGTAAATGACAATTTCGAAAGTTTGGATATTAAGGAAAGAAGAAAATTTTCAATGTGATGTTGTCTTAATTTTTATTAATCTTTCAGTGCAGATCCTGAGTACTTCTGTCATAATAAGAATATAACTATTTTTAGGATAGTATACTATGTCTATATATGTACTATGTACATACTACATACATATAAATACATACTATTTACTATGTAAATATTACCAAGTATTCTTAGAATATGATTTTCAGGTTTTGAAAAAATTTCATTGTACCAAAATCCTTAGAGAAAAAGACCTGCAATCAGCAAAGATTACTTTTATATATTTAGAAATATTAGTGTAGGAGCAGCTCCTATCCTAGTGAGCTGTTATTTATAGCTGACATGTATATATACATAATACTTATACAGATATCTTTTAAGTTTCTAAAATCCATCTGCATAATATTTATCTAAATCTATTGATATTTGTATGCTTATGGCTGATGATGGCAATGGGCTGATTTTTTTTGGAAGTTTCAAAGAAAATTTGCTGAGAGTTTGAGACATAAGTTTTCCATAAGAAAGAATTATGGTATTTTACTTTCTCTTTTTGCCATAATAAATAACAAGGCAGCAGAAGACCATGTCTAATCCCAAGAACTAGAACATGGCAGGTCTTCTGAAATGCTGTTCCTGTCCTCTGGTGTTTCAGAAAACTGTGGTCCAGAGTCCAAACATGAAACCAAGCTCATTACCTGGCCACTGTTCCTCCTGTGAGCTCTGCATGCCAAACTCACTGTCAGTGTTCAGCCTAAATGAATGCATGGGCATATATTTGTTCTTGTGCTCACGTTGTTCATGTCCCTCCCCGTGTTTGTTTCTGTCTTAATTAATCTTTCCTTGGCAATGGTAACCAGAACTTAGATTACATCTCACTATGAACTCTGTGGCACTATTCATCATTCCCTGTCTGCACTGGGAGCGTTTTCCCACCATACCCTGTGATTTAATTTATCCCATTCTTTGTCACATGCCACTAGTGCTTGTACATATCTCTGGTCAACAGACCCTCACAGTTTCTTTCTCCTCACCATTGCTCTTAGCTGACAAGTTCTCTCTTCATAACATTTAATCCTGATGTTCAAATTCTATTATTATATTGTTACTTAATTATTGAGCCATTTTCACTCTGAGTATTCTAGTTCACTTCTCCTCAAATGATATCCCAATCATACTCTGTATTAGCAACAACATTTTTCTCAATTTTATGTTATCCATTCATTTCACCAGCATTTTGTGCTAATTCCATTAAGGAAACTGCTGCCTGTTCCAAGACCCATCTTATTTACAACCTTTTCTTATGAACTGTCAGTCTGTATTCTAGAAATTATTTCACAGTTCTGGAAGGGGCTTAGGTAAACGAAATGAATGTACTTTGAGTCATAGCATCTATTCCCATTATTTATGCATTCTTCAGTTATAAGTACTTGGCTATCTTCTCATATCTAATAAGTGCCAATGGCACGTTCTCTTTGATAAGAGAATGTTTCCTTCTATGTTTGTTTAATGGGTGGAGGGTTTTTTTTTGTTGTTGCTTTTAAAAAAAATTGTTTTGTTGGATTTTTTTTTCTAAATATTTTAAATAAAGGATGTGTTTCACCACTCTACCAAGACTGGTCTAATACAATGTATGAGGATGTGCAAGATTGCTGTATGAAAGGAATCCTCTCAATTCACTGCTCCTGACATTGAGAGTGTTAGTTGGATGCCATGTCTCTCTCCCCTCATGCAGGTGTAGGCTTCAGCTCTCACCAAGGGGATTAATGAATCAAGGTGATGTTTCCCTGCTTAAAATAACAAAGTTACTTTCCATTTGCACATCATTTGGAATAGTAACTCACTTTCTTCTAAATTTCTATTTCTAACTGCTTGTCTAAAATGGTTTCCTTAATTTACTTAGCAAAAAACTAATTAAAATGGATTTTTGGGCAATTATTCACTTTTTCCTTGCACTTCCTGGCTTTTCAGATAAAGCTTTCATTGTTGACTAGTCATCTTAGAACCAGAACTCCCTCATTAAATACTACACAGGCTGAAAGGACTTTATAGTTCTCATGTAACAGCATGAAAACAGGGGGGAGAACCCTCATAATGAGAAGTAGGGGTCTCCATGGAAATGGTGTCATGGAAATGGCATGAAAAAATAATTCACTGAAGTCAGGAGGCTGCTAATACTCCTCAGATGTTTCTCATGACAAATGACAAGTGCTGCAAGTGTTCTAAGAGCTGAGCTGCAATATTAGATCATCTGTGGGAAAACCCTCTTTTCACAAAACAAACAAAACAAAAAGTCAGCCTCTCACCAAGACAGTCTAGAATCAGATGAATCACCTCCACAGCTGACTTCACAGCATGAACCAGAAGACAGCATAAACTATTATGCAGAGAATATGAGTAAACTTAAAAACAGATAATTAGTTACACTTGACAACACTAGTAGTATGAGGGAATCTTTTTTTCCAAGAAAAGACACCATTAAAAAAAAACTTTAAAGAAGTAAAAAAACAATCAAAACCAACAAAAAAAATCCAAATTTTTTATTAGTTTAAATGGACTATGTTGTTATAAATATGTCAATTCTTTGTGAACCATAATCAGATTTAAGAACATTACTGTTGTCTAAATTCTGGTGTAGATGTGGTATACCTAAGTATTAGTCTAAGACATTCAGCCTTTGTCTTATGAGTGTCTGGCATTAATGGACTCTTCTGACAAATAGGAAGGGTACTGGAGAGGGGCTGAATTTGGCAAAGCATCATCTATACTTTAAGCATACTGCATTAGATGCAGAGGTCTGCTTCTTAAGGGATTCCAGCTGCTGTATATTACAGAATGCTCTATATGAATTGAATCTTTTGTGGGCATCCTCTGAGAACAATTTATCACTATTTTGCATGTTATCTTGATTTTGAGAGGAACTTTAAAATCACTCTTGATGTGCAGATAATTCAATTTCTTGATAGACATTTTTTATAAACACTTTGTTCTGTGGGTATATGAATGAAACATATTTCAAGTAGTCATCAGAAAAATGCTCCTTATGACAGCACTGCAAACTAATCTTCAGTTGCATATATAGTTAAATAATGGGAAAGGCTGTAGTGTGACAGCTCTGTGGGACTTGAAAATAACTGTCTAATATATATATTTGTAAAATTATCCTCAAATTAGTTTCTGCTTCTGCTGAGAGTGCAGAGGCAAAGGTTTAGCTCTCATTAGGTGGGGCATTTCCCTACCAGCTTCACAAGAAGGGGATCAAAGTGCCCTTGTGGAATTCCTGTTTCTGGCTTGAACACCCTTGCTTACAGTTTAGCAAGTATATTTAGTCCACAAATTTTTACTGTATTACTTGTTTCGACTATGTCCCCACTAGTAATTACTGAGATTTTCTTCCTGCTTATCTCATGCCAATGATATGCTCCAGGGAGTACCATACCCTGGATTTATATGTCACACTCTGGCATTTGTGGTCTTGCGCCTGTTTGTGCCTTACTAAACAAACACCCATTTAACTACTTCCTTGGACTGTTGGAGCTGTTATGAGAGCAATAGCTAGACCCACCAGTTTCAATTAATTTTACCCCCTGTGAGAGCTGGAAGGTTCTATGGAACAAAAATAAGCAAAAATCCAGCTTATTTTACACGGTAAGGCATGATGCCAGATCTAGGAGACTCCCTCCCTAACAGCTGTCTTCTACAAAGCTGGTAAAAATGCTATCACGTAGCCCAGGAAAAATGGAAGGATAAGACTAAATCAACTATGCACTTTTTCTTAACTTTTCCACTTCTGGCTCTTCTTCCCCAGTCCTTGAGATGCAGAGAATAGGTAGAGTAATAGCTGGAAGAACAAATCCCCCAAAGACACACCCTATGCTCTCCTGGAGAAGGAAACTTTTAAGGTCAGTGCAGAAAAACTGACTCACCCGAATGGCCAAGATCTATATCCTTGTAATCCTGATATGGGTACATTTTCATTTTGAAATGTTTACAGATTTAAATGGTTTCCACAAATTATGGAAAAAACCAAAAAAACCCCACAGCTTTTTGCTCTACCTAAAGTAGCACCTTCACTTCTGCAGAAGTAAAAGGAAAATGACTCTCTGACACACCTTGTTTGAAGGTCAGACATATACCTTGGAGATCTGGGGAGCAGATGACACATACTAGCATTATGCAGGATTTACTGGCAGCTGCTCCTGACAGTTGTCTCATTCAGGACTTGCAGTCCCTTCTAAAGCTGCTTTCTCTTCTCTGCAAAGATTCCTGGTGCAGAAGTGTTGCCTACACTGCAAGAAATATTTGTGACATATAAGGCAGATGGATGTAATAATTTCTGCACAAGGAGATAATTAAAAGTCCTCTCTCCTGTCCCAGATGAGACAAGTTCTAGCACTTGTTACCTAAAATCAGAGTTTTATAGTAACTATTTCTTATTTAAATAATAAACATAGTTCCTGTGCATATGCTAAATAGTATTTCTAAAAACACATATCCAACACTGAAATATTGGCAAGTCATTCTTAGAAGGTACCTGTTTTGCAAGTGGGAACACTTAGCAGCTCTGACTGTGAGCGTTTATTCTTGAAATTGTAAAAAGAGACAAATATATCCTCCCTTCTATCTTAGACTGGATGAAAACATGACATTTTATAGAAGCAAAAAAAAAATTAGGAAGCAATTTATCTGTGTTATTTGGCAGTAGATGTTAATGACATTCTGGGTTTAAAAAGAGGAAACCAAAAAATCAATTTGAATATTTTTTAAAGGCTAATCCTTTATTTCTATGATATTTGGGATTGTTAGTATATTTGATGTGCTGCAACTGCTGGACTAAACCGATTTATCCGCATCAAGTTAATCTGGGATCAGCATAATTTTTCAGTAAAAACTTGATAGTCATAAAGAAAGTTGCTTTGACACTGGTTTAAGATCAAGATACTTGGTTTTTTGGGGGCAAAACCAGACAAATAGTACTTGTAAGGAACTTTTGTCTGTAAAAGGTGAATGCTGCACCAACACTCCAGTCCCAAATTTCTTCAAAAACGACTTGCTTAGCCAAGAAGGAACTCTTCCCTGCCATACTTCCAGCTAAATAAAAATACGTACTTCAGAATTGATTTAATGAACAAAGTTGTACAGCCTGTGATATACAGGAAATCAGTCTAATGTACCAGAATGAGTTGTTATGCTTTCAAATCTCCAAATTAAGCTCAAGAGTGGAGCCAGGATCAATAGCCCAAGATTGTTCTACTGCAAAGCACTTCTGGCTGGGCTGTCTCCCCAAAACTCACCCTACAACGACCACAGAGGCTTCTTTTCCAGCCTTAAATCTGGGGTCTGTGAGGGAAAAATCACTGCATCAGGAGAGAAGCTCGTGCCAGTTCTGTGTCACTTTGGCCAGAGGAAGCCTGCTGGAAGCAGCTGAGTTCTCAGGGAGAGGGAGACAGCAGCTGAGACAGAACTGCCTGACAAGACAAAGGTGTGCAGGAGAGGTGGGAGCCTCCCAGCCCCCATTGGTGCCAGGAGGGAGTTCCCCTGGAGATCCACATGACTGATCTCTGCAGGGCTTTTCCTGCAGTAGAGACCTCTGTTTTCACCCTATCAATATACCTGCAATAAATCTCTCTGAAAGCCTGCAGCAGAACTGCCTCCATATCCTCTACAATAACTGCCATGAAACATTTCTGCTGCTATAGAGTAATAAAGCTCCAGTGGGGCATGGGACTGGGGGATCAGTAATTCCTGTAATACTTTAATCTAGCACCTACACTTTCAGAGCTGTCCAGTCCTGTAACTGTGCAGATTCATGTGCCTGAACTTATAGAAAAAAATAGTGGCCACATTGCTTCACTATTTTATCTGAGCTACATGGATCTTCAAGTTGTATTTTCTTGTGAATTTCTTGAAATAATTAAATACCTATGAGCAGGCTAACAATGATTGAAATTGCATAACAATCATGAAGGTTTCCTGATAGCCTAACAATCTACAATCAATACTTCCATATGATCAATTGATAAACAATATCACTCTTAGATAAATAGCAGGATATGACCCCTTCCAGACAGTAAGTTTTCTTCAGCTGCAGGTCTAGATGACCCCCATGTGGAGGCTTTCTCAGACGACATTAAGCTAAGATAAAGGTGTGTTCTATTCTTGACGCTGCTCCATTGTGCAAGGACCTGGGTTTTAGGCTTTGATCTTAGCAGGTCTCATCATCAAGTACAACCAGGCCTGTCCCTCACCAAATGCTTATCCTACCACATTCCCACTCCCTTCTGCTTGTGTGTTAGGATGTCAGATGGGGTGCCAGAGCCCCAGGGCAAGGCTTTAGCTGGGAATCAATACACTCCGAATTCAGACACAGAGCCAAGCCTGGGTGACAATGACACACACATGGACACTACATCCCTTTTCATCTCAGGTCCATGCCCACCTCTTGGAAAAACACCAGTTGGGATGAATTTCTTAGACCACCATTGTACTTACGCTTTTGGTGGGGAGAGATTTGGCCTAATAGCTGCTTCTGGCCACTTCTACAAACCTTCCCCTTACAAGTGATACTCTCTGGACTGCTACAGAACCTTCATTCCAGAAGGCTAAATATACACCATTTGTTTCTGCACATCCATTTTCTAAAAAATATTGCATATTAATTTTTAAGCCTGACTAAATATTCTGATTTAAAAAATGATGTTAAATTCAAATTAGTATTCTGCACAATAAACTGTTTTAAAGCCTTTTGAATGATGAATATTTATAATGCTATTAATTTGTGGTGCTACTAGTATTTTTCTTTAATGGTTAATTATCACAACTAATGTGTTTGAATTATTCTAGGAATCTTTCCATTATTTTTTCTGTAAATATTCATTCTTTCACTTGCACCTTCTAATTTAATGCTCAGAGTGAAGTGAAACATGATTAGAGTCTTTTAAAGGAAAAAAAAAACCAAAAACCCTCGAAGTCAACATTCTCTCAACCTAGGCACTAGCTTGTTATTTTGGGTTTTTAGTTGGTTTTTTTTTTTTAATCAGCTTAACACTAACTGATACTCAGGTTTTTCACCCTGTAAATAGATTTTGCTATGGGTCATACATTCAGAGATCTGCTGGCAGATAACAAAAAGAGCCAGACAGCGTGCTAGAAAATTCCATAAGGCATTAAAAAAGAAGCAGTGCTCTCCACAAGCTGCTTCCTAGCAGCTCTTCCAGCTACAAGTAATTATGGACACCCACCAGCGCTACCACAAGAGATTTTCCCTTAGTCCATTAACAATGGGGTATGAGTTTAAATAAAATAAATGCTAATCCTGAAAACAAACAGACAAGAATACCTCTCTCACTGGAATACTATTATTCCTAAATACAAATACTTTCAGATTTCTCTTTCTGATCAGATTAAATCCCATTGAAACTGATGCTACAACCACCATTTTTAAAGTATGTGTAAGGAATTACTGTGTTACCTTTCCAGCAGTCAAATTGCCATCTTCCTTCCCTGGACTTTCCACCAGTGTTTGAGATTTCAAAGTTTTAGGTAGCCACTTTAGGTCAAATGAGAGCATAATACCCAACAAATGATAGGAAGCTAATGTCATTGTACTCTAGTTGTATTTGGAGTGGAAGAATGTCACAGGAACCATTCCCAAATTATGGTAAAAGGAACAGAAAAACAGAAACGAACATTTGAGTAAGATGTCAGGGAAAAAAAAAAAACTTCTGCCAAAACCAGAGTCCCTTGGGGTATTTCACATTCACAAAATTCAGACCAGACTTTATATGTCAAGGAAACAAAAATGTATCTCATGGTAGATGCATTCACAACATCATTATATAGTGGCATATGCTGCCAGCAGTTTCTACACCTAAACACTTCAGGGAAAATGGAAAAAGAGATTTCATCTAGAACCCTTGTAATTTGCTTGCTTGCATTAGTCTGGACTGTCTCTTACCTGTAATTCTCAGTCTTCAGCACCAGTTCTGGGTGTTGAAGTGCTGCTGTCACTTTCCTTGCTTGCTGGGGAAAGACCAGAAAGTTGTTTTGGGTGAGAAGCACTAAGCAAACAAGATTTGCCACAACTATTTGCCTTATTGGCACCTGCTTAAGTCTTGATAAAAATAATCCAGTGATGCAATATATGTTACTGTGATATGTCTGGAAAAGAAGGAAGGGAATGTAAGAAGTGATTTGGGAAAGAGAGCCAGGCTGCTGTTTATAGGAAGGAATCATTTTGGAGAAGAATGTAAGGGGTTTAATTTGTGTTAAGGGAGATTCTAATTAGACATTTAGGAAAACATTCCAGTTGTAGAAATAGCAATGAGCAGTAGAAACGACTGCCTGAGGATGTCATTAAAATATAATTGATCTTACTTTTAAGAAGTCAGAGTTAGCTGTCTCATTAGGTGTGGTTACAGTACAAGAATTGGTTATACATCATCAGCCATGCCTGAGCTCTGGTGCTGTGGAAATGTCACATAGTTGAGGGCAGGGAAGTGGGGGTCTCCATCAGTATCCCTGCTTGAGATAGGCACAGATGGGCATGGTTGCACTCTGACATTGAAAATACCTATTTTCACTACAGCTTTCTGTAAATATTTAGCACTAAAAGGCAGGACCAAAATTATTTGCAAAGCTTTGAAAATAGAACTGACGAGAAGGAAAGCAATAAAAAATTCATTGTGGAAAACAACAATAGTGTAGGATCATTTCTAACAAACCTAATGATCCTTAGCTAAATATTAATCAAGATATTAAGCTTATATTTTAAAGCGACCTGAAACAAATCTGAGTCTTGATCTCTAATTCTGATTTCAGTGTGATATTAATATCCTGAGGGGAAAATTAAATACTTGCACACAAGACTATGTGGGCAAGTTCTTCCCATTCTGATAAAGTTATTAAGATTTTAAAAACATCCTATTCCACACTGGGATGAACCTCTAAAAGCTTTTCATAAGAAAAAAATGAAAGACAGAGAGACTGATTCTTATCTCAGAATCCTCAGCTGAGAGCAAAGCTCACTGCAGGGTTTTGCACATCACAGAGAAGTGATGGGGTATGAGGGTTTCACTGGGTAGGCCTGCCCTTCCCAGGCTCTCCTTTATACAGAGCAAAAGTGTTTGAGTACAGCCAAGTAACACGGGGAGTCCAAGTACAAACTTATTTGAACCCTGTTCCACCAAGTCTCAGATGAGAGTTTCTTCCCTTAGGCTCTTGCGGATTCAGGGTTGAGTTTGATGTCCACCCCTGCACTCACCACTTTTCCTTTCCTCTCATCTTCCCCATATGTGCCTACCTTTTATCTACCCTGTCCTCCTGGAACTGCTACCTCAAAACTGTAGCAGGTTTTATTTATAACAAGGTCCCTTCTCTTACGAAAAGAATCTTTTTGCAAAACACCAGTTACTTGCATTTACATCCTATGAATGTGATAACTTTATCTGTTCAGAAGTACCTAAATAAATGGGTAGATAACCTGGAGTGCACCTTACACACACTCACACTGCATGCACTCTGCTGTTCAGCACAGTGGCCGCTGCTAGGTAGATCTAGCTCAAAGTCATCTCATCAATCACCTTAAAAGCCATGAAAACTAATTTCTAAACTAAAGCATTTTCAATTCATCTTTCATGTGTCATCAAGATACTTTGAGTTGAAATTTCTTATTATCTGTCTCTTACCTCCCACCCCTGCAATCACAGTACTCATCACTCAGAGAGAGAAAGCAGCAGGCTACATTTTTTAAAAACTATTTGGGATTTTTTTTTCAAGATAGCTCTCGTTAAGAAGTCAATGGGAGAGACATAGCTGAAACCATGGTAAAGCAGTTTGAAAATTCAGTCCCGTGTGTGAATTTAACCATGCAAATGAAAAAAAAATCCTAAGGAAATAAAGGTTGAAAAAGCAGTAGTATGGAAAAATGTTTAACAAAATATGTTTTGTTCTGTATATGTCTTAATAAGCAGTGAATACCTTATAACAAGCAGATTTTCTAATTGACCTGTCTTAAGGGACTTCAGACCTATCAGCATCTTCAGAGTAATACTGTAGAAGACACTGTACTTTGTCTTTTGTATGACTACGAAAAGCTTCAAAATATTTGGTTGTGAATGTACTACAAAAGAAGGTTAACATTTTAATGCTGGAAGTGCAGTTAACCAAAACTTTTCAGAGACTAGACCTGTGTATTTTTCTTAGCTGATGAAATGAAAAAAAAAAAAAAGAGAAAACTGATTGTTGATAGTCTCAGTCCACAAAAGTAACACATTTCAGTTTTTAGCCTCTGGAAGACCACATCATCTATGCCAAAACCTTACAAGATGTCCCTGTTTTTAGAGGGAGTACTCCTGCTTTCATATTATCCCCAAGGTTTACATGGCATATAAAAATTGTAAAAGCAGAGATTTTTTTGGATTTGTCAACATTATGAAGTATTTTGGGGGAAAGTTTTTTCATACTTTACCATTTGGTTATCTTTCCTGCTTGGACTAAAATTTTGTTTTCAACACACATCAGTTCTGTCACACATCAGTGCACTCCAGCATCTTGCAATGGCAGTTCAGACCAAATAGTAACCATTTTGTACCTTAAGAGAATGGGATATATTTGATAACATGAGGTTTAATAACCTCTCAGTAAGTAATAAACCCCAAACCTGTGTCATGATAATCCTGACCACAGAAAAATCTAAACTACAGAACGTTAAAGCTAAATTAATTTTGCAGGATGACGTTATTTGATAAAAAAAAAAGTGTCCATAGGTAAAATAAACATACATAAAAATGGCAAACAGGAAGAATTACAAAGACATTCTGTTTTTTCTTTGCATTTCATCTATTACCCTCTTGTAGACAGAAAGTACCTAGTCTCTGTTCTAAGGAATTTACATTTAATTCAGAGTTTATCACATTCTTCATAGATAAATGCAAACCCCTCAAGATGTGATTATTTCAATGAATAGCCCAACTGAGCAGCCCATGCTGATTTCCAACATTGACCTGTCCTTTGTCTGGTAGAAAGTCTCGCTTCTTTCTTCACAAAGCTAAAGCAATTTTTCACTTGGATCAATATTTAATCTTTGGTTTAAGGTTAATTTACCTTTTTTTTTTTATTCCCTGCCATAAATTGAACTGAACTGCAAAAAGAGGAAAACCAGAAAGACATGTTCTGTAAGATTTCAGCTGAACATTGGTGCCTTAGCATTGAGCTGTTGGTGGACCAAAATGTTTCCTTTTTTTTTTTCTGACAAATATTTACTTTTCTAGTTGGAAAATATGTAGCTGAACATGGTTAAAGAATTATTGGACAAAATGCATGTGGTATGAGTGTATATTATTAGTGGCAAGGATGCTACTAAAATGTAAAGTTTGTTAAGTTTCCTGGCAGTGCTCCGTCAATTATATTGCCTATAAGAAGGGAACAAGTTTTGAAAACAGCTTTCCCAGATTCCTTTAAATAAAGAAAACCTACTGCCCAACATAACATAGAAAATCCTTTCTTTTGAGGAGATCAGGTAGAAATGCAACGTAAATAGCATACATTTGGGATGTTCATACTTAAAAGAGAAACAGTCCAAAAAGAAAACCCTAAAGATAAGAGAAAAAATTTATTTTCTAAAGATATCCCTAGTCTTTCTAATATTACCTTAACATTTATCTTCCCCTTTAACTTGATTTAAATACTATATTCTGTGATTTAATTTTGGCTTAGATTTTTAAGGTCAGATTTTATCTTTTTTTTTTGTGCATTTGCTCTCTTCCACTATGCAGGAAGATTGAAAAGAAATACTAAAACATATTCATACCTGCTTTGGATTTATTAAACAGTACAAGTCATAGAGTGGATAATACCTGACACTGAAAAAAATCCCCTGCAAAATATCTGTTATACCCCAGTGTGATATAAGCACTTCAGTAAAGCTGAAATTTTGGATTATTACTCATCCATTAATGACACTATACATATTTTCTTCTGATATATATCAATACATCTTGGTGCTTAAGAGATAGCCCTGTTCACAGGGAAAAAGGGTACCTCAGTCTTCTTGCCAGCACCTCCCCTAAGAAACATAATGGATTACTGAGCTCTAAGTGCTCCTGGCTGCCTCTGAGGGAGCACCTACTGTGTGGACACCTGCAGACTGCTGAAGTTCACCAGCACTGTGGGAAACCACAGAATCATTTAGGCTGTAAAAGACCTCTGAGATAACTGAGTCCAACGTTTGGCCAACCTTCTGGAACACTTCCATGTAATAGTCAAGACAGTCAAAACACACAAAGTGCTTCATTAAAAGCCTCCCAAGGTCTTCAAGTATCAGGAATTTATTAACTTTCAGTCTTTCATATCTATCAGAAGGCTTCACACACCAACACCTTGTTATTTAACAGTCTCTATCTCACTTCCCAAAGGCAGCTTCAAGCAGCTCTCAGGGTCTGTCCATTGATTACAGCAGCCAGTTCTTCTTCTCTCTTTCCTCTCACAGCACCAGCTCACTCCATCCTGTCCCTGGTCCAGCCCTTGTCAGTCCCCGCTACAAAGTCTTACCTTAACTGTCCCTTGCACCACCTCCCGTCTCTGAGTCTTCACAGCACAGCAGCAGACTCCAACTGAATGGTAACCCCTCCCAGTCAGCTCTCTCTTTATCACACCCACAGCTGGGAGAGCAAGGCTGTTCCCACTCTAGGATCATTAACACAGCTGCAGTACATTGGCCACCTGATTACCTTTAGTACCAACTCCTTCCTTCCCCACACTATCTTTATCTATATTACCACACTTGCAGGGAGGGTCACTCCACCTTCTCCTTGGGCAGCCTCTTCCAGTGTTTAAATGCCCCATGGAGGGTGACACCCAAGTCTGTGGGAGGCTGGCATCCCAAGACTACTCATGGCACCCATGGCTGTGGTGCAAGGACACCAAGTGTTTGGCAACTTGGCAGGGAAGAAGGAGGGGAGGGATTCAAAAAGGCTTTCAGGCATCATCTCTTTGGACATCTGGGTGTTTGTTCTCTTTGGTCAGTGGATCTATGGCATAAGCCAAGCTGGACCTGTCTGATCTCAAGAATTTGTGTTAAGTTAGATTGCACAGGCAGTAAGTACAGGGACTGACTGATACCAGGCAGTGTAAACCCAGTCTTAGAAACTACCAGAGATTAATTCGCTTTTTACTTTGGCTTGTTATAGAAAACAAAGTTTGTAGCTGCTTTCAAACCAGCAGGGTGTTCACAAACATGGTGATTTTCTTGAGGATATGTCCCTTTTCTCCTCAGCAGCATCTGAGGTGTCCGGCCCTTCAGGAGGCTCAGTCAATGCTCCCCAACCCAAAGGCAGCTCTTCCTTAGGTAGCCATGTCAAGCCTATTTCCAAACCCATTTCTTCTAGCAATGAGATTTAACACTCCCTAACAGCACAATTTACTTAATCACTGCCTCTTTTTAACCCAGGTTATTTTTATTCAGAGCAGTGTCAGTGTGATGGACAAGCATAACATCTTTGACAGGGCACACAGTAGGGTCTAAGTACCAAACTCGAGCTATGTTCCTCTTCTTAATGGGGTGCAATCAGTGCCATATACAGTGTCTCATGCCTTCTTTATTGGCTGTCATCTTTTATCATGCACATTTTAACTTGCTAATTACCCTATCCATATGTTACACATGCCTCTAAGCTTCAATTAGTAGCAGCACCAGTTCAGTTCCTGCTGCATATTTTTCAATATTATGGTTGGACATTATTTGTGGGGTGGAGTGGGGATTTATTTCTGAACTAAGACTCATTTGGGATCTACTTGTGTTCAGGTTGGTGCTATACTAAGGAAAGTTCTGGGCAATGAAAATCAGCAGAGAAATTCAATTCACCATTCATTCATTCATTCATCCAGAAAGAAATTCAGCTGCTTAAACAAAGGTGTCTAGTTTCACTTGAGCTGCCCTCAAATGGGACCATAAGCCCCAGGAGCATTCCTACTGAGTTTTGACCATTAATGGATGAAACCTTCATTTCCTCAGTGAGCTCAGCAGAGTTGCTGCCTGTAAATGCACAGTTTAAAAATCTGGGTTATCAGAACAGCTGATGAGTCTGCTGTACTGCATCACACTGCTTGCCTTGGCTGGAGACAGGGCTGGCAGGTGTGACAGCAGAGCTGAATGTGCTCCAAACCCCTCTGGCTGGGAGTGCGAGGTCAGGCAGAATTCCTCAGGTGCAGATAAGGATGCTCAGCACCTGTGCTGGGAGAGCTGAGTGCTGTTGGAGGTGGATATTGTCAGTGGGACTGTTTTTTAGCTCTGTTGCCTGGCACTTACAGACTCTACTGTGAACTTAGACACCTACACATACAACCTTTAAATTCAAAGTCTCAGTTTTGAGCAAAATTCCCCCATTTCAAGCTTTCATTTCTCCTTTATGCAACAGTCTTATGTGGAAGTTTGCCAGACCTCTGACAGGCCAAAATGTGACGCTCATTAGTGTATTTCTATTTCTTTTCAATCAAAATCTCACTTAGGTGCACCACTCCTGTGTTTGGATTATGTGGTTTGGGCCTTTGTAGCACTGCTTCAGACTGTGAGACTAATACATTTATCATTTTCTTCACTTTCCTCACCTCTCAGTGCTCTAAATAAGGATGAAAAGTCATAAGAAAGCCAGAAGATTTATTCTTTTCAGTAATTATTTTAGTAGCCCAGCCTGTCAGTTTTTTGTGTTTGGTGTTTGTTTTACTAAAGCTCCTGGTAAAATTCTTTATATTCAGTTTTTCAAAACTTCTCATGTTTATCACATTCCTTAGAGATTGATGATATTTATTGGGCCAGCAGAGCAGAATACCACAATACCAGTTAAACCTCTGACAAGAATATCCCCAAATCTATTTCTGACTGAAAAGCTAAAATTAGGAAAAAATAAAAAGTATTTCAGTTGGTTTTCATAGACAGGTTTTGATTAGTATCCTACACTATGGAAAATCATATTCCTGTGCAGTTTAATTATGTGTTTTCAATTCATTTTCTCTGTATCTCCAAAGGCAAGTGCATTACTTCTTGCCGTTACATAATTCACAGCCATGTGGAAAAGTAGCAGACACACCATTGGCAAGTGTCTGCATGAGTCTCCAAGGTTTTCATCCATGTTTTCACAGATGTCCTCTTAGAACCCCTCTAATTCCCCACATCAAGGTTTTATAGATTATTTGCACTCACTGGGACTGGTGTAGTATAGAGCCAAGTATGCAAAGATTGCCAGCTGGCCAGAATATTTGATAAATGTGAGGACAAAAAAATTCCCACTCATAGCAGCGAAGTGATCTATTCCTGGAACACCAGCTGGATTGCTGTAATAAGCTATTAAACCAGTGTAGTAAAATGAAACCCAGAGTTACTGTGAAGATTATAGAGCAGATCTATTTTCTTCTGCAGTGAGGTTTCTTTTTTTTTTCTTTTTTTTTTTAATTTAGGATTATTGGTTACTTACAAGGATAATAAACATATGCTATAGATTGACCTTTTCTTTCACAAATTTTGAACTGAAATGATCCAAATTAAAGTTGTACAGGACTGTGCTTCAGCACCCTTAAGTATCTGCTTCAGTATCAAATGACTCTGTCAGACTAAGAAACTTTTAAAGAAAATTTTGAAGATTTTTTTACAAGAAACTGTATCCCAGACCTGGAACTGAGGTAATGAGTACAAATACCATTTGAGAAAAAAATCTGAGAAAAGCCTCAAATGCATACTACTTTATCATGGTATCTGTTTTGCAATAAAGAAGAATTTGAAAGTCCAGAACAACAGGAGAATTTAACTTCATGGCTATATTTAATAGCATCATCTTGTGATCCTTGTCAAGAAAAATTAAACCAAATCTTTTCACTGGAAGTTGCTCTCTGTGATGACTCAGTCTTTCAATTTGTGATTCTAAGTAGCTTGGGCCTGATATATGACAATAAACTAAACATCCATAAATGCTTAATAAATGAAGTTAATGAATTTAGTAAGAACTGGCAACACTGAGGTGCCCAACTTTTGTTACTGCTATCTTTCTTGTTGGAAACGAAAGAAGAAAAACACCAAAGAGATCCTAGGCCTCCTACCATTTGAGAAGAATAAAGTGCTTTCCTAGTTAAATATGCTGTGTCTTCTCATAAAATAATATTGCCAAGGATACCTCAGGAACCTCGCCAGAGGCTCAACAATATCACCACTAAAAGAATTTGATTGTTTGCTCTTGCTTGTATTTTTACAGAATGAGGACTTTGATATTTTGTTCCTCTGGAGACTGAGAAACTGTAGGAATGACAAACGGAATGCCCTTGGGTCTGTTGGTTATTGTGGCTTCTAAACTCCAGATGAAACAGGGGGAGAGCAGACATCTGAAGGTAGTAACAGAAAAAACTTCAAACCACATCAAGTCGACAAAGCGTTGCATTTTCAAACCAAAAATGAAAAACACAAGGAGGGTCAGTTGCAGATATATCTGTTCAAAGCTACTGAGGAATATGTACTCACATATCTCAGGAGACACAACCTACAGCAGATTTAAGGAGTGGTTACAGGTAATGAGTGTTGCCAATGGGAAAAGCAAGCAGGATAAAGATAATTTCCTTACTACACCTGATTATCTTTCAGAGTATGGGGGACGCAAACAGGCCAGTGGCTACGAGAATTTTCCTTTGAGGCTGGATATAGCCAGGGGTTATCCATCTGGTGCCTTTACTTTGTAAAGCTGTCATACTTTAAGACTGTCATAGGCAGTATTTCATATATGACCCTTATCCTGGCAATTGAGAGAATTCTGGTTTACTTCAATGGATTTAAGGATGCCTAGTATTTTCCAAAAAACAGCTTATAAAAGCTATAAGAACTGAAGAACCTCTCTCCAGCTGTCATCTCCCATGTGAGATTTTGGTGAGACTAATTAGAGACAAGAAAGGCTGAATTTTGAATCAAATTTCTCTGCTTGATATTTCAAGCATAACAGATTTTTAATAGTTATATATTTGATAGTAATCAGGGACTCATTTATTGTGTTTTCTGTTTCCCTCTGAATGATATGTGACACCTTTACTAACAGACACAGAAATCAGCCATCATTTTTGGTGTGGCCAGCCACAGGTCCTCTGTGCCATGGATCTGCTGCAGAACTCACAGAAGCCTTGCTAAGCCTTCTCAGTTGCAGGGGCAAGGAAAGAATTTATTTTTTTTAATGCTGATTTTTTCTGGCTTGGTAAATTAAAGCCATTCATCTGTTACAGCTGTCTATGTCATAAATCAAAAGCACTATTTATGTGTATTAACCTGGGGATCTTAGCAGCCAGGGGAATGAGCTTTGTAGAGATGGCGTTTGTGCCTTTAGAAACCCTCCCTCCCATTGCTAAACAGACTATGTTTAGCACAGGTTAACAAGATTTCAGTTTTTCCTGATGCAAAGAGCTTTGCTGTGGGTGGGGAGGTTTGCAGAAACTACTTATTGTGAATTTCTGAAGAGAGGAAAATTATGTTTCTTTCTGTTGCAAGACTTAAATTGCTGGGGACTCCTCTTTTTTTTCTTTGTTGCTATTAAGGTGTTTGCGACTGCAACCACTGAATACATCTTCCTGCTCTGTCCTTCAGAGCAGATAGCTTCTGTTTTGTCTGTGTTTACAAATGAATGAATGAGTGTTTGCAAATGCTTATGAAAATTAGGTCTTGTAACAAACAAAGAAAAAAGCAGGTTGTTGCATCACCAGTGTGTGTATTATTAAGGTTAGGGGCCAAATATGTAAGAGAAATGTTGATATCTGGCAATTTCTTTTCTAGCTACCTATCATTCTCACAGATGGTTTACTTTAATTCCTGAGGTTATGAAATTATGGTTTAATACACTTACCTGTGTATAAATAGATACCTAAAACATCAAAACAACAAATCAAACATCGGAAGAGAGAAACAAATTTCTGGTGCCTGTATGAGGATTATTTCCCTTGGGAAGGCACCTTGCATCCCAACAGTTCTTCATGACACTCAGCAGGCATTGCTGACACAAACAAAGGCAATTAAGAGGTAAACAATGCTCATGAGCATATTTAGGATTTATTGACAGTTACTGTGGCTCAGTGGTGCTTGGTATCCTTTCAGTTTTTGATCTGGCATGGCCTGATCTGGCTCAAGTCCCACAACATGCTGCCTTGGGTGAGTTCTGGGTCTACACTAGCAAGCTCTGCTTCTTAACTCTGAAGATTCTTGACCAGAGAACAGTTCCTTGCAGAAATAGTAGCTTGGGTTAATGCTAATTTGAGAGTCTCTGCACTTTTGCCTTATTAGGTACTGTGGGTAAGCTTCAAAAATTGTGAAAACTTTGGGAGCAGTTGAAACATGTATTAATAAAGGCAGTAGCAAACCATAGGGGCAATTGCTCTAACTGTGGATTGTGACAGCAAAATCCAAAAAGCTCAAATAGCAATTTGTGGTATATCTTTAGGAATGAAAAAAGAAAGCTCTTACAAAAAGCAGAGGCATGTGATACCCCCTAGCAAATTGCAAAGATTCAATCCAGATAAAAGATTTAACCTAAAAGTTACCAACATGCAGATTAAATTCTGGTTTTGTAATTTTTCAAGGCTTATGAGTTTAAAAATCAAGTCAGCCAGCATTACTTGGCATGTTTTAAATTCCTTGGCTGATTTAAGATCAGCCAGTAGTAGCAAATGCTGTTTTCTTTTCTTGGATGCATTCCTTTGAGGGAAAACTCTCATTTTTTGGTCTTTTTTTTTGTTTGTTTGTTTGAAACAGAGGTCCACAATAAGTCTGTCTGAAGAGTTAGTGAATGTGTTTGAGTGTACAACAGTCTCAAAGTAGCTTATGTACTCATCAGATTGCCACTAGTGCCTGGCAGTGGCTTTTGGCACATGTGGAAGTTCATTTTACAGCTTCTAAACTCCTACTGTGGGCATACTGAAGGTGTATCAATTGTATGCCAACATAAAATTGTGGTGAAACCACCACAGTAGTTCACTATTTTGTTTGAATATGCAGAGCAGAAAAATCAGTCACCTTCAGAAAGAATCCTAAAATCTGTAATTTCATATTTTTATAGACATTCCTCTGAAGAAGAGGAAACCCCTGCAAACTGGGAGTTGTCTCTATTATTATAGCTTGCCCATAGAGGTTATCATAAATCTGTGTTTGAATTTCAGACAATTAACATGAAAAAAAGAAAATACAATGTGAGTCAACAAGAAAATGCCATACAACCCTTGAGACAGAAATTGTTTGAGAGACATCTGGGAGCATACATTTAAAATTTCACTTAATCTGACCTCTTTACTGTATGCTTCTACTATTATTTTCTGTTGATTAAGCAATTATTCACTGAAAAACAGATTCTTTAATTATATTCCATAAATAAAATCACCATAAGCTTATTTTCTAATCACCAATCATTGTTTTTAGAATTGCAGGGTGGAGATGAATACATTGAATACTAGTATGTCACGTTTATTACTCTATACTTATCATTTAAGCTTGGCATCACATTATAAGATTAAATCACCCTCTGTCACTAGGGCAGAAAGGAATTAAAAATTGGAAGTATGCAAAAGAGTTTGGCAGGATGGGGACAACTGAATGTTTTCTGCCTAGGCCTGAATAGCTGTTAAAACATTTAAGCCACAGGGTTTCACAGAGAGTCTTCAACTGCAGGGCTGGGAAAGAGGCTGAAGGCTCGGCTCTCCCTGCACAGAACCACCTCCAGCTCAAGGGCTGAAAACAGAGGATCTGTGTCTGCCCTAACACTGCCACTGGCAGCAGCCCAATTAGAAATGTGTGAGATATCTTGTTCACTGTCTGCTAATACAAGCACTCATGTGGAGCACAATTAATACAAGTCTACACTTTGTGACTCTTTCACTTTCCCCCCCCTGCTTAGCGAAGCTAATATCATTCATTAACAAATGGTGTATATAAATAGTTTCTAAAGGAAGGGAATTACCTTTCCTGAGCATGAAAGAATAAAGGATGCAGACATCCTAGAAGCTCTTGCTCTACTGAGAAATATTATCATCCTTACTTTTTAAAATGCTTAGAAAAGGTCTTAGCAAATGTATTTAACATTGTCTAGAGGACAGCTGAGATGCTGAGTAATATTGTTATATTCTTAGGATTAAGGGGATCAAATTTTGGGATATTACAGGCTACTTAAGAAAAAATTGACATTGGAGCAGCATGTTCCTGACAATCTTTTGTTTCACTTAGGAGAATACATAAAGTCCTGACAATTCACAGGAAAAATCAAGCTTCTAGCAACAGTTCCAGCTGGAAATCTGTATTGACAGATGAGCTAAAATCTGACTCCCAAGGCTCCTTTCATTGTGTCACACCCATGCTGGGTCAAGTTTTCTTTGCAGTCATGTTTCCTGTATTTTCAAACAGCCTTTCTCAGATCCCAGGAAAAACCAAACAAAACCAAATCAAAACCACACCTCTGCCTGGAGATTATTTAAATTGCTGAGCAATGTTACATTCACATACATGGAGATGGGGAGGAAGCAAGAGGAAAAAAAAGCAGAAATATATATTTAGCAGCCTTAGAAAATTTTCCTAAATGACAGACAGCAGTTAGGGTCCGTCCCAGAGAAGCTCAATACAAGCCAGATAAATTCTCTATTTCCACAGAGCACCAGATGGCTGGAGCTGTTCCACACCATCCGTGGTCCAAGTCTTCTCTCTTGCAGGAGACAAATGAGCTGAGGTTGTACCAATCAAAGCTGCCTCACAGAATATCTTCCCCTGCATTATGGTCTTCACCATTTGGTTATTGACTGGCAATTCTGCCAAAGCAAATGCACATGACAGTAGAGTAGTCATGCACTGTAATCTGCCTAAAGCCTTTTCTGCTATTCTCTTTCTTTAACAAGGTTTCAATCCCAAATTATCCTCCCAAATAGAAGCCTGTTTATTTCCCATGCTCGGTTCATTGTTCAGGGTTAAAATTCAGAAGCAAATGCCATGTGTTTGTGACAGTGCAGCTGAAAGGGATATATTGATTGAAAGTCCATCTAAAGAAGTACCATAAACAATGATGGGCGTTTAATCAATTATTTAGATCCAAAGAACTCATTCTGCTTATCAAAGAAAGTGGGAACAGCCTCTCACCACAGCTTTTCCTTGTTCCAAAATAAAATTACTCTGGTGATTAAGAGAAGCTGCTATTAAATTCTCTGCAGTTGACAGAATTAAAGTGAAGACAGGAGCTGGTGAAGAAGGATTGAGTTCAGAGAACAGTTTATACAGGTTGATTGCATATGATGGATGAGTACCTTAGTGTAATAAGGAGCAGCTTTGTACTTACTAAGAATTTAAGTGATTCTCACTTTCAGCTTGCCATCTGTATGTGTGTATACACACGGAACTCTAGGCAGGCATTCTAGACTCTTTCAGCCTACAAAAAAGCACATAGAAATGCTAAAAGTCCAGTCAAGCTCAGTGTGCCTGAAGCATGTGGAATCCTTAAATGCTTTCTTCAACCCATCAGCTTTGACATACAGTTCCAGAGGAACTGGAAAGAGGAATGTGATGGCCCATTGTGGGAAAGCTTTCTCAGAGATTTTAATGTTCATGTGCTTATCTTAAAGGATAAATTTTCATTTCATAAACCAAATAGTACATACCCTGACCTCCAATGGGTTGTAGTTTAGAGACATAGCCTCTAGACCAAGATTTTAAATGTTACCATGGGAACGCAGATGACAAATTTGGAATTAATCATAATTCAAAATTCAAAGAAAATTAAAAATCCAGTCTAGAAATAAGGACTACTAATGCTGTTGAGGTGTTTTTTTTTTTTTTTAAGGGAAATCACTTTTGCTTTCACTGTTAAAAGCAGAACAGATGAACACATTTCTGTTCTCCGATGAGGGAATATGGTCACTCCTTAACCTCCTCTTTAAAGTGATTAAGTAAAATATTGTGGGGTTTGTTTGTTTTTTCTCTGTTTTGTGTTTCCCAGTTGTGTGTCTCATCTGAGAAGCCCTTTCACTCTTTTAGTGGCTCTTTTGAACAGTGGTTTCATGACCAAGTACAGGAATTCCATGGTAATACCAGCACCAACTGGTTTGCTTATGATGCATATGTCAAGGGTTGTGCTGGATAGGTGATGTTCTCCTTTTGCATATTCCCAGAGAACACACACAGAAACAGAAATTATAGTACATGCACAAAGGCAGTAACAGGCAAGAGTGTCCGTACTTACATTGTTTAGTACTGGGATGGGAAACAAAAACCTCGACTTGAGAAGCACAGCAATGTTGTCAACTTTGTTAGGGGTAAAGGACCTTCGAAATGTTCATACAACCTTACATTATCTATAGTTTAATTTAAATGTTGAATTGCTTGACTGGATTCTAACAAAGCTTTTATAAAATGTCAAATGCTGCTGATTCTCTGGGAGTACAATGTAACACATTTGTGTTTAACACACACTGAGAACATTTTAATAACTTATGAAGAGTACCTGATAGTCACATTTTAAATTTATGTAAATCCTTTTAATTCTTTCCAGGTTTCTTTTTTTAAACCAGTGAAAGATTAAAATTTGGCATTTGAAACAAGCTATTACAATGAAGAAAGCAGAAAAATCAGCTATTCAAATCTAATGGTATTTTTATTCCTTTTTTCATTTATAATTTAATGGAAACATAAAATTTTATAACAAATTACCTTACTGGTGCAGTTTGCTATACTGGAGGTAGATGAAATTCATAGATAATCTGCAAGGTAATTACTGACCTCTTGGGCTGACTGTCAAGAGAGAAAATATTTTATTTTACCTGCATTTTCTTAGTATTTCATATTCTATATTAACTTAATGGTGGCAAAAAAGCATAAATTGACTGACATAACACTAGGAGAAATTTACTTTGCAACATTAATAAGGCTGCCATCTTTCCTCCCCATTTAGTAAACACATGTACAAGAACCTACTTCCACCCAGAGAATAATGGGAAGAACCTAAAACCAGAGCCAACAGTGGTAGAGAACAGTGGAAGATTATTTCAGCATGTATGACTCAGAAATTTTAGTTAAACATAAGTCATTTTTCAGATAAATTAGAGCATAATGCTTAAAAAAATTTTGTGGTATTGTTTACACTTGGTCATCTTTGCAAGAATGAGTCAAACTCTACCCTTATGCACTAAATAATTATTTTCTGAAGGTGCAATAGCTGTCCCCAGACCAGAAAGGCATTCTGAAAAACACCTGGTGGAGTGGACTTGATGGTAGCAGTAGGATGCAACAGGAAATCATCTAACTTGATCAATGATTTCTCAAGGTACTGCAAGAGAGTTGCATGCACATATTTTCATGTGCAAAATTACACAGAGTAACAAACGCAAAACATATTACTATGTTTGCATGTGTGGTGTCATTTTTCATCAGATAACAGAATTTTTTTAGGAGCCACATAAGATATAAACTAGTGAGAATGACACTGCTAGAAACAAATTCAGGTAAATCAAAAAGTAAATATCAGTGATAAGTAGCAATCCAGGAAGCCTCTATGCAAAAAAATTAATAATTTGACAGGCAATGTGGAGTTTTAGAAGGAAATAATCTAATATATGCTGGTCATGTCAGAAAAAAATTATTTCTTTAAGGCTAAAATGCTTAATACATTGTCAGTTGAACTCTGAGCTCCAGTATCACCTGATCAGTTAAATTGCATCCGCTAGATATATTTCATAACCATTTGAATTTTAATAATAATGGTCATATCCAAAATATGCTTTGGAGTCTAGTCCTTTTAGGGCTGATGAAACAGATGCTTCAGATGTAGATGCAGATTTTATCCTTCCTTTAATCTCCCTTTTTAAAAAAGAAAATATAGCCTTAATTATGGCAAGGCTTTCTTCTCAGGAAACAGTAAACTGGCTAATTTTTTTATCTGTGGGATTTTTTTAAAGACAATCCATGAGTCTCATATATAATTTCCACTTTTCTCCTTTGCCATCCCCCTCCTCCCCTTGCTTCTGGTCATCTATACCTTCCCTTGTAATTTTAAAATTTTTGCCTCCTTTCTCTCTCCTAAAAAAAAAAAAACCAAAACCTCTCTCTAATCTACTCTGTTTCTCTTTATTAATCAGACATTTGTTTCTCATGTACTGACAGGAATAAACCACGGAGAGCCTCAGGATGAAAAATTCTTAGGATAGACCACATCACAGTATAAAGTTTGTGGATTAATAGGAAATTTAGGCACTGTTCATCCAAATCATCTTTTCTCCTCTTACATTCTTTTCTAACCTGTGTTATTGTGAAATTTCTAACATATTTGTTCAGAGAAAATTATTTTTATTTTATTTCTCCCATTCTTAGTGTGATTGAAAACTCTTGAATATTGGTAATTCAAGTAGGAATCCATGTATGGTGACTTCTCCTGGCCTGAAAGTTTTGAGGTGTATAAGAGACATTTCTTGCCCCAAAATGGAGGAGTACAGGATAAACAGACCTCTCACATCAGTAGAAACATTTACGACTTCTGCTTGTATTTATGCCTTATATATATTTCCTTTACGTTTTAGGATACAAGGCAGCAAAGAGAAAAGAGACTGAATGGGAAAAATAATTTTCTGGAAAAAAAATCTTGAAAAATACATTTGATCTGGATATGAAATATCAGCATTGAAGAGGACTCAACACTGAACATTAAAGAAACCCAGATCAGCAGAACACCTTTGTCTTTGCCAATTCAGCACTTTCTGGAGTGGGCAATTGAGCTACACTGCAGACAGTTGACAGAGGAAAAGCTGGGCCTCTCTTTAGATATGGGATATTGTGATGAATAGCAAGGGGTATCAGGAAGAGAAGAAAAACGAGGAAATACGATCTGTTGATGCCCTTAGCAGTCAGTGTGCTGCTGTGTGTGAACTTCTCATGCCAGGTGCAAGTATTTTGCAAGTTTCCAGTCAGACATCAGGATGTGTGTGGTTAATTTGAAAGTATTGACAAAAGGTAGCAAGTCATATTCTTTTGATCTAGTGTAGCTTTGATAATTTTAAGAACTTTGTTTATAATAGGAAATGAGAACAGTAGGCTTAATTAGAGCATCTTGTCATTATAGAAAATCTATTTGTATAAGACATAACCTATTTCCCAACCTTCAGTCTGGGCTAGAGTTGTGAAAAAAAAAATTCTCTTAATCAGCAATAGTGATATATGGACATAATTGTTCTGAGAAGCAATGATTAGAAAAAAAAATAATATAACAACTCTTATGTAGACTTTACAACTGGAAATGTACTTTTTTACAGCTATTGTAAAGAAAGACTTTAAGTGTTTCTAAAAAAAGAATAAAAGCAAGTAAAATTCTCTCCCTTTCAACCCACACATTTCTGCTCTTCTCAGAAAACAGAGTTTACAAATCCTCCATATATGTTTAGTTCCTTCTGCCCTCCCAAAATACTTCTCCTGCATTTCTGCAAAATAAAGCCTTGTGGAAGTTTCTGAGGACTTGCACATATTTTTAAGTATTCAAGAAGCAGTAATAACAGAATTAATGCTTTTCTAGGGGATAACTGTGGTAAGATAGATAGTGTGGGGAGACAAATAGAGTTAGTACTAAAGGCAGCCTAGTGGCCAATGTATTGCAGCTGTGTTAATTATCCTAGAGTGGGAACAGCCTTGCTCTCCCAGCTGTGCATGTGATAAAGAGTGAGCTGGCTGGGAGGGCTTTGGTTGTGGTTGCAGCTCAGTTGGAGTCAGACAGAGCCTGCTGCTGTGCTGTGAATACCCAGGGAGAGGAGATTGTGCAAGGGATAGACAAGGTAAGGCTTTGTACTAGGGACTGAGAGGAACAGGCTGGGCCAGGGACAGGATGGAGTGAGCTGGTGTTGTAAGAAGGAAGAGAGAAGGAGAACTGACTGGCTGCTGGCATAAATGGAGAGACCCTGAGAGTTGCATGGAGCTGCCTTTGGGAAGTAAGATTGAGACTGTTAAATAAGAAGATGTTGGTGTGTAAAGCCTTCTGAAATGTATGAAAGACTGATAAATAATAAATTCCTGATACTCAGGGCCCCCAGAAGTTTTTAATGAAGGACTTTGTGTGTTTTGACTGTCTCAATTTCTACAGGCAACTTGAATTATAGATAAGCAGCAAAATCCGCTGCTACAGCCAACCAGTCTAGTGCTAGAGTCTGTAGCTACGTTTTGCTTTTGTCCAGGGTCTTCACCCCTCTGGCACCATCACAAAGGAAAATTGAAGACAAAAATGGGGGCACTTTCCATCGTATAAATAAACATGAGTCATTGTTGTGCTTCATCTGACTGAACCCAAATCGTGAGAATTCAGTTTGTTGACTCTCTTGAGTGAGTCTCACACCAATCTGACAAGATAGTTCAAATTTCCTTAGAAGAAAAAAAAATAAGAGCTTGATATTGACACAATAAGTTATTTATTTGGAACAGAGCTCTCTTAATATCTGGAGCTATTTAAACATGAGCTTGATTTTTAAAGCAGAATGTACAACAGCTCAGGACCCTACAAAAGTCAGTAATTGTCACTTCAGATGTTAAGTCTCAGAAACTGCAAACAAGTTGGTGATTATGTGGAACCTTTCTCCAATGCAACTTCAACAAGCCACCTATTTGTTCCACCTTCCTGCTGCTAATACCTCTGACAAAAACTTTTTGTTAACAATTTTTTATATTAATCATATAGGAGAAGTACAACTGAAATAAGAATCAGTCATAATTATGTGCTTTTCAAAGTGATCAGAAAATTCTCCTTCACACAACAAATTCAATGGCTGTACCAGCTTTTCTGCCATTGTTCAAGGTGTCCCCTGTGATGGGATGCACTCTTGTTTATTTTCACTCTCCACAAATGTCTCTGAAACTTACAAAAGTGAAAGATCCCAGGAACTCATGCAAATTTGTTTGTTCTTGAAGAGAAAGTAGGATATGTAACACATATATTTTACACCCACCATCTGCTGGTCTAGCCAGTAAGTTTGTCCATGGAGCAAAGCACTGTTTCATATAGAAAGGAGAGCTTGTTCCCAAGATGGCTTTATTCTTCACTGTATGAGGACATATATTAATCATGGACACTCGAACAGAATTCCCTTCAGAACTTCTTAGGAGGAAAATTTTGTCAAAACCTTCTGAATTTAAAAATTCCATGGAATAAGATTGGATCTGATTAGTTCTGAATTGTGTGTTTTTGTGTTTGGATTTTGTCTTTTTTCCCATAATTTGATATTTTAATATTTGTTTTTAATCAGAATACTGATTTTTAAAAGTTATAGAAAGTGAAAGAGTGATTCCTTCTACCTATACTACTAACTCTTGTCAAAAACAGTATCACAGATCCACTCATATAAGAGAAAATGTAATTTTGTCCTTTTGGAAATATGAGGAAATATGTACTCCATTTTCAGCAGCTTATAAATCTATTTCTCCTGTGTTCAAAGCCAGTTTATATGTTTTTTCTGCTCAAAGTTTAAATCCCACAGGACATGCTAGTTTTTTGAGACAGAGATAACACATAAATAAAACCTCATGGCACTGCCTTGTCATTTTCTTCTTTTCATCTCTACTTTGTTGCTCTATTGATTGTTACAGTAATCCATAAATATATGTACAACTGTTTTAATAATGCAAAATATTTACTTTGTAGCTTAGCCATTAATAGGCATCATCAGCTGGTTTTCAAGAACATGACTAATACTTCGACAATAGTGGGTTTTATAACCTTGTCACTCACAGTGAGCCAATGCTCAAAAGAACTTGACTTGATTATGATTAAGGGCTTTAAAATTCTGGAGTGCTGTCAGTATAGAGAAATTAGTGCTGTAGAAGTTCAGAGAGAAAAAAATAATCCAGGCATGATTTTCTAAAGCAGCTGGATATCTCCCTGATCAACTATAGTGTTGCATTTGAAGGTACAGGTAAACAAATAGACTCTAAGGTATAATCAGCGAGCAGAGAAAAATAAAGGATTGCCTTAGTCATGGACATGCACTTCTTAGCTGGTTTGTTCTCAAGTGATGTTTGTCCTGTGCCTTAAGTTTTAGCTTTCATGTTTTTCAGATTCTGTGCTGTGGAGGGGTGTAGTTCTGAGCCTCATATTAGGTGCTAGTGAGCTCTCTTCACAGAGTAGGTTGACAAAACAAATCCTTTTTCTGCTGAAGACCAAGGACACCAAGTGCAAGTTTCAGGCCCAAAATCATAAACAGCAGTGGACAAAAGAGAGAAAACATGAAGGATGGGACTGAATATTCTAAAGCTGTAATTGGACAATTAAGCCCCAATATGCAAATGGACAAAAACTTATGAAAGTGTGAGACCTCCTAACTAGGAGTCCATTTTGTGACCATTTTGGGTCCACCTTGGGTGTAGCTCTGGCCAGGCTCTTGCTCTGCCCAAGGTTTAGCCTTAAAGGCCTTTTAATAAATACATACTTTATTCTCTAGCTCTGTCTAGTCTCTGTTTCAGGCCAGCCTTCCCAAGACATCAGTCCAAGTGTGCCCTTCTTTGTACCATGTTGGACAATCCCAGAGCACGTGATACAGAACATGGCAGAGCAAGGGTAGCATAAGTTGTTCTTAGAGAAACATATAGAAATATGTATTTCCTACAAATTGTTTCAGTATTTGAAAGAGTGGTACTCTGAGACAATCCGTACCACAAGGAAAGCTGTTGCTGAAGCAGGACTGTATTGCTATCTCCTGCAGAAGCAAGGGATTGTGAGCAAAGATTTATGTTGTTTTGCTGTGTTGCTTGATTATCCCAGAATCATATATTATGCTGAGTTGGAAGAGACCCACAAGGATCATCAAGTCAGATGGCCTGTTCCTGGCCATCTCCAAGACTGACACCATGTCACCAATACCAGCCTTCAGTCCTGTCAGGCTCAGTGCTGTGACGACTCCTCTGAGGAGCCCAGCCAGTGCTCAACCGCCCTCTGTGTAAAGAAGCTTTTCCTGATATCCAAGCTAAACCTCCCCTGACAACTTCAGGCCATTCCCATGGGTCCAGTCACTGATCAGCACAGAGAAGAGATCAGTGCCCGTCCTCTTCCCCTCAAGATGGAGCTGTAGATTGCAATGAGGCTTCTCTTTAGTCTTCTCCAGGCTGAACAGATCAAGTGCCCTCAGACACTCCTCATATGGCTTCCTCTCAAGGCCCTTCACCATCCTTGTTGCCCTCCTTTGGGCACTATTTGTTTAATATCTTCCTGTTATTGCAGCACCCAGAACTGCCCCCAGCACTGGAGGTGAGATCACCCCAGTGCAGAGCAGGACAATCCCCACCCTGGCCCAGCTGTTCATGCTGGGCCTGACATCTCCAGGACAGGGTTGTCCCTCCTGGCTGCCAGGACACTGCTGACTCCTGTTCAACTTGCCATCAACCAGGATCCCCCTTCCCTGGCACTGCTTTCCAGCCTCTCATTTCCCAGTCTGTTTGTACATCCAGGGTTGCCACACCCCAGGTGTAAAATCCAGGAATTTGCCTTGTTAAAATTCATACAGTTGGTGATTGCCCAGCCTTCTAATTTGTTGAGGTCTCTCTGCAGGGCCTCTCCATGGGAATAAACAGCACCTCCCAATTTTGTAATGTCTGTTGCTTAGTATCTGTTTGGGTCCTGTGTCTGAGACATTTATGAAGATGATGAAGAGCACAGGGCTGAGGATGGAGCCCTGCAGAACCCCACTAGTGACAGGTCACCAGACTGATGTCACCCCATTCCCTGTAACCCTTTGCACCTCACCCATGAGTCAGCTCTCCCATCACATTATGTATTTATTCAGCTGTGTGCTGGACAGTTTTTCCAGAAGTATACTGTGAGAGAGAGTACTGAAACCCAGGAAGATTACATCAAGTGGCTTCCCTTGATCAGCTAGGCGGGTTACCTTGTCATAAAAGGAAATCAGGTTTGATAAGCAGGATTTTCCTCTCATGAAGTCATGCTGGCTGTGACAAGTGACTGTGTTGTCTTTCAGGTGTTTTTCAATACCTGCCAGAATAATTTTCTCCATAATTTTATTAGGCACTATGTATACATTATCCTGTAGTGATGCCTTTGTGATGGACACTAACCCATGTGGCAAAAAACCGGATTTTCATATGGGAATATGCTGTTTCATTCCTCTGAGGAGAAGGCATTATTTAAAGGCTCATTAAGCACAGGGCTTTTTTCACACTGCAGGTGGTCAGGAGAGAAAAAAGGAGGAGATATGTTTTTTTGCAGAAGCAGTCTGTAGCAATAATGATTTCCTAGAAACCAATGTGCTGATAACAAGGCTAACTATTTAGGCATCTAACAAAATAACTCCTGGTTTCTAAAATATAAACTGCAATCTACTTCTCTGTACATTCTGGAAATTGAAGGCAGCGGGAAATCCCAGAAACTGATGCAAACTAAACATCTTCTGAAGTACTGGAAAAGATAGGAAAAAAGTTATGAAGCTACTGAGAATTTAGAATGTAGGGATTTTGTTATGTACTTTAAAGATCGCAGGGGAGGATAATCTTGTTCAAGGAGGCAGCTTGCTCTGAGCTGAGATCTTAAAAATAACAGCTTTGTTTTTCTGTCTTATATGCACCGTCTCATTTCTGTAAACAATATGAGGTCTGAGATAGGCTTACAACCAACTAAAAGGAAAAAAGCATAAAAAAATATTTCCCCTTAGCAAGAGAGATATGACCTTTAAAAACTGTCACACCTGAAAACAGTGTGACAAAAATACGGAGTGTGAAGTTATAACAGAAAATTTTGCTTTTATCTTTGTATGTAACCAGTTCATGAGCAGAAGGCAGCTGCTGAACTTTCTGCTGCTACAGCTTTGTTCCACCACCCCACTGCACAATGGGATAGCTGCTCATGCTTGAAAATTGCTCATGCTTGATATATTTCTAAACCCATGTATGATTGTAATCAGGACAACACCATGGCTGCTAGTAGTATTAAAAGAAAACAAAGAACCAAATATCAAAAATTTAGTCTACAGAGAAGTTCCCTGCCAAATTAGAAACAAGAAGGTATGATGGACCACCTTGTACATATCCTCCAATTAATTATTTATCCATCAATGTTATGTACAGGACAAAGCAAAAATCAACAAAGCAAAAACTCCTGCCATCCAGCCTTAATGTTCAATGTCTGATATGTGTCTTAGAAGTAATGTATCACACAATTCCTCAATCCAGCTTCTTTCAAATAGTTGCTCTAAATAGCTGTTCATTGTTCTTTAATGCTAAACCTCCTAAATTCACAACACAGTTTTGAGATGGTAAAGTCTTGTGCTGAGTAAAATGGGAGTATCAGAACACCACAGGAAATAATGCTTTGAGAGATCACAGTCTCCCTTGGGTCTACCTGTTAGTGGTTTTGGTCAATCAATGGGCTCCTTGGAAGCAAAATCTCCCATTTGTCTCCACTGATCATACTTCAGTTCATGCAGGGGTCTCTGAGTCCTTGAGATGCACCCCAATAGTATAAGTAACACTCTTCAGACATTAGCAGGGATTCAGTCCATGGGATCTTATGAAAGCAAATGTGAAATAAAATCTCATAAGGATTATCATCATCATCATCTTAAACCCTTTATATTCTATCTTAGAAGGTACTCTATTTTTAATTCCACAAATGATCCCAAGACATAAAACAAACAGAATTTTTATTTCATTTTGAATCTGAAAGTTCAAAATTAAAATGGCCATTTTTACTGTAGGTTTCTATTTGAAAAGAATTTTTTTTTTTATATGTTTGAAAGTTATTCTCCTGAAGTGGCTCCTGTTGTAATATGTATTTTTCATTAAATCTTAAGTTATTTACTCAGAGGAGAACGGCAATCTGGCTGCTGTCCAATTATGGATAAATAATACTCATGCAATTAAATGCCACAGAGATGTATCTGGTCTAAGAATAAAATGGAGGCTGAAGAAAGAAAAGATCAGTATCCTCACAAGACAGGGAAAGATCAATATCCTCACAAGTATCCTCATGGCCTTAAATGGAGGAATTCCTACCCTAAACATGTGTGCATGACAGAAGTTATCACCACTGGTGGGCAAATTTCTAGCAGAGCAATTCAGTTCAAAACACCAGAATTTTTAAGTGGGGTGTGTATGTAAAAAACAAAAAACGACAACAAAAAAATCAATCTCAAAACCAAGGACTAAGAACAATTTTAGCTTTCTAGTAGCTAATGGGAGCACTTCAGGCCATTTGGAAAGGAAATTCAAATGAAATCATTCTCTGTCTCAGCTCATGGGAGGGGTCCTCACATGTCAGCTGCAATCAGTGGGAAAAGCTCTCTTAAACTTCGTGGAGGCTTTGCTGAGCAGCTGTCTAGGAATACCAATTTTCTGGCTCTGTTCGTGGACAAGTACACTGAGAGGTTTCGGAAAGGGGCAGGAGATGTCTGTCAAAATCCTTGGTCTCAGAAATCCTACTTAGACTGGTACATCTTTTATGATGGGATGCTCTTCATAGAAGTGAGCAAGACAGGGAAGTTTTCCTGCATTAGCAGGGACAGTGAAATAATTTTAAAACTGAATACTGAGTCTCCATGAATATTATCTCTGGGAAGTAACTTGTAAATCAGCTGCAAAAAATGAGAGAGCATACCATAAAGGATGTCTCATTTGCAAAAACTACTAAGACTTGTATTATGGGGAATAAACTGACCCTTTACCACAAGAGTCTTGTGGGCAAAGAAAAGCAACATTTCATACTTTCACCCTCCACTCTGTTTGGAAAAAGGACTGATGGGACAAAACACTTTAGCTTACAAGGCTGAGCTGAAGGTATGGTCACAATTTGCTCTGCTTAGGAACTGGTCAGCAAGAAGAGATGATTGACCAAAGATCTGCTGAATTCAGGCATGTGTTTCACTTGCTTAAATATGGAGTCTGTTTCACATAAGGACAGTGAGTCTCACTCATTTATGCAAAGGCAGAGCTGTTAGAATCTCATCATGGTGTGCTAAATTCAAGCCAAGGAGAATCAGTGCTGTGAAATTGTCTGAGATTTCATGGAATGAACATTCAGTTATGAGTCTAGGAGATGAAATACAGGGAAGTTGCCAAAGCAACTTTATAAGTGCTGAAAGGAGTCTACACCATGGTCAAGTCCAAACCAGAGTTAATTGTCTCCAATCCTACCAGTTTTAGTCCTTTCAAGCCTTGGTATGGCAATAGTCTGTGGGGGTGTTAAGAAACTTCTGGTAAGAGCATCACAGGATTTTATTTTTCACTCAAGTTCAAGAATATTGTCAGTGTTCACTTTGACTTGAGAGTAGTGCCATAAAATGTGAACTATTATATTTTAGTTGAAAAATATACAGTCAAGTAATACAACATTCTTTTTTTATTATTATTATACAAGAGTAATGAGTTGTCAGCTTCCTCCCCACTCTTTCCTTTACAGAACAAGATACATGCATCATCTTTCAAAAGAAGTAGTGCTGCTGTGACATTTAGAAAATGTTTTTCTAGTGTATGTGTCTATATATTTAAAGGGACAGCAATTTATGAAGTTAAATTTCTTAGACAATAAGAACAAAGGTCTTTTCTTTATAGACACTTTATACAGCAACTGTGATGCCTCTAAAGATTATACTCATCTCCCTGCAATAAAGAGGTCACAGGAAGGATGGTCTATTTTCACAACTGGCATTGCCAGTACTTTTTCCAGTCATATGCAGGAGCACTGTACCTCAATGCTGACAGGTTTTCCCAAAATCTGGGTGGCATTGAGAGCAGATTCACAGCAAGATAAGGGCATGGGAAGAGCACCTGAAAACTCCAAGGAGAGAACTTTGAGCTCCTCACACACTCTGTGACCAACTCTAAATGTCTCATGTCACAGCAGTGTGCAAGGCAGGGAACAAGCAGGGCCATCACAAACTGGAAGGAGAAATCTTTGAGCAAACTTTTGACTCTGACAGGCCTGTGCTACCCACCAGGGGCAGTGAGGACAGATCCAAGAGGAACAGTGTCATTGGAGGGGCAGCTCTGGAAGGAGCTTGCTTTAAGAGATAATTTGCTTTCCTCCAGCTTAGGGATGATGAAGTTTCTCTACATTTTCCAGGCTGATGCACTGCAATCTTGAATTTTGATCCAACTGTCTGACATTACACTTTAGGCTATTGCCTTGCACTGTGTGCTGAAATTCCTCTCAGATAAATTCAGCACTGTAGGATTGGGCTGGAAATTGGTCTCTTCCCACACAGAGTCCAGGACACTGCCTGACACACAATTTTCTTCTCTCTACAGAACAAAGCTGCTTAAAAAAGCAAGATGGCACCTCCCAGACATGCTCAATACACATATCCCACTACCATGAAATGATGCAAATAAACTTACCTGTTTGCATTGCAAATATAGTTGAACTGGGAGGTCAAGAAGGAATTAATTGAAGAACATACTTTAAAATTAGGATCTCTATGAAAAGGAACTCAGTCATTAAATTACTTGCAAAGAGAACAGTGATGGTGATTGGAGCCCTACTGAAAAAAAAGGACCAAATGAGATGGAATGAGTATTTCCCAGAATTTATGTACAGTACCTTGTACTCCAGATTTTCTTACATAAACAAACTAAGAGAAATAGATTGCATAAGGGAATAATATGTAAAAAAAAAAAAAAAAAGAGAAAAACATATGTCTCTGAGGAAGGTAAAATAGAAATGTCAGCAGCAAACCAAACTGCATTTCTCATGGCTGTTGGTACTTAAATACCTGACAGCTCAAATCTATCACACCTTATCTCTGAACCCAAACTTTTTTCTCTATTTCTCCATACAGATAATTTTTACTACCTGCTGTTTCACTGGGGAAGAAAGTGAGGCAGAGGAGAAAATTTAAATTCCCCAATATTGCCCACTTCTTTGGATGTGACCATAAGAAAATACAGGCATGTTGGCTGTCTAAAGGAGCTGCTCAGACCACATTATCCTACTTTGTGAGTACAGAAAAAAATAAACTAGAAGCAAATCCTGCTGCTTTGGCTGTGACACTGATGTGATTCTGTGGTTCAGGGCTGCTTACTGGGGGCAGAAAATCTGTGCTTCCAGTGCTGTGAATCTGACAAAAGAAGATGACTGTGTAGAGACAAAAAAAAAAGTAAGGTTTTCTTTTCTCTCCTCATTTTTGAACATTAAAAAAAATACAGTATCTCGTCAATAAGGTGTTTAGAAAGTCAGGGGTTGCCTGAGGCCTTCATTAAAATTTTTCTTGAGGGAAGGATGAAGAGGACAAATAATTAATGTCTGCATGTTGCTTGGCTTGAGAGCAATGCTCCACATAATAGATGTTTGACACCATGAATTCAGTCACGTGTGCAAATTGCAAGTATTGCCACTTGGCTGAAACAGTCTTATTTGCTGGAGCTGGCCTAACTTGCTAGGAGACTTATATGCAGATGGATTAACTAAAAAAAACCTCAGGGGCTTGATACTCCCAGTATTGGTGATTTATTACCCTTGACTACACATATACATACCTACATAACTCTGAATAATGCCGTAGGAAGAGATGTCAGAAGACTAACTCCTTCTACAGACTCTGGAGGTAACCTTTAAGCCTTCAGGTTTATGCTGAAGTTTGTTCTGTGCCAGACCATTCTGATATACACATACCTTCTTGAGACAACCCTTCTCACAGGACATGACTTGTTTTGAGCTCCCACTTGTCCACAGTAGGATTTGAGAAGCTGAGACACTGATGAGACATAAGATCAAAGAAGAGGATATGAATCTCTATTCATCAAAGGGATGTGAGAAAATAAAAGCTGTCAGGTTGAACCAAACTAACCTGTGCCTTTTCCCTGAAGGTGTCCAACTGTGTTTGATATGATATGATGGAAATGACAGGCATAAGCCTTACAGCAGGTGATAGTTTAGGGTCTAGGGACAAAGACTGTAACTCATATTCAGCAGAGCCTCGATCGCACAATTGGTTTTGAATTTAACTAATCCCCTTTAAGACTCCCTTACTTTATTGTTCTCTCAGATATCCTGTGGCAATGATTTCCATAGCTTTCTCTTTGCTCACTGCGAAAACAAAATTCTTTGTTGTAACCTTGCTGTCTTGTGAGTCATAAGCTCTCCACTGGTTCTTGTTTTATGAATTCTGCAAATTTTTAATTTTATAGACCTCTGTCACTGTAAATTTCACCCATAGTCATCTCTTCTTCCAGATACAAACTATTTAGCCTGGTTTGTCCCCATATTGGAAGCTGCCACATTCCTCTGATCATGCCTGTTATACACATGTGACCCTCTGCAGCCCCAGGGCACTTCCCAGCAGTGAAGCAGGACTGCACATGTGCCATTTTGGGTGGGAGCACCATGCAGACAGTGTGTAACATCATAACAGTGCTTTTGTCTTCTGCTACTACTTATAACAAATCCTAGAATTTGCACTGTCTTTGGATCACTGACCAGATGTCAGTGCCCTGAGGGCACCACCAGTCCTGACTGTCCTTGCTCATCCTTTCCATGGCTCCCCCATGCTACCCACAGTCCAGGACCCCATTCCAGCTGCCCTTTGTCTCCTCCTTCCTTCTCGCAGGGAGCAGCCATCTCTCACTGCTCTCTGAGAGCTGATTTTTTTTTTTTTATACTATCTGCAATTAATCTCAGAGAACAGTCAGGGAATGTGAATTGCTGTAACCTTCACAACTTGAAAAAGGCCATATGAAAAAAAAAATCAGACACACATGTTGTTTTTCCCATTATTGCTGATTACGTAAGTGTTGAAACCTAGTTCATTCCTTCAAGGAAATTTTGTACACAATGTCATATCCTGTAAACTCCTTCAATAGTGTAATGCACATCTATATTGGGTTTATAGGCAACATTCAACTGTGTATTTTAGCTAGTGTATTACTTAAGTTAGGTTGTGTAGAGAGAGTAGAGAATGCTGCAGAAAAGTATGACATACTCCACTGACTCATGTTGCTCAAAGCACAAAACCACTATATTTTACTTTGCTGGGGTGTGAGATTTTGATCTCACATTCTTCCTAAGTAATAAGACTCTTTGGATCACAGAGGGCAGAAGAAATAAGGTGTGAATCATTATAGTTTCCAGTTTCCAATCTATTCTTCATCTGGAAGAAAAACAATGTCTCACCTGAGGAGAGAATAAGACAAAACTGGGAAAAGGAAAAAACAATGAAATGTTGAAGCTTGTGGTGGGTGCAAATTTACTCAGTCAAGATTTATAATTGACTGAGGAAGAAGAGAAATGGTGAAACTGTGATGACTTGAGATACTAAAAAAAGTCAAAGGCTTGTGATTTTGCAAAATACCTGGGAAACCCCCCTCAATTTAAGGCCTGGGAAATTATTTAAGACTGATGTAGAATAACACAAAGGGGGTAGGGGAAGTAAATGCAATCATGGTCACCACGTTAGCTACCTCCGCTCTAGGAAACAGCAGCACTTGATAAAATCTCAATTCTAGAACAACTCCATCTTAAATTTTGAAAAAATTCTGCTCCCTCCAGGTTTTAAAGGCTATTACTTGAAGTTACTGCTGATCTGTTTGCACACATGACACTTAGAAAACAACTCATTTCAGCTGAGAAAGAACAGACAATAGTATCCCATACAAAGGCCTTTAGAAATTAAAACCTTTTCTAGCACACAAGACAGAAAATTTGGTTTATACATTCAAAAGAGGTAACATCCTTGGATTGCTTTTGTAGAAGAGAAGCTATTCTAAATAATCTACCATTTTCTGTTTAAAGACACCTAATTGAACACAAGAGAATAGGTTAGGTGAGTACAATAGGGGTCTTAGCTAGTAAGTATGGAATCCAGCAGAGTCTGCTGGCTGCTGTCACTTGAGAAGGGCCCCAGCTTCAGGACAGCATCCTCTGCTCAGCTTGGAATGCAACACTTTCCTCTTTTTTGAAATTTGCAGTGGTTTAATGTCACTGGGTAGAAGAGGCAGACTGACAAGCAGTACAAATGGCTAGAAAAGGAATTTTTTTGGCTGCTTCACTTTACCAAACAGTTTATCCTGAGAATAACTCTGTGCATTTGGGTTAATGTTTCTGTTCATATCAGCTGAAGCACCCTGTCCATCCCTTGTCCTGAGCACTGATGTGCACTGCAGCATCATCTTGGAGCGTGCAGAATAGCATTGTCTTTTTGGGTGAAACAAAATGGAAAGATATACTCAAGGAGTGAGTGCATTTGTTGCACAAAATCCTAAAGACAGGCACATTTGGAACACAAGTGAGACTAGAGCTAAAATTCTTACAGTGTTGTCATAATGTCCTCAACAATAAATCCCCATCTTTCCTAATGGGGGAAATTTCCTGGGGGGGGCGAAACTACTTGCTAGTGAAAACAGAGCTCCTGCAGTTCAAACCACCCAGGCACTAAGAGCTGCTCAGTTGCCAATCCACTTACCCAGCATATGGAAAAAAATTAGGCTAAAAATGCAACATTCGTCCTCTTAGTTGTGCCTTTAGGCAACAGAGAGAAATTGGGATAGGAGAGCCTGAAAACAGATGTGCTCCACCCCTCATTCATACCATTTATAGAGACCTGTTTACTCCTAATAGCCCCACTCAAGCTTGTTGTAAGAAATTAAATCATAATATATACTTTAAATTAAATTGAGCCATGATAATAATTCCTTTTGGTGTCCAGTTCTAATCACTTTTTAAGAGAGTTTACACTGCCAACAGATGGAATTTGTATGTGTGATTTTGATAACGCTTTTGCTGACAAAGTAATTTAATTAATGGCAGTGAAATCTAAGACTAGAAGTGAACCTTGCCAGACAAAATAATTATTGCCTGCTATAATTTTTCCCCCAAAGACTACCTGCATTATTTATATGATCTATTAAATGGTGCATGCTTTTAAGTAGTTTAGTTACATTTTGAGAATGACCCATTCAAATCAAAACAGCATTTTTCTAACTCTGGATTATAAATGCCATATAAAATATATTTTTATAATCTAAAATGAGAACTATGAATGCCAATCACGTAAGTGAGAGAAGAAAAACAGAGATACATTGGGAATAAAGGACTGACTGCTCTTGATTATTCCTGTGTTTGGCTTGGATGGTCTGGCTCGTTAAAGGGGTAGACTTGAGCAGCTTTCTCAGCTAAAGTTTCTCTGATGGCCCTTTAGGCAGTACAGTTTTGCCACACTATTTTATAGACTCTTGTGTGAGAAGTGCTGCTCTACATCAATATATAGCTCTGCTCACTTAACCTAGGTTAAATTTTACTGGGATGTAGAGTTATTCAAAGTAGGGAAATCTGCAGAGCCCTCCTCCTCAAGGACAATTACTATGTGAACAGTAATAAAAAGAGAAAGCAAGTAATGAAATCCTGCTATGAGATTTTAGAGTCATTTCTCAAAATATTTTAAATGACTGTCCTCTATTCTTCTTAGAAGAAGGAGAATATTCTTCAGATTGGGATTTCATTTTTGATCTAAGATAGATTGGTCTTGCCATTTCTTTGTACTGATGATGCTTCAGATGTTATTCCCATAGAACTTCAGCTATAAAAATCTTCTGTATGCAACAGGAGTGATACCACATCTTAGTTACAAGGGATAGAAAATTGCATATTAATGGATTTTTGAAATAATGTTAATTACATGGCTACTATATATAACTATGGAAATTTGTGATTGCCATTTTCAAAGGCGTTTCTCAAAACTAATGCACCAAACTCTCCTTGATACTATTCTCAGTCTGATTATTTTTTGTTACAGAGGTTTTAGTGAAAACCAGAGGTGTTCAGCACTTTGGGAGCAAAGTTCCATAGTGAAATATGGATGTATGAATCTGCTGAAAGTATCAGTGACCTTCTGTTCTCTAATAGGTTGTTTTATACATAATATAGCTGAATAGCTTTGAGGGACTAGTGCAATCCAGTGAAAGCTGCAGCCTAATCTGTGAATATATGTTAGAGAGTATTTCCATTTTTGTGGTGTATATCCTCAGTTATTTGTCACTGTAAAACAGATAAGAGAAAGCAAACAGAACATTGCCTGAATAAAAGTGTATGGATGAGGAAAAATGAAGAAAACAAATGATCCTCTTAATTTCGATAAATAAACAGAGAATTTTTTTTCTAAAGCTGTATGACTCTGAGACATGGTATGTGCTTTAAAGGGTTAAATCCAAATTAATTTATTTCAAAATTGAAATCAGCTACATTGGCTACTTTACCTGCCACTGGAATGGGCTTACAGATATTTGTGAATTGAACACCTTAGGGATGATGATCTCTGTGTGACTGGGGAAACAGGCTGGCAATAATGAACAATGAAGGAGAACCACAGTCCTCATTAGTCATTACTACGAAATTGAAACATATTTTTTCAAACCAGAGACATTTGTCCTCTGCCTCTGAAATTCAAGGGGTTTTCCAATCATACCACTTGCCTACATCCAGGCTCCCACACAGGGGAGAGCTGTAAATCTTTTTGCAATCATCATGATTCCTCTTTGTGAATAAGAAAGTAACAGAAGTCCAAATAATTTTCTGGCTTTGGCCTTTCTGCTTCACGGTAGAAATCAAAACGTGACAGGAGGAGTTAACATTTTATTTTTCATGTTAATTCGATGTTGTGGATCACTGAGTTATTTAGATGTACAGTACTTAGACTCCTTGTTTTTCTAATGAGAATTGACTGCTATGTCTTTTTACTATTTCCTTACTCTTTGGTTGATTTTTTTTCTGAATAGAAATAATGAAACCTGTGACAAAAGGGTTATCAACATTCCTAAATAATTTTCTGAAGAGCTGTAAAAAAATTCAAACATCTTCAAAAGGTTAATAAATTACTAGTTTTTCCTTATTCACTGGCTAGCTTTAAAAAGAATTTTGAGGAAAATTGGGGAGCAGCACTTGTTTTTGCACAATTCGTGCTGCCCAATGGCATGAATGAAGGACAGAAATCTTTCTTGTAAATCTTGTCTTCTTGAGTTTAGACCTTTAATATACCTTTCTACGGTGTTTGATGTTGGAGTTTTTTTGGGGGTGGATGGGATGTGTGTGCAAAAAAATGAATTACTGAATTGTTGCAATTTATATAATTAAAAAAAATATTTATCCTGGATCCAAAGGCAGATTAACTTATTGTAAAGAAATGAAGTGTCATCATCTTTTTCAATCCTTTGTTAACAATATACAAGTATTTTTAGGCACTCAGATTCATTCATAGTGTGAATCAATTTGGAACACTGAAGACTTGAAAAATGACATTACTGCAATATTCATTTTCAATAAAACTAGGCAGATGAGGATGATTATCATTTGCAAACACTCATGAAGCAGTGAATTAATTTTATGAAAGTGTGATGGACTAAACTGGTTCAAAATGGTCATTATAACCATTGCATATAGCTATCCTTAATCTATATTTTGAATATATCTTTATTTAACCAGGATGAAAAAGCTGCCTAAAATTCCTTTTGACATAGAACATAACAAGATAGCAATCCCTGCAAAACACATAATTCTCAGGGAAATTGTTAACCAATTATAAACATAACACAAAATATCAATGGCTATGATGTATTTTAAACACAATTATGATAATAAAGTATAATCAAATATGTGCAAGCAGTAGCAATTACTAGTGTATATCATTAAGCCATCTGCTAATTAATCCTAAGCAATAATATGGTTTATTTAATAAGTTTGAGCATTTCCCTTTGAAGATGTCTACAGAAAAATAAGTGGCTTATGTCTGGTGAAGCAGGAAATGATTCTATGAGACTAGAGTTTTGTAATAACTTGGAACCTCTCAGATGTTTTTATTTAATTGTTGCCACTACTGCAATAATTTTAAATGTCACCAGGCTGCTGGGAGCAAAGCCTGCAAGAGCAAGAGTGTGAGGGCTGCTTTTGAGTAGGAAGCAGTTCACAACAGCCAACAAACTGATCACAGAAGAGGTCATCTCAAAGGCCTGAAATGACAGGAAAACCTCCTATTGACTTCATGTGACTGCATATGGGATGGGAACACTCAGTAGCTTAAGATATAAACTTGTTTAGTTTTACTACCTAATTCAGTAAATTTATGTAATAGTTTCATCTGGCTAAATACCTCATAGTTAGTGTCTGGTATTTTAAGTATCAAACATTTTTCCCTGTCATCCTAAAATTTGCTGCTACACATATAGAATATGTTTGTTCTTATTCTCTCATGTGAACATCTACCATCAGAACTGATCTACTCTCAATTTCCTTATTTCCTCTGTGAATAAGTTCATTCTGCGAAGCATAAAGGACTATCCTCCTGTAACGAAATAAAATATTTAAAGTATATTATAAGCATAGCACTCCCTAAAGACTTAGAAAACATTCTTTAAACTGCGCATAATACATCTAGTGCCAAGTCTTTTGACACAGCTTCATTTTCTTAAAGAAGGAAAGATGTTGCAATTTAGTCCTTTATGAATTTTGTAGTGTTTGAACTGCTACTTCAATAAATGCTAAATTAGCAATATTTGTTTTAAAAAGGGACAGCTTGTGCAAACCTTAGAGAGGGGAGGATTAAGTGATACTTTCATCAATCAAGATGACATTGTTTTTCTGGAGAAGCAAAGGGGGGCTATGAGAAGGCAACAGGGGGAACAATCAACTTTCATTTCTCTTGAAGGAAGTACTACAGGGATTTATCAACTGGCAAGTCAAATGCAGAAAATGTCATCTGATAAAAGGCTGTGGTCTGATCCATCAAATCCTCTGAAACTGCTAAAGAAAGTAAGGTGCAAAGAGAATAATTTCCGATTTAAACCACAGTAGGGGTAGAAGCATTTCATATGGATTTTATCTGACAGTAAGATTAAATCAGCTCAGTTAAAAACAGAAAGGAGCACTTGAGTTTTCACGGTCCTTAACTTTTTCAAATAAAGGGCAAACATGACCTTGCATGTTTTTTTCATTTGGACCAGAGCTAGAACAGTCCTGTAAGTCTAAAGTAAAATGAATTTACAGTACAAAGGGAGCTGACTTTGCATAGCTCAAAGTGACACATACTGCCGCTCCCCAAAGCTGGTAGGGTGACCAGTTTGTTCCTTACCACTGACAGCTCTGTGAGCTGCATTGCTCCTGCTCTGTAAATGAGTCCAGCTTTTGGTTTTTAACTCATTTGATTAAATAATTTGATCACTGGCATAAGGCAACCCTGATAGTGGTGGCCTAGTCTGTGGCATCAGACTGTGAAGCAGGGCTAGGCTGAGCCCAGTGACCAGCTCACAGACCTTGCACAAAACTGGTAGGGCTCTGGATTCATCTTACCTTCCTCAGTTTTCTTCAACAGTTAGTTATGCACTGGGACTAACATGCAGGTCTCCTCTTGGCACACAAGCCAGCAAAGAGGGTAAAGGACACATGGTCCAAGCCATGCCCACAGTGGGTGGCAATCTGGAGACAGTTCCTAGCTGGGTTTGCAGAAGAAGCTTCTCTGTGTTTCCACTCAACTCCCTGCCTGCTCCCTCATTCCTCTCCAGGCAATGACTCAGCTCCAGCAGCAGGCAGAGAAACTGCAGAGCTGTGCCCAGAGTAGGACAGCCACTCTATGCCAGATATTCTCTCTTCCTGCTTTGCCAGTGAATTGTCTTAATCCACTTTATTTCACTCCTGTCTCATGAGATGAAGTGCAATCACAAGCCGAATATGCACTGTCACACACATGACTTAAACAGCATTATGTATATTTATTCTTACTACTTAAGCACTTTCCACCTGATCTTGAATCCTTCATAGTTATGTAAAGCCATCTTTATCAAAAAGTAGGAGATAATACAAATGCCAAATGAGCTCACTACGGAAGAGTCAATGTAAGCTGGCAATTACAGCAGAAAAAAGAATGCTTTCAAGAAATATAAGGAAAAACATTTTTGTGTGCCTAATAATATAGAAAAAATATCTCTGTCATTTGATGTCTCAGACAAAATAAATAACACCTTTAAAAATATTATTTTACTGGTGTCTGGAACTTAAAAAGACATCAGCTTCCACAGTTCCAAAGGAAATCAAACAGCACATTTTTAAACTGCAGGTTACCAATATAAAACAAAATATTGCCATTGGCACTTTATGCAAATCAAAGAAAAATATAGTTTTTTCAGTAAATAAAGCCAAAATAGACAAAATAATAAATGCAGCTACAATATGTTCATAGTTCTTCATGGCAAAAATCTATAGACTCAGACCCATACTACTCATTTTATGCAGAGGAATTTTGATAAGAATTTAATGCAATAGAAGGATTATTTGAGGGAGTGAAGTAAAAGAAAATCAAGTGTGTCATGAGCTGTTATTCTGACTTGAAATAATACAAGCTTGGAAGTGCAACCTATGACCAAACACTGCCTTGTCAACTGGCTCTAAGTGCCACATCCAGTCTTTTTGTAAACACTTCCATGAATGGTAACTCCGCCACTTTGCTGGGTAGCCCACTCCAATGCCCAACCACTTTTTTTGTGAAGAACTTCCTAGGTCCAACCTAAACTTCTCCTGGTGCAGTTTAAGACCGTGTCCTCTTGTCCTGTTGCTGGTTGCCTGGAAGAAGAGATTGACCCTCATCTGGCTACCATCTCCTTTCACAGAGCTGTAGAGAGTGATGAGGTCTTCCCTGAGCCTTCCCTCTCCAGGCTAAACAGCCCAGCTCCCTCAGCCACTCCTCACAGGACTTGTGCTCCAGACCCTTCACTGGTCTTTTGCCATTTTCTGGACATGCTCCAGCAGTTCAACATCCTTCCTAATTTGTGGGGGCCCAGAACTGGACACAGCACTCGAGGTGTGGCCTCACCAGTGCCCAGTACAGGGCAAGAATGACCTCCCTGCTCCTGCTGGCCACACTATTCCTGATCCAGGCCAGGATGCCCTTGGCCCCCTTGGCCAGCAGGGCACACTGCTGGCTCATGTTCAGCTGCTGTCACCAGCACCCCCAGGTCCCTTTCTGCCTGGGCACTCTCCAGCCACACTGTCTCTAGCCTAGAACATTGCAAGGGGCTATTGTGGCCAAAGTGCAGCACCTGGCACTTGGACTTGTTAAACCTGATGTTGGACTCAGCCCATAAACCCAGCCTGTCCAATCCCTCTGCAGAGTCCTCCTACCCTCCAGCAGATCAACAGTCACATCCAACTTGGTATCATCTGCAAATTTGTTAATGGTAAACTCAATCCTCTCATCCAGATAATCAAAAAAGGTATTAAACAGAACTGGCCCCAGCACAGACCCCTGAGGGACACCACTGACGACTGGCCACCAGCTGGATGCAGCACCATTCACCACCACTCTCTGGGCCTGATCATGCAGCCAGTTCCTAACCCAGCAAAGAGTGTTCCTGTCCAAGCTGTGGGCTGCCAGCTATTCCAGCAGTGTGCTGTGGGAGACAGTGTCAAAGGCCTTGCTGGAGTCCAAATAGACAATATCCACAGCCTTTCCTGCATCCACCAGGCAGGTCACCTGGTCATAAAAAGAGACCAGGTTGGTCAGGCAGGACCTGCCCCTACTAAATCCATACTGTCTGGGTCAGATCCCCCAGCCATCCTGTAGGTGCTGTGTGACTGCACTCAGGATGGTTTGTTCCCCATAACTTTGCTGATAACTGAGGTCAGGCTGACAGGCCTCTAGTTTCCCAGATTCTCCTTCTGGCCCTCTTATGGATGATTGCCACAATGGCCAGCTTCCAGTCATCTGGGATCTCCTCAGCCAGCCAGGACTGATGATAAATGATGGAGAACAACTTGCTGAGCTCATCCACCAGCTCTCTCATCACCTGAGGATGGGTTCCATCTGGTCCCATAGACTTGTGAGCAGCTATGGGACTCAGCTGGTCTCTAACTGCTTCCTCCTGGATTTAAGGGGGCTATTCTGACACCACCTATTAGTTGAGGAGGTCAGCTGTCCTGAGGGCAACCTGTCTGAAAACCTTTCTTGTTGAAAACCAAGGAAAAGAAGGTGTTAAGTACCTGAGCTTCTTCTTTGTCTTTGGTGACTGTATTCCCCACCACATCCAATAAAGAATGGAGGTTTTCCTCGCCCCTCCTTTTGTTATTAATGCGTTGATAAAAACATTTTTAATTTTCCTTTACAGAAGTGATTATGCCTACTTAAGGCTTCCACTCATCTCCTAGGTCACTCATTTGTTTCTGCATTTGCATCTGTAGTAACTACTTCAGGCAAGTGAGATATAAGGCATTGTCAGCCAGTCTCCAAAGTAAATATATGGATAAATAAATGCTTTAGTTTCTTGGTTCCCTAATGGGTGTAAGCATGTGTAGGAGTCTAATGTTTCATCTTCTTTTTCCACAGTAGTTCAAAAGAAATCTTGAAAACAGTGAAGACATTTTTTGGGAGCTGTATCTCTGCAGTGGGACCAGCTTATGTTCAAATCTGGATTTAGAGACTCAAAAATTTGGGACACGTTGAAGGCTTGTGAGAAGGTTTTACACATTCCAAAGCCAGAAAAAAAACTTGAGAATTTGGGTTTAAGTTTAGGTTTTGGTGCCAAGGCCTGCTCAGAGGTGGAAGGGAATGGACTCTCTCTGGATTTCACTGTTTACAGTGATAGAATAGCTATGAAAGAAGCTTTCATGCCTCCTTTCATCTTTTTCTGTCCTCATTTTTCCTTCATTTCTCTTCTACTTTTAAAACATAATGATGTACAAATGCTTTCTTCCCCCCTAAATTTCCCATTGAGCCCAATATGCAGACAAATTTATATGCAAATCAGTTATATAAAAATGCTCTGTATTATCTAAAAACCCTATCAGAAATGAAGCATTTATACCTCAGCAGGTAATACTCAGTCAAATATTCCAGTGATTTTTGTATTTTGTCTGAAGTGAATTATGAAGAACTGCTGAGGGTGAGAAATGACCTTTAAGCCCATTAAGTACATTAGAGGCTGATTGTTGCACAACCTTCCAGGATGATAACTAATTGCTTCCAAGGCAACCCTGGCACTTCTGATTTTTTTTTTTTGTTGTTATTCATCTTGTCATTTATGAGTTTTTTATTCTTTGATTAAAAGTTTCTTCCCTGTTTCAATTAACATTCTTTTTCCATGTTCCATGTTTCTGCTTTAGTCTCATCATCCACACTATGATTAAAGATGATGCATTACCAACATTAACTTATCATACACCATTTAACACTCATGAGAGTTTTTTCCTTTTTTTTATGCCTTTTGCCCTTCTTCCTTTTTGTTAAACTATACATGAATTTTCAGTTTGGCCTTATTTTTCTCTAAAAACAACCAAACATAATTTCTAGTCTATCACTTCTTTGAATGCTGCATTATCACCATTGACACTGAAAATATAGGAACATAAATCAGCTTTAAAAAGATTTTATGCTTGGTTGGAAAGAAGTCAGTGTGCATTATAAAACAGACATTTTACTTCATTTTTAAATTTTACTTCATTCTTTTTTTGCATGAACTTTTAACCCCCCCCAAGAAAAGTGGAAATTCATGTCTGTCAAACTCAGTGTGATCTATCTGCTTAGAAGTATTTTGTAGCCCTCTGGTGTTACCCCAGGTGGAGGAGGCACTCTGGATTTTGGGCAAGCTGGAGGAGAAAGGGAAGGCATAAGCTGTGGATAATTAGTCAACTGTGATGGCACCATGAAGTGCTTCTCAGGAAATAATAGAGGGAAGGTAAATAAATCCAAGTTTTCTCAGTGCTGATGGTAAAAACTGTGCTGCCACCATCCTGATGATGCACCAGCATTTGTGTGAAAGGAAGAAGCAAGGTTTCTCTCCTTTCTTGCAAGCTGGGACGTGACTGGCACAAGAATCCCTCTCCTACACTGAGTATTACCATATTCTGCCTGTATCCACAAAAAAACCCAAAAACTGTGGGTGCTATTTGAGCAGGAAAGCATTGCTTAGCATAAATGAATTTATAATCCCTCCTTGCCTGTGCTTGGGGAAACATGACAGAAGACAGCTCTGAAACAGCTTATAAAAGCTAATTCAGAAAGTCACCAGTATAGCACACTAATAACTGAATTTCAGATATGAAAACAAGGGGAAAACAATGGAATTAATAGTTAAAGGTGTCTAAATGAAGAGGAAGAAGTATACTCCATGGGCCTTTAAAAAGCTTAAATGCCTAAATGCCTGTAGAGAAAGAGATTTCCAAAACCACTTGCCACTGCAGGTTCCACAAATCTCTGGAGATACTGTAAATTTAATCTGAACCTGTAAATATCAATTTCAATGCTATTCCACTGGGAACCAGTAACTCTGCTTTGAGATCTCTATGTCAGAGCCTTGATTAAGGAATGAGATAAGGAATGATACATGGAAAAGAGAACATTTAGATGTGATTACAAGCCACTGTGGTTTTGCCCTTTGGATACAAGGGTAGTAGGTTGACCCTGGCTGGATGCCAGACACCCACCCAAGCCTCTCTGCCACTCCCCTCAGCAGCTGGACAGGGGAGTGAAAATATAGCAAAAGGTTCAGGGCTTGAGATAAGAACTTAGAGACATCACCCATCAAATACTGTCACAGGCAAAACAGACTCAAATTAGAGATATAGATTGAATTTATCACCAACAAAATCAGAGCTGGATAATAAGAAGTAAAACAGGACCTTAAAAACACTTTCTCACCACTTCTCCCACTGTATCAGCTCTCCCTCCTTCTCCTCCAGCAGTACAGGGAGATGGGAATGGGGGTTACAGTCAGTTCATCACGGGTTGTTTCTGCCACCTCTCTGGTAGAGAAGCCCTTCTCCATTGTAGGGTCCCTCCTATGGGAAAGTGTTCTCCACAAACTTCTCCAGTATGTGTACATGCCACAGCAGCAGTTCTCCACAAACTGCTCCAATGTGGATCACTCTCTCATGGAGTGCAGTCCTTCAAGAACAGTCTGCTCTAGTGTGGGTCTGCCATGGGATCACAAGTCCTACCAGGAAACCTGCTCCCGTGTGGGCTCCTCTGGTCTGCAGATCCCTGTCAGGACCTTACTCCAGCATGGGCCTCCCACAGCTTCTTTCAGGCTTCTACCTGCTCTGCTGAGGGTCTCCTCCATGGGCTGCAGGTGGATCTCTGTATCCCTGTTGACCTCCCTTGTCTGCAGGGGCTCATGAGCTTCATCATGGGCTTCACCACAGACTGCAGAGAAATCTCTGCTTTGGCACCTGCAGCACATCCTCAGCCTCCTTCTCCACTGACCTTGGTGTCTGCAGAATTGTTCCTCTCACATATTCTCACACCTCTCTTTTCTGGCTGCAATTACATCACTTTTTTTTCTTGTTAAGTATGTTATCACAGAGAATTTACCACCATTTCTGCCAGTTAGTCTCTAAAGCTTCCTGTGCAGGGGGCATGGAAAGAGAGGTGCTCATCTCTTCTCCTTGGAATCCAGTGACAGGACACTGGATGGGGATGCTCCAAAGAGGCAGCAGAGGAGGTTTAGATTGGACATTAGGAAGCATTTCTTTACCAAGAGGATGGTCAAACACTGGAACAGGCACCCAAGAGAGCTGGTTGACGCCCCAAGCCTGACAGTGTTTAGAAGGCATTTGGACAATGCCCTTGATAATCACCTTTAACTTCTGGTCAGCCTTGAATTGTTCAGGCAGCTGGACTTGTTGAACAACTTGGAGAGTTGTAGGTCCTTTCTCATGAAAGAATCTGTTCTAATCTATTCATCCCGAAGGAACGAGCTCTGAAGAGGCACTAGTTTAAAACATCAATTATGACTGAGGACACATTTGAACTGAAGTATTTGCCATGGAATCTGAAGCAATTCAGATCTGCTTTGCTTTCAAATGCCCTTGTGGGCCATTGCCAGTTAAATTCAGATTCTGAGCCTAGTCCTTGTCTAGTCCTGTACAGCATTTCTTACAGTCTTACTTTGGAATTTGACTCTGTGTCATTTCAATCTTTATTTTTGTCTGTTCATGCAAAGGTTTTATCATGGCCAGAATGTGATAACTAATAAGCTCTGTAACAAGGCTTGTTTTCTTCAGAGTTACAGTCATAATGCCCAGATGTTTTGAGAACCCTACAGTTTGGACACAATATTATCATAAGAAGTTAAGTTTTCTGAAGTGCCTCTAGTCAAATTTTAATGTTGTCAAAATAATCCACCATATTAAGCTCTGTTACTAGGTATTTTGTACTGGGACACATAATTCTTCTAAAGCAAGAAAACTCTGCACTTTTGTGGCATACAAAGCTGCTGACCTGGGGTGACTAGCATCCTCCTAAAGCAACACTTCATCACAAAAATGGAGTTAATATATATCCTACAAGTCAAAAAGAGGATCTCATTTCCTCATTGGAGTGAGAGCAAACTTGACAGTTTTCTTCTATAGCATCTGTCATAATTCCTCTCTATATTTTCACTCTCTAAACCCAAAGCATTTAAAATAGAAAAGTCTTTTATGATATTTTCTTGATACATGTTTGTGCATAAGAGGTGTGAAAGCTTAAAAAGCATGATTCATATAAAAATGATATTTCTTGTATGACATCCAGCAACAACATTAAGACTGAGATGAGAATGAAAATAATCACCTAAATAAGCATTGTAGAGGGGTGTTAAAAGGAATATTTACCACCATTCAGGGGACTTCAGCAAGACTAAAATCAGTCACAAAAGTCTAAGGAACCCTCTTGTGAATTCTGTTCTTTACAAACAGTACCTTTTAAGGTACAACCCCAGAGACATATTTCAGTCTCTCTGAGCATACCTCATCCATGTGGCAACATTAAATTCCACATACATGCTTAGTTTTGAGTCCTAATTAAATTCTTTTGTAAACCCTTCATGTCCCCCAAGTATCGACTTTAAAAATCCTCCTGCTTTTGTCATCTATAAATTTTGATGCACTCCATATCAAATCAATTTTTAAATCACTAATATAAATGTTAAATAGAAAATAGCTCCAGGCAATCTCATCTGTCATATTCTGCCTGGAGAATCCTTTATCATTTATTATGATCCTTCAGGGGCCCACTTACTACCTATTATTAATCCATTTTCCCTGACCAGTCTTCATACCTCCCTCATGACTTTTCTTACTAGTTTCTTGTGATCTGTATTTGGAAAAGTGCTGCTAACATAAAAGCAAATTCACCTCACACTGTTAACCTGTTAACCATAACAGATAAAGATCACATTTTTCTCTATGATATGTTTCCAGTTGCATGCTGACATCAGCTAACAACTCTTTCCCTTCAAATACTGAACTGTATTCCTTAAGTATGAAGATGTTATCCCAGCTTAGATAATATTAAACATTGGCACCATCTACTCCATTAGCCTTTGCCAAAATGACTAGAGTTGGTCCTCTAGTTTTTGCTAACAGGATGGTTTCTTGTGATTCAAAATGGAAGATCAGGGACACCTCTTATGCAGCACAGATAATGCCTTCTCTAAATCAAAGTGATTTCACCTTCCATGGTTCTCAGCTGCATCGCACTTTCTCCCTTGCTGCTTATGCTGCTTACATCATCATGTTCCAGGTGACAATAAGGATCAGCTCACTGCTCTCCCTCTCTCAATAACTGCAGAGATCAGGAATGTAAAGTGGGTGTTTAATTATCCTGCCGTTATCCCATCACCACAAAATTATTGCTTTATTATTTTGGCAGGAAACTGTAGTCCTCGCCTCTTCCAAATACTCGTTTATCTCTACATCTTCTGCTAGTTAGGTTGGGTTTCAACCTCTGCAAGAGCACTGTGTAGAGGGTAAAAGCAACAGCCGTATAAACAGCTTTGGAATGTTCAGGAATTCATTTTCCAGTCCTAAATTAAGGCTGAATAAAGATTTTACTCTTCTTACTGAAGCAGTGGCCATTACTCTTTAAGGAGCATTTGCACAGATTTGGAGGTGTTTGTTGGGTTTGGAACATTGCAGTGAGAAAAGGGAGGCAGGTTGGCCCTACAAGACCTGGTGGAAGAGGAAGAGGTTGGCCTTACAAGACCTGCTGAGGTGGATTTCTCTCTGGGACAGGGAAGCAGCAGTCAGTTGCAGTGTGCCAAGTGTTACACTGGGCTGCAACACTACACCAGCTGTGGGGAGAAAGGGAGAGAGGCTTTGTGCAGGTGCAAGAATGAGAGGTCTTCCCATGGACTGAAGAAAAAGTGTTTCTTCCTTCAAGGGCATGGGAGATTTTCTTGGGGTTCAGAGAGCTCAAGACTCAAGGGGCAGCTGAGTAACAGACTGACTCTTGGGGTGATGTGGCCCCTGAAACAGGGAAGGCAAGAGCTAAATGCACAGCCCTCCTCTGTCCAAATTTGATAAGGATGGGAAGAATTTTCTATAGTCAGTGAATGTACATACGCTCTACCCCCCCTTCCTTTTCCTATATATAATTACAGTACCTCCTTCTGGTACTATAACATATGCCTATTTGAAGTATAGTACAGCTGTTATTTTAAGAAGAAAAGCTGTTTAATTGGGTAATTAAACAGAATATTGTTTCTACCACTCACAGAAGCTTTTTTTAATATTTGAGGGAAATGAAGGCAAGTCACAATACATGTAATCTCCAGCTAAAGTTGTGCATACTTATTCTCTAGTAAGAAATACTGGCTGATTTTTCAAGAATTTATTGAAATCTCATGAGTAAACCATATTCATGTGCAGGAAGGCAGGGAATTTTGGCAGAAGATTTGCTTGGCTAAGAAGGCAGAATCTTATTGAACTAAAACACAAAAGGAAATATACAAGAGGGAGAAGAAGGTACGGGAGGGGAAAAAATGGTAGAATATTTCCTGGGTGCTTAGGGGCAAAATCAGGAAGGCCGGAGCCTGTCTGGAGCTCAGATGTGTAAGGCACATTTAGCACTATAATAGGGACTTTACAGTCATGCAATTTGTAAAACAAAACTCAGGAAAAAGTAGGGATGTGTTGATGGCTAGAGGGGGCAACGAACAATGTGGAAAATATTGAAGTACTCAGTGCCTACTTAGACTCATAAACAAAACCTTCTTCTAGACCTCTGTATTTCTCAGCAGAGTTTTAGAAGGGGCAGTGCAAAATGTAGTGGAGGAACAGTATGTTAGGAATTCCTTAGAGAAGCTGAGCTCATGGTCTATGATGATAATGGAATTTATATAGGGATACTGGCAGAGATTGTTGATGCGATAGTGATATTATTATCATCATCTGTGAAAAGGAGTGGGAAGCAGGGGAACTCCTTTAAGTGGAAAAAGGCTAGCTCAATGCCTGTTTCCAAAAATGGCAAGGTGGAGGACCCAGGGATCTCTAGGCCAGTCAGTCCCTGGGAAAACTGTGGAGCACATTCTGCTGAAATCCATTTTCAAGCTTGTGAAGGACAAGAAAGTAATTAGGGACAGCCAACACAGATCTGTCAAGGGCAACTCTTACTTAACCAGCCCCATGGCAATGGCTCCTTTAGAAAAATAATTGGCAATGAGGGAAAGGAGAGAGCCATGATTTTAATGAGCATTGATTTCAGTGAGGCTTTTGACACTGCATCTCACAATATTCTCACTTGTAAGCTCAGGAGGTGTGAGCAGGGCAAATGGGCTGCTAGGAACCCATCTGGACTGGCTTGCATGAAGGTAGTCATCAGTGGCTTAGTAATCAGCTGGCAGATGATGGCAAGCAGAGTAGTCTTGTAGTCTTTCCATCAACACTGGGGTTCACATTGTTCATTGTCCTCAGAAATGGCCTGAGTGATGACACACAAACTGTTCTCAGTGAATTCACAGATTAGGGGCACTGCTCAACACAATGATTGCAGAGGTCCAAGCTAGAGAGCCCCTGTGAAGTCTGAGAACTAGGCCAACAGACACCTGGTAGAGTTTATCAAGATGTACAAAGGCCTGTAAGCAGGATGGGAATTCTCACTCATTGGTACAGGCTGAGGCATGATGAGCTGGCCACTGACTTGCTTAAAAGGACTCCTGGTGGCAAGGCCAGTAGAATGGACTCCTGGGTAATATGAGCCAAGAACGTGCTCTTAGTGCAAATAGAGGAAACTGTGAATAAGCTTCATTTGGGGGTCTATGGTCTGCAGAGTGGGGAAAAAGAGTGTACACCTCTACTTTGTCATGGTGAATCCACCTCTGCAATAGTGGGTTCAGTTTTTGTTCTCCCATTTCAAAAGAGCTTGTGTGGAAACTGGAGAGTGTGAAACAGTGGGTTTTTAAGATATTTGAAAATATCCTCTGTACCTGCCTACAGAGCAGACCCCAAATTATTGGTTTTGTTCTGAATGTGGTCGGTCCTTTGAGTGAGTGTGTGTTCAAATGTACATCTACAGAGCCTGCAGAGGAAATTGAGCTGATTTTTAAAGCATTGTGTAACAGATAGACACCCAACTAGTTGAGAAAATAGAAAATCAATTAATGTGGAAATATGTGATATGGTAGCTGGATTCAATCAACTTCCTAAACTACTTCAAGAGCTGCTACATTTTAGTGCAGTTCAGACCTGTAAAAGAAGCCCCTAAATGTCCAGTTCCAGTGTAGAGATCTGCAATGGGGTAATCAAGGATAGACTTGTGATAAGGCTTCAGCCTGAGGCCAGGTTCTCCAGAAAGCAAGACAACAGATATTTTCAAGATGGTCAATGCATTAAATGTTGAGTTCTTCTGGAAATGACTATGGATAAAATAATCACAAACATATTAAAATAACAGCAAACATATACATGATGAGGATTCCATCAAATAAAAAATTACCATTTGCTAGTGATCAAATCTCACTGCAGCTACATTTAAATGGCATGATCTTCATGAGAAATACTGTTATGAGGATCAAATCAATGGGAGTTTGTCAGGCTTCAGCTGGATTCAAACATTCTCCTGGGAAGGACACATTGCTATAACTCTGAATTGATAACATTGCAATCCACAACACTGTGACAATTATTGTTGTAACGTCATCTCTGGGGAGTTAAAATATAAACATATCTCAATCATGCTGTTTATATTTTAAAAGGGAGTAAGGATTTGAAGTACAGAAATATCTAGATAACTCTGACTATGGAATAACTGGTATTTTAACAGCAATATTAGTCTCAGATTCAGATGAGGAAGAAAATTTTCTTCAAAATGTTACTTAAATAGATGCATAGCTAGGTCCTGAATCAGGTGTTATTTAAAGCAAGCACTGTCCTAACCTTGTCAGACACATTTGTTTTCTTTATCTGTGTGACTGTCAGGAGGGAGACCAGAAGAAAATTAGAAACTGAACTTTAGACTTTCTCTCTGCCTCCTGTCATTTCCCAGAATCACTTGCAAAACAATTTCCAAACCCAGAAAGATATTCAAAACATGTGGAGTTAAAACAAGCCCCAAGCATAGTCACATCAGTATAAAGCACACCGATAAAACAGTTGGCCAATAATCTAAGTTCTATTCATGGATTATTTTGGACACAAAGAAAAGTAGAGCTGTGGTGCCTCCTACTGGCTCTGTGTCTCTTATTACTATCTGCCATGTCTCATGAATGTTACCATTAGATCTTTGAACTATTAATACAGATTCAGTGACGGTTAGGAGTGCCTCAGTAAAGGTCTCAGATAAGAACGACGGCAGCTATTTCAATTTAAAAGAAACTGGAAATGATGAAAGCAGTAAGTGACTCACAAATATATGTCCAACAGGAGCAATGTATGTATTTCTTCTTACAATCCCACTTACCAAATGGTTAAGGATGTTTTTTTTGACAGATTATTTCATTTGATGTAAAACTGAATATTCTTTTTACATTGATCTTACTCCAAGACCCCAAAATTTTCTTTGATTCAAATGTTGTTCTGATTCAAAAGTAACAAAGCAGGATCACAAGAATAATTCATTTTTCTGGTTCTACCTCTTTTTCACGGGCTGTAAATTGTACCAGACATAATGTAAATTGCTCTATGGATGAACAGCCTGATAAGTCATTATGTTTGTAGAGGAATTTATGTCTCACTACTACTGAATATATCCAGCCTTCCCATGCAATCTAGATACAAGAGCATAAATCAACATGTTCAAAATGTTTAAGAAAACATCCTTCATTATTTATGAAAAAATTAGTGCTATAGCCAGAATTATAGCTTTTAATAAAGAATTAATCCAACAGCTGCAACAAAACCGTGCATCAGAACATGCCTGATGTTGGTGTGGCTTTTTCTTTGGCCAGGAGCATCCCTGATCAGGTACTGTGCACATTTCATAGTTTTCTGAAAACTCTGGGATCAGTCACTGATTTGGGATGACTAGGCATATTCTTGCACTGTGCATACTCAGCCCAGCAGTGACCCACTAGTCTGTCCTGTAATTTAAACACACTCCTCAACAGCCTTCCACATGCTCCTGTCTGCAACTTCTGTCCTCAAAGATAAATTCAATTTACGTGGATTTACTTACCACAGGTAAATACATGATCATTGTGCTTAACTTTGTATTACTTATTCCCATGAAAACACAGAAAGGTCAGTGTGACAATACTGGATTTGCATTTAAATTAATGTGTAGCATGAAACAGCAAATATGCAGCAACTATGTAGATAGTGGGAACTCAGAGCTTTCAGATCATCATAATTTTAAAAGGCAAAACTACCATGCAATATTTTTTGCTCATATTTCAATTAGTAGGACTAGACAGGAAGATTCAGGACACACAGCAAACAGCTTTCACAGCAAACAGCTGCCATGCAGAAGAATTTGCACTGGGAACTTGAAATGCGCAAAAAATGTAAACAGGATCTAATAAGGGAAATTGCAGCACAGATGTACAAGTGATTATAACACTCCCTGCCTGAGATGCAAATATTAAAAAAAAAAACCCCTATTAATTCATAATCAATCATCTTGAACTCATTCAAGCTTTGGAGGACACAAAAGCCTGCAATGTAACAGAGGTTACAAATGCTAGATAGAGCCTGAACAAGTTTCTAGCCCAGAAAGACAAGGACAAAACCCAGCACAAAATACTCATGGTGTTTTGTACTGAATTTCATCCAAGGTTCCTCTCAGGCTCTGATTCCAGATTCTGCAGAGAGCTAACTTTTAATACAGTCAATATTTCTTCGGGAACATGGCAAATTACTTGACAGGTTGAAGGGCTTAGGCACACAAAGGTGAAGTGACTCAGATGCTGACTGTAGCTCACCTGTCCTCAACAAAAAGGATCCTTTTGTCATGCGGCTGCACAGACACTCTGCCTTTGCAGTAGTTGTTCAGACCCATGTTGTCTGAGTACAACATCAATATCAGGTACTACCACAAATGGAAACGGCTTCATGGAAGCGAGAAAAGCCAGATCTTTTATTAAGTGAAGTGAACAAAAGTATTTTAAAATGTGTGGAACAGAAAGGACATAGAGGTTCTTAATCAGACTCATTACTTGATACCTCTTTGTTTCAGCCATGGCTTTGTCCCCATAAGTACCTGTGTCATCTCAGCCCTCCCCTTGGCCTGTAAGGTCTCAGTTGATAAGGTGTTTTGAACAGAAGTTACTTCAAATTAACTTTTTATAGCACTTGTTAAATGGTTACTTGATTTTAAAACAGCAGATTCTGGGCACTCTGTCAACAAAAATAACTGACACCACTGTTAAGCATGGCCCAGAAAATATTTTTTCATTTTTTTCCTAGCTTGTGTTTAGTCTTACATAGAGCAAGAGTCACGTTGCAAATTAGTAAAATTTCTGGCTAGCTGCTGTCTAGAACGAATTGTATTAAGAAGTTTATTGCATTACACCACACACACTGTGTCAATAACCATATAGAATGAGCATTGTCTTTCAGATGTTTTCTATATCATTATGTTGAACTTATTGGTGTAGCTCTCAAACCACCAGCATAATTAAGATATTTAAGTTATTGATGCCATTTGTTTGTCATTAAAAAAACCCCAAAAAACACATAATTCTCTATTTTATAAAAAACTCATGGAAAAATATCACTGGCACATTTGAGTACACATGGTTTTGGAAGCATTACTTTAATCCCCAGGAAGTAATTTAATAAAAATGGATTTTTCTACTTCAAGATATCTGAAAAAAAAAAACTTTTCATAAATACTGGATATAGAAATGTCCTTACAGTAACAACTGTCAAACTCCAGCTTAAGTAATAAAAAACTTTATTAAGTTCACTTTTGATTAATGGTACTTTCCTCTCCCTCTAATTTTGAACTAAATGAACCAAATCTGCTAATAGCATAATCAAGGTCCCCCCTACCTTCTTCTATAAATATCTATGTTGTTCCCTATAGAATGCCAGCAGAATTGCACCAGACGTGAGTTTGACATGATGCCCTTTAGATTCAGATTTTATAGGTGTGGTAAGTGTGACCCTGCAGAGACCCACCCAGTCCCTTCCCTTTTGTTGGCTCCAGCCAATGCTGCTGCAGTCAGTGGAAGGTTAACTCACGTACACCTTTGGAGGGTCAATCATAATACTGGACAAATAGAGTGACCAGTAACTGCTGCTGAGGAAGGTGAAATCAGACCAGTAGTGTTGGTTAAATTGCATATTATCCAGGCACACCTGCTAAATATCAAAATTCCAAAGGCCTAATGCACTCCTGTGTTACACCAGGTTTTTGTCAGGGAAACCCTATATGCTGAAGCAGGGGCCTTTATGGGCCTACTGGGCTAAGGGTCAAATTCTGACCCTTGTGAACCCCTCCCCTTTTAAACTCAACTATTTTAACACATTTAGGGATTGATCTTCTATTTTAATGTCCAGCCACTGTTGAAGTCCTCCTATGGACCTAAAAGGAATCCAAATCTCATTTACCCAAATTAATCTTAAGCCTCCAATTTCTACCACTCAGATGATTTTTAATAGGTGTCAGGAAAGTGGACTAGGAGAAAGAGAGCAGCTCCTCCTTCCTGAAGAGCAGAGGAAGTCCTGCCACACTCCTAAAAGCAAGGGTATAGAGAGCTATCTTGGGAAGATTGTTCTGGCTTTTGAAACCTTTCTGAATGGAATTGCTTCATATTGCAGCATCCAAACATCTGAAAATGTGGTATTTAAAAGACAAACCCTTATTTCAGTTTTCCTAGTGATGCTTATGTGTTTGCCTTGTGCCCTATTGGACTGCCCCATTTGCCCCTTTGGACTTCACCTGTTGTGTGTGAGTGTTATCTTGCTACAGTTATGCCACACTGTCTAATTTGTTAAACACATTTTAAATGATCTGATATGGGTGAATTCCTGAATGCTATACAGACATTCTCACTTCTAGAATTTGTGATTGTTTCCCAGAACTATTGTTACTTTTGTACCTCATAATTTTCTAGGACCTGTCAAACCTCTATTTATTTTTCTCTATTTATTTTCTAGGAAAGAAGCCACCTCAGTTTATGAGAGTAATTGCATCAAATATAGAGTGACTTGAAGTATTTTTCTTTCTTTCTTCTTCATTTTGTTACCCAGATATTCCTCATTGTCCCTTTGGGCAATTCCTGTCACAAACAAAATTATTGTTCCATAGCGATATAACCACACTCTGCCAACGGGAAGCAAAATGTCACACTGACTGTGGTTGCTGTTCTGTGAAGCTGTTCCCAAGACTGCAGGTCTGGCTGCCTAAGTTAATCCTAAATGTAAATCCTATTCACAGTCATTGTCCCACTGCAATTAACAGAGGTGACATTTACTGGTCTGAGCTCAAGAGTTTATGTTTTATAGCTGTGAGAGGAGCATTTCATGGCTTTCGTCAAGTATATCCCTCCAAAGTGGGTATGTCCTTTAGAAACATTTCTCTGACGTGTATCCTTACTCCAAATTTTGTATAGTCCTGTAATGAAATAGAACATGGAAAGAAATTTAGGATTAAGTTTGCCTAGCTAGCATACAAAAATAATTTGGCAGCTGGGCCTCCATGCGGAAGGATGTAGGCAGTAAAAAACACAGTCTGGGACATAATGAATGTTTTTTAAATCCTCACAAGCTTAGGTACTTACTGTCAAGACTAGCAACTGATGTATGCTATTATGAAAATGTTTCTTTTTAATTTTTTTCTCTCCAGAATCTGTTTTTAAACATCAGGTGGTTATATTGAAAATAATCAATGGCAGTTAGTCTTATCAGGTCACAACACTATAAATTATATTTTGCGATTATATTTTAAATTATTATTTAAATGATATTAAGTAGCATTAGCTCTATGGTAACAAGCAATGGCACATTCTGTACAAACAGATAAGCCTGCTCTTCCTACGCCTGTATCCAGGGTGCTGGGCTGAGTTTGTTCTCAGAGAGAGAAGGATATGTTTACTGAGATAAAACAAAATCACACACTACAGCCATTATGGGGAACAGGGGAGGGGAGAATGTTAAATGCATTGAAACTTCAGGAGGTTAAAACAGTGTGTGCCAAAAACTCTCTGAAATGTCACGATTAATAACAGCTGGAAGCAGGAGCAGAACTGACTCTCCATTCCTAATGAAGAATTCAGCATTTAAGGTCCCAGGATGTTGATTTATGAAGCTTTTTCATTCTACCCCAACAGCCTTCCCACATAAGGTGATTGCTGGTCATAAAGAGAGTACACAAATGTTAAATAATAAATTAATTTCTTATCTCTGGTGTAGCCAAGGAACATCATTTCAATGCCCTAGATGATGTCTCCAAACGCTTGAGGAATATCTAAGGTATAGCAGTTAAGCTTAAATCAATTAAAAAGTGCCAACCATCCAAGGGCACACTCTTAATGAAATAAAAATTGAAAATCAATCTCAGTAATATGAGAGAGCAGAAACTCAGGAAAAACATGTAGCTTTCAAATAAAAACCTAGTGCTCTGAATGAAAACTCTTGCAATAAGATCAGAAAGCAAGCCCTTTTGCTCCATGAGGTGTAAAATCTTAGGGAAGTGGCATATGAGCAACACTGGCTGATTCAAGCTGCATTTGGAGTCAGGACCTTTGACACTGAAACATACGTGTAGCCTACTCTAAGTAGTCAAATTCTGCTAATCAGCAAGACTGTATGTATTCATCTTTTGACAGCCAGTAGGGACACTCCTTTGATGGTGTTTATACACCTCTGATATGGGTAAAGCAGCCTATTCTAAGCATTTAAAAGCCCCCACTGTAATGTTAGTGAGTAAAGTTTTATGATAAATGCTTGCTTAGGTTATGAATTCCAAAAGCATGTACTAAGAAGAATACCAACCGTAGCTGGTATGTATTAATATGTTTTAATGGATGTTAGCTAGAAGAGGAAGAAACATTCCACTTTCCATCAGATATTCCTTGTATCAATTGCACTATCAGTGCAAGTTAGTGCCACATCTGCTTTCACTATCACTGTCCAGATGTGGGAAGTAGAGCTATTAGTTTCTGATAATGTTAATAATAATAATGTTAATGATATCTTAATAATGTTAATAATATTAATCCCACTAAAGAATAATATTTCCTACATAAGGATCTCAATTATTTTTATATTACAACTATCCTACAACAGAAACAAAAGACAGCAAAACATCTTGCTCCAAAATTAGGAGATATGGGCCTATTGCAGATGCAGGAGAGCACCCTATCACCTGACTCAGTCTGGTCCCTGTAGGAACTTAGACTGTCATCATGCTGGAGTCAGCCTTTAACAGACTTTAAGCCTACAAGTTAGTTGTGAGAAAGCTTGAAAACAGACAAATGTCTGCCCCACCACATGAATAAATAAGTGCCACAAAAATAACAAAGGTGGTAAATGAAAGTGCGCTTTGTGACCTAAATGCAATGGTTTGTTTTTTGAGGAGAACAGAGGTCAAGCAGTTATCAGCCTTTGATTGGTATGATGCAGCCAGTCATTCATGCCAGGTGTAACAGGAGGTATACATGGTTACCACAGTGAGAATAAATCCTCTAGGTTATTCTGGAAATCTGGAATAAAACCAGTAAAAGAATTACAGGAGTTTCCCCCAAAAGACAAGCCAGATACTCAAGAGTTTTCCTTTAACCCAAACCATGTTTTCTAATGAAACACAACTCAAATCCGGAGCCAGCAAAAAAATCCAGTCACAAAACTGTGACTGAAACTGTGACTAATTAGCAGTTGAATGGAAGATGGTTGATCACAGGGGTTACCCATCAGAATTCCACTATCTCAATGGAAACCGGGTGGAAGGGAAGACTGGGTCTCAGACTTATAAGGCATTACTTTAGATGCTTCTTTGTTCAAAATGAAGCCAGCACCAGCACACTGTAATATTTTTTACAGTGATTGGCTGTCACTTTAAAATCAGAGAGGGTATCTCTGGATGATGGTGGGCTTGGGCTTCTCTGAAAGGGAAGTCTTTACAGGGAGCTGCTGCTGACAAGAAACTGTGCTTTGTGCACTCAAAGTGCTCTGGGGTCTGGGAGTGAGGGGTTTGGTCAAGCTGCTGATTGATGAAAAGTTTAGTCTGATTTAACAACTTGCACACCATGATTTCTGGCACAAATGGGTTGTGCTTGGGATGAGGCAACAATACTTCAAAACCAGCATGCAGTGAACACTGAGCTCTGCCTAGATAAAGCCAATTCCTGTCTTGCATGGAACAGTTGAAGTTGGGTTGATATTTGGATTGATCAGAGGCAGAGTGTGGATGTTTCAGATGCTATGGGAAACCTAATGTCACTTTAATGTAACTTTTTAGAGGGGTCCTCTGTTTTCCCTTGCATGATCTGAGTGATTTTCTGAATTTAATTTTTTTTTACAATCTGAAACAAGTTACCTATGCTACTTTAGCAGGTGGGTTAGGAGGTTGGCATTTCCTGAGACAGTGCTATCTCACATTGTCTCAATGGGATACAAACAAGAAAAGGTCAAGAAAAATTCAGCTGTAGAACAGCAAGTTATGCCTAGGGGAGGGAAGAGGGAAAAGAGGAAAGATACTATTGCATTTGCTGTTACTGTATTATTTCTAGCCAGGTCAAGGGAAAAAATCTTGCTTCTTACCTTGATAAACTATTAGTAATAGGTCAGGAGTCAGTTGCTTCCTTTATCAGCACAGGGAGCTTAAATGTCAACGATTAAATGTTTCCATGGAGATCCCCTGAGCTTCACTAATGTGGGCACATTATTTACACCCACACTGCTGGGGAAATGAGAATGACAGCACGTTTTGTTGTGCCCCAGCATATCTGAAGCAAATGCTGCAGCTGGACTCTGAAACAGCATCTTGGAACACAGAGCCACATCTCAGGGATGTGGCAGACACCTGTTCATCTGGTTTTGGCTCTTGTTGGAAAGAAGCAGCCAGCAGTGGTTTTAATGTTGCATTTTGGAGACATGACTCCAGAGCCAAGGGATTGTCACAGCTGCTCAGTAGTAAAAAATGAATCTTTGCAGGAGACTGCAGTAGGTAGTACATCAAATCTGTGACCTACATAGGCTGCACACACTTTAGCTATTAATTTATTTCATCTAGGGAAAGAGCAGATAAATTCACAATCAGAGGAGTGAAGGAATATCTTGTTTTTTTCCAAATTGGTTCAGCCTGGTTCAAGCTGATTATTTTGCATGGGAGTCACTCCAGTGACTTTCTCCATTTCCATTAGTATTAATAACTGAAGTGTGAAAATTACTGATGTTGTTTTGATGAATATTTCATCTGAGATTCAAATAAACTAATTTTCATTCATTTCCACAAGCATGCAAGTTAGGATATAGCTGTAAGTGAATTTTGACGTCATGTACACATTTATATAGGATGTTCCTGAATATTTACTTTCCTTGTGTGGTGATATAGAAGGAATAGTTTTAGGTGAAACAGAATGAAGTGCCGTGGGACTCGCTACAGCACATTCTGCAGCCTGAGCAACGGCATGCAGGTGACTGCCAAAATCTTTTGTCAAATCAAATATTTTGATAACCTAATAGAATACACAACTGTATATTTTAAGGCAGTACAGGCATGTTCAGTGATGAGCAATTATAGCCTATACAGTTTTCCATTAACAAAAGCTCCTGAGTGAAATCTTTCCTTGGACACTGATGTCCAGATGTGGTAGGTTTTTCCATGGATTGTCCTTTTTTACTCATGAGATGTAAAAACCATTGGAGACACAATTGGCAAATATGTAAGGCAGAAATATCTGAAATGTCTATCAAGTCAAATCAGATATTCCATGAACAGCTTAGATTCCCATCTCCTCCACTACCACTGGCTCACACACGAAGTAGATCAGCCCCAGGCCACACAGCCTTCTCCCAATACCTGAACGTGTTTGCTTATACCAAATCCATTGTTTGCTCTGCTGTAGATGCAACAAGGACTAGATAAATAGCTTTTCCCCTCCTTCCAAGACACCCCAAACCCTTGAGGAAGCAGAAGTCTGGGTTTTGGGTAGAAAGGATAGGGATTTCTAGCTGGGTGTAGGCAGGGCTAGAGGATGGAGCAGGAGCTCTTAGAGTGCTGGAAGTTGTCAGACGTGTTTGCTTCCTGAGTGCTGGATGCTCAGCAAGGTTCCACTGTGCTGAGAGTTTTCCCTTGATTAGAGCAGAGTCTGATGAGAGCATTCCTGGAAGTACCACTCTGTCTGACAGCATTTCTGGGAAGGAAGCACAGCACCACTAAACCTGATTTAGTGTACAGCTCTAATTAAGTCCTTCCTGGAAGTCTGGCTGATGCATAGGAAGATGAAAAGTTTCTCCTTGTATAAAATCTGTTCAAGCTATTTGTTTACCATTTTAGAAAATTAAACACTGCTAATGAGGACAGTCTTCTGGATGTGTAAGGACCACACGGACAAATTCATTAAAAAAAAGATTGGATTGATTGTTATTGATCCTGCTTCAAACAAACTGTGCTTTGAATAAATGCAAGACAGAAAAAAATTAAGTAGGTTCACAGGGAATTTAAGAAGAGAATTCTGTTGTCAGTGAGGCTAATGAACTCTCTACAAAGTGAAGTTTTGTTCTGGGTACCCTTTATAATGCTGAACTTGAAATAAATGAATCTTATTAAACATTAAAAAAATGCAGCAATGGAATATCAAAGTTTTTTTTTTTTAAATAGAAAACTGAGCTGGTTGCTGTTAGAAAAAAGGTGCCTGTCCTCTTCCTCCTGCTGTTGTCCCGGCTAGGTGGTGTGTGCTGCTCCAGCCTGCTTCTTTCTCTTGGGGGAGGCTGGTGGCCGCTGCGTGCGTGTATGCGTGCAGGAGAGAGAGGATAGGATTTTCTAACATATGTAGNAGCATCAGTGTATGCAGGACACATCCTACCTAACCTGTGTAAAGATAAGAGACAAAGCATGAAGTGCAGCAGGAAACAAAAACTGAGAAATGTGGCTAATCAAGCTGAGTCAAAGGAACCAAATTCCAAGGTCATGACCATATTCCAGGGTGCAAGATCCATTTGCTGCTTCATCCTGCCTTCAGGCCAGTGGTTAAACACTCTCCAAGGGAGACCTTTGGAGGACTCATTTTCCTGAAGATCATTAGCCTACTTCACTCATCCCCAGAAAAATGGGCTACCTACCATGCAACACAGTTTCCTGGAATGTCATTTTTCACTAAGGTTGAGAATTGATACTGTTATTTTGACTTTCTTCCCACTTTCAAAGACAAATCTATATAATAAGCAGTTTGAGAAGCATGTCTGATAGTCAGTTTAAATCTAGACATCCAACAGAGAAAAATACTGCCGTATATGCCTTGCAAAAGAACATTCTGTTCTATTTTTAAGAACATAGAAGGATATAATCTGAATTCTTTTCTTCTACAAAGAAAAAGTAAAACACAAAGAAAGGAACTTTCACTGTGTCTCAGGCTTTAACATCTTTAGTTTCTTTATGTTTTTTCACACTGCTGCTCACTTTTTCTGCAAGTACCATGTACACTTTTAGAAACCCATAGGAAGTGCTCCAAATTTTCAGTGCAATATTTTATATAAAATTCTTCTTTCTATTGTACTTGTTTCAATATGGCAGATTTTATTACTGTGCCATGTTGCATCCTGAGCTGTGAAAACAGTCTACTTGCTTTAGATCCTTAATGTGGAAAGGAGGATGGTAACTATTGATACTTGCGAGAAGATACATGAAAATCTGACACTTCAAATAAACTGAAAACTTTTACAAAAAGAGAGCTGAATTTCAGCAAGTCCTGAGATGGGAAAATCATTAGTATATCTAGTTCAAGAGTGTGACTGAAGCAATAGCTAGTATCTGTCAGAGAGAGCTAGCACAGAGAAAACGTTCTTTCCTAGTCTGTTCTTTTAACTGTGTCTTTCCTTCCTTTCACACTAAATGTAGTTTAGTTTAGTTAAAGCCCTTTTTCTGCATTACTTTTTTTTTTTAATATGTGCGGCAATATTTTTTATCTGGGCCTGGGAAGGAAACAGGTTGATGCTATGTTGAAAAGTTTACAGAAATTTACATAGCAATTACAGAATTATTATAAATACATGCACATACAGAAACAGTATTTGAGGTTCTTTGCTACTGCTACAAAGCACATTACTGAATTTTCCATCTGTGGGAACACAGAACAAAATAATATTACTAAATTTAACTCTGTGAGATAAAGCAAGTATTCTCTTTGATTTGAATCCGAGTTGGTATTTCTGTCTGTATTAAAACAAAATCTGTCCTGATTTTTTGCCTGTTTATCTTGTGAATAAACATGACATAAAACAATGATGAATAGCATTATTTTTGGCTGCAGTGTGCTTTTCAGAGTAGGTGGAATGACAACAGAAGACCATTAATAAAATTGCAACTCCTGCTATTTAGACTTCTCCAATTGAAGACCTTCCTGATTAAATCTTTCATATTTTCAGAAAAAGGAACTAGGCAGGTAATGCACCTGAGGCTTCTATCCTGTAGCATAAATAGCTTGTCCTTGCTTCCCTTTTCCACTTGCCTACATGTTATTTCTGCATGCTCTGATGCTGAGAACCACACTGTATTTTGTAGCAGGCTGTGCAGGAGTGCTGTGCTGATGTTCAGAGTTGCCATGAGCTAGGACAGATCCCCAGGGCTAGCCTACGTCTTTGGAATTGCTTAGAAATGCAAGACAGACTGTAGGAGGCTGAAGCAGCCAGTCTGTAATGCCCTGTGGAAAGAAATGAATGTCAAGCAACAAGCTCTCTTGTTTTACTACCAATGCTACTGTACAGAAAGAGGCAAAGAGGGTATTTGTTTGAATTCTGTGAAAAAATGCATCACCTCTGACCCTAGTTTATTTTCTTTGTAATTTGTCCATGCAGATTTGTGCAGCTGTATCTACATTACTGGCTGCAAGTGACAGAGGCATGTTGGTGTGATGCTGTGAATGGAGCTTGTATCTTAGAGAAGACACATGGGCCTGAATGCGTGTCATATATTCATACAGGCCTTTTGCTGACCCTGAATTTATTACAGATAAGTAGGACCAGGGTCCCTGAAGTGTTCTGCAGGAACACCTACTCCTTCCATTTCAGTAATTTACCAAGTGTTGTTTAAGAGTGTCAGGAACAGAATTCAGCACTGATGGTGGCTGCCATGAGAAGAGCTCTTGCAGCCCTGCAATGCTCCTACTAAACCTGATGTGGAAGGTAAGGTGTTTATGGGAGGAAATTCTCATTCCCTCTATTCTCCTCATCCAGAAATGCAAGAATTGATATACTTTGTGCAACAGAAAACATTCTCCAAACAAACCTCACAGCCTCTTGGAATCTCTCTTTACCATTAGTTTGTTAATGCTATATTGCAAAGGTCACACAGTTGCCCAAAGTTTGCTTTAAAATGTTTTCTAGAAGGGAAGCAAAATACATCTAGCTTGAAGCAGCCCATTTTAGCATGACTAACATCATAATGTATTTCATAACCTTTTAATGTATGTAGAAACTTGGAATATGCTCAGATGTTTTATTATTGAAAAAACAAACCTGCAGTAAATGTCCCTTTCTCTCTCTCACTATCTCTTTCTATTTTTAGTATTTAAATCAGAATTAGGTTGTAAATTAAGTTTTATTTTTCCTGAGGTTCTTCTTCTGTGCCCAAGGCATAATTACTCAGGCATAATTCTCAATCTATCATTCAGGAAGGACTAAAAGCCTCTTGGTTTATACAGTTATCTGGGTGATGACATTCTGGTCTCTGCTGGTTGCTGGGAATGGGCTGTGTTACTGCCCATCCTGCATCTCAGTCTCAGACAAATGTGTACCTCCTAATCTGCATCTGTGTCTTCTGTTAGGGACTTGTAAATTTTTTACAACATATATAAAAGTCCTCTGCCAAGATATATGAATAACTATGCAGCTTTCATTTGTTTAATACACTTTAATTCTAAATATATTTTTTATCCAAAAAAATCCCCCCCAAACCCCTGTAATTTTGTCAGGTTTGCACACCCTGATTTTGACTTTTCAACATCTCTTTCTGTTACGCCCAGGTGTGAGAAGGCAAAACTCTGTAACAGCAAGGCAGACAAAAATTATTATATCCAACATTGTACAGATGTTAAGACCATGGCTGAGAGCACTATTTCATCAGGGAGTGGCTTAGCATGTGCTTTCTTTAATTTTTTAGCATAACCCTCACCACTGAGGTTTGATACTGCTGAATGTGGCCTTTAGGCTCCGGCCAATTGTTTGTTGCAATGCTGTCAGAGTCTGACTCCTAGCAGTGTGCACAGGACTGGAATTAAAACTTGCAAACCCAAACTGTGCAGTTGGGCACTCTGTGCCTGAAGTGTTTCATTTCTAGGTCTAAAATGGTCGCTGTGGTTTTGTATTGGAGTTTTCCTGGTTCTCAGAAAGCTAAATAGCAGACTATGCTAAAGAAATTGTTTCTGCTCTGTGCAATGATTGTCAGCTCTTTGGACTCCTGTGCTCAAGCCTCTTAGAGTTGTTTCCACAGGCATGCATTTGACAGCAAATTTTCCATGAAGTTATGGGAATTTATAAACTGTGTTGATTTCATCAGATGTTTTCCTGTGGAAAGAAATGGAGGAAAAACACATATGATCAGAATGGAGAAAATGCATTTATGTAGAGAGAGATAGATAATGTTCAATTTACCTTTTATTTTTTTAATCATCCCAGTTAGAGTTAACAGAGTTTGGCTGAGGTAACTGCATCTCTCACACCTCTGACTGCCACATGCCTCAAAACATTTGCATGCACCTGAAAAAAAGTATTATTCCTGAATTTCTTTCACATTTTTAGGCACATGTGTCTACTACATTGTGCTAATGTTGCTTGGGTTTTTTTAGAATCATGTTACAGCAGGAGATTAACAAGTGAGTATGATATTTCAGTTAAATGCAATTCCACCCTTAATTTTACTTTAGATTTAATTTCCTGATTTCTCCTGAAACATTTGGCCCACTGTAGTCCTTACATGCAATGGTTTTGTCATGTGTTTCCATGAGTATTTCCTAAAGAAAGCAGAACTCTAACTGACTTATACTATAGATCTAACTTTATTTAATAGTGTTAGCAATAGTTTTTCTCACAGATTTTTTCCTCTGAGCAACAGTAATGTTCCACTTGTAGCAAGGCAATTGGATTTCTCACACTTTATAACTTGTCAAAATCAGTCTTTTTACACTGAAGTGCTGAAGTGTAATTTTCCATCTTTCTTAGTACTTTCTGTGCAGTAACATTTAATCACTGCTTTGTTTAAACTATTTGGCCCTATGTATCTGAATAATTGCTGCACTGCTTACACAGCTTCTGGGAACTCTGACCTCAGCAATGTCTCTTGCTTTCTTTGATTCCTTTTTTCCTTTTCTTTCTGAATTTATACAAACACAATTAAGAAGCAAGACCCTGAATCACCAAGTGGAGGTTCCTGCAATTAAAAGCAGACTAGGACCTGAAGGAGCTGCCAGTCTGTGCTGCAAAATCCACCACACACCTGCTGCTCTCTGAGACAGGGATTGCAGTACTCAACAGGCTCACAATGCTGTTGAAGGCATGTTGTCATTATTTGGCTTTTTTAAAAAAAAGTAATTTAGCTCTTGTGCCTATTAATAGAAATTCTCTTGTCACCTTCCCAGTGTTATTAAGTTCATGTATTCCCTGGTAGTTTAACTGAAGGCTATGGCACTTCCGAAGTTTAAGCCTAGGTATTTTTGCTTGACTATGTAATTGTAATTAATATTTTCCTAATTTTCTTATGTCTGTGTAATTTAAATTTTTCTGGGATTTGATTTGTATTGGTTTGGTTTGGTTTGGGTTTTTTTCCTGCTCCACAGCACCAGAACTCTCAGTATTTGGTGCATGCATCAGTGTCCTGCTGTCTGTGTGGCATGCTACTGCCTATTTGTGTGCTGCTGCTCCTCTCAGAGCTTTCCAAATAATTTCATTTCTTGCCATTTTGTGTTGCATTAATATCCTCCATGCATAGTCACATTCTTCAGTCAGTTCCTGCTTCTTTCGCTGATAGATTACAATGTGACTGTTTTAATTTGTGCTTAATATCTCTTATCACAGTTATGGTTAGCAGTTCAGGATGTCTTATTTCAAGGCAGAAGTGATGCAGAAGATACAAATACATATTTATCACTGCTGGTTGTGTACTGAGATGGAGCAGTATCTAACCTTGCTCTTTCATCAAGATTTTACCACCATATCTGCACATCTGCGCTTTTAATATACTTTTCTGCTTCTTTCCAGTATTTGGTATGTTAATTATATTTATTTTTTTCTTTTTGTTTTGTGCACAGCAGATGAAGACTGCTGTGATTCAGGACTTGACTTGGCACATTGTCTTACTTTCCACTTGTCCAAAGCATTTAGTTAGTAGCATGAAAGCCAAAATATTCTCAGATGTGCATCTGGATCTTTGGTCCCTGTTGCTAGTCACCAATACCTGCATCTCTCAAGAACTGATACTTGCATGGGGCAGCTCTCTTCTGCAATGTAGGAGTATCCCAGCTGATTGCTTATTTAATGGTAGTTGTTGAAAAGGTAATTTTTTATTATCTCCTTGAGGAAAAAAAATTGCTTTTAGAATAGTTCTGCCTTTGGGTCATCCTGTTTGGATACTAACTGATAATAGAGTATATGGCAACCTCTATTCATATTCAACTTACATTGCTACATTTGTTTTCTTTTTAATTTTATCCAAAGCTATTATTATCAATTACTTTTAACACTGTTAATTGAGGAATGTTTATTTTTAATGAGTATTGCTTCCTGGTTATGCCTGTGAGTATTATGACTCTGCCTTCTGGAGCTGACTCACTTTGGCCATCCTGCTAGGAGCAAAGCAGCAAGGAAGGGACCACCAGGGCATCACAATACTCAGGCTTTTCTTACAGTTCTCCCTATACACTCTCTTGTCTCCACAATGTGAAAAGAAATCCCTGAGTTAACATGCCTCTCCTCTCCCTGTGTCCTTTTCTCTCATTAGCTGATTATATTTGAAGACTTCAGTGTCAGCAGGGGTAGCACCAGATGACAGCTCTCAACAAGCACTCCCATAGGCACAAGGCAAACCAAAGAAGGAGGGAAAAAAAAGAAGGGGGAAAAGAAAAAGGAGAGAGAATAAACTGAAGGTCAGATTCCTCTTCCTTTCACAGAACAGATGGGATCAGAGCTACGCAGTCATAATGTACAATTTATGATTGTGAGGTTTTATTTTTCTAAGAAAAGAAAATTCTGTGTTTCAAGAGGTCTCTGTGCAGGGACCTTGATATTTAAACACCATATTTAAAGAAAAGTTGTATAAAAAAAAAAAAGATTGTGACGTGTTTTAGAAAGAACAAGACATTATTTTCTGTGCAATTACAAATATGATTTAGGAGCAAGTAATCTGCTGGCTCCATTCATGACATCCAATGGCATGAATCCACAAAAATCTAAGCATCATAGCTATAAGTAAGGAAAAACCTAATATTTTAAGGATAAAGGCCAGGAAAGTGACACAATTAGAGGCCCTCATCTCTGCTTCTTTGAACATTTAACATTCTGTAAATATTATTTACTTGTAATGAGTCAGAAGTCATTAAGACTAAGCAGGAGGCTTATTTCTGCTATGCACACTCATAAAATTTATATTCAATGAAATTGCTTTTGTTTTTACAGTTATACAAGCATGAAATCAATGACCAATGATTTCTTAACCCCTCAATACAGTTTTATTTTCAAGATCACTCTTCCAGCTTAGAATTCCTATTAATTTTTTAATGTGAGTAATGATTCCTTAAGAATAAAATCTTATTAGCTGCACTTCAATATAAGTGTAGAAATATGACTATATTCTGCCAGAGAGAAGCATGAATTTTTACATTTAAACTGTTTTTGAAGTTTTCTTTAGTTCATGCCTCTTAACTTCACCCACCCTGAAAAGTTAAATTATGCAAAATTTCAAGTATCTTTGGGGTGGCATGAATAAAGCCCAAAAATCCATTGCAGGTGGGAAGTTCATTATGAAAATACCTGTGGCTTAGTGACGTTTCTGAAGTCTGTCTGCATGTCCCAAGCAGTTGAAGTCAACGGCTGTCACAGTATTAAAAAATCTGGATATTCTACCTCTACTTCGATTTACAGAGACTATTTCAACTGGACATTCACAATTTTATTTCTCTGAGACACATCTGATTACTGTGGTTATGAACAGACAGCTGTGATGCTACCTGTCTATGAGGAGCTCACTTGGCCACCTGATCAGTGTTTAATTTTAAATCCCTTGTAACACTTTTAAGAGAACCAAGTGAGGAGTTAGGTTCAGGAACATTTTGAGTTCTGCTTTTGGCTTTTGTGAGGTGCAGTGAGTCCTCAAATTACATGGATTAGATACAGCCTCTAACTCTTTTTGCAAGGCAACAAGTACCTTGCATTTAGACCTATCTATGTCTGGGATATACTGGATAACTATCCCACAGGGCATATGGTTTCTAAGATCATTCTTCTCAGGGCATACTGAAATGTGTAGTACCCCCCTGTCCAGCCTGCACAGCTGGGTTGTTCTGTAGATCTCTGCTGTGATGATGAGAAGTAGCAAAGGCAGGGGCCCAGAAATAACCAAAATTTATCTCTATCCAATCCGAATTATTGGGTCTTGCAAACAGCCTTGCAGTAGTGACATGTTTAGAAAGGGTCATGGAAGGGTCACCTTCAGATGCTGCAGTGAAAAAGCATTTGCCACTAGTGTTTAGTAAAATAAAGACCTGTAATAAAGCCTGAAAGCTAGACAATGTGCCTTGAGAGGAAAGTAGGAAAAGCAGACAGTTTAGTGCCTGAGGTGCCTGGAGTAAAATTTTTGAAAGAAACAATTTGGAAAGACAAACTCCAAGGCTGTTTCTTAGAAAGTGAGGAATGGCAATATTAATGAAGAGGAGAAAATTCTCCAACAAATATCTTTGTAAAATTAAACTCAAGGTTAAAAATAACAGTGGCCCTTCAAATGTGACTGAGGAAAAAAATACTAATCTTTTATCCTAAAGGTATATTTTGTAATATACTTACACCAGAGCAGAAGTGGGATAACCAAACCTGCTACTTGACGTCTAAATGCCCCCAGAAATTTCTCTATTACCTGCCTAAATCTTATTCCAAGCTGTAGAAAAATACTTGTCTGCATTGAAGAATTGAAGGTCCCAACCCAAAAGGCCAAAGTGAGTGCCTAATGCACTCCTGTTACGGTATAAAACTCCACTCTTTACATATGTGACAGCCTGACTTATTCTCCCTCTCCTATGGTTATTGTTTAACACTTTTCCTTTCATAAAATCACTTTCTCTTGATTACCCCAGCACACCCAAAAGCTGTTTAATTTAATGTCAGACTTCTTACTCCAAACTGTGCCTGTTTCTTCTGCTTCCTTGTCAAATTGGACACCAAAGTTGTCTGCTTTTCTGGTGCAGGTACTCCCAAAGCAGCAGCTCCATGTTTCTTGCCCTTGTTCTCACCCTCTACCCCCACTTCCTTCCCTCTTAGCTGTGGGCAAACACTGACTCTCCTGTTGTGGCAGTCATCCAGTCACAGGAGGTGACACAGATATTCACAGAAGTTGTCACTGCAGCCAAGATGCAAACCTGCCTGTGTGTGCTAAGGTTGCACCTGGGAGAGGACTAGAGAGGTGTACCAAGCATAAGGCACAGGAATAACAATTTAGCTGGCTTCAATTATTGTATTTTCACTCTTTCCTGTTAGTGGGCAACATTGCAGCTGGACACAGAAACCTACTCTTTGACTTGTTGTGTGTCAGAAGAATTTGTATGTCTTCCAGAGATAGATTCCACTGAGTTCTCTCCCCATGATCTCTTCTTCTCCCTCCCCCTTTCCCTACTGTATATGAGAACTAAGCTTACAGGTTTAGAGAGATGATTTTTATTTTAAATGAATGGATTAAAAAAAAAAATCATTTCTATTTAGGAGTAAATGTAATGCAGAGATGCTGTGAACTATAAACTGTCATGTCAGGCATAGAAGGAATGTTAATGTTGAACTAAAATTCTAGCTGTGCTCATAAGCCTCATAAATCACAGCCATAAATAGACCTCAGTTAGTGCCATGGGGGAAGACTCTGCATATTCATAAGGTTCTCCTTTCTTATTTTGCCACTAGGATAAGCCTTGGAAGGATGAGCAGTTTGCATCCAGTGAATCAGTGGCGAGGTAATGGCATTAAACAAAATACTGCAGTGTGATAAACAACTGATATCTGCAGATCATCTCTATTGTCCTTGTGTCTAAAGTCAAAGCCATTTATTCAAATATCACTTTGATTAATAACATTAGTTGCCCTTGATAAGATGTCATTTTCTTGAGTATATCTGGAGGCTAAACATATTATGATATTCAGAAAAGAACAAAACATTTTTTCTTATTTCTTACGGATTTTGTAATTATTATTCATTGCTTCAATGGCATCATAGAGCAAAATGATGCATTATAAAAATAAAATCCTTTCTCTGAAGCTCTTATAACCTAAAATCCCCCAAATTATTTCCTCAGAAATATCTATTTATATCTGCAGAGTTTTTTAAATAAATGGTAAATCCCCTGAAAAAAAAATTATAGCAATCACACTAATCATGTTTATAAAGTGGATTTATTATTTAATTTAGGCAGAAAAGCTGATGGAACTGGTATAAAAATTAAAATAACATTTCATTTCACCATGTCAAAGCATCCTCTTTTGTTGACATTTAATGAAGAAAAATCCCTTTAAAACACATTCATTTTTAAATATCTAGGAGAAGGAAATAAAACTTTTTAAAAATGGCAGAGTAATGATGGGAAAACAAATTTTAGTTCTGGTTGAAGGAACTGAATCTTCATGTTTAAAAGAGCATATTTTGTTTCTGTTTTTTAATACAAACAACAGACACAGCCAATATCCAAGCAGTTAAATGGGAGGAGAAAATATTGGTAAGCAGTTTAAGGATATAAAAATGGAAAGGGAAACAAATGTCAATTGCCTATAGTTCTAAAAAGATTTGCTTGGAGGCAAAATCCACTTTTGAGGCCATTTCTGGATATACTTTTATGTGCAACATAGTGATGTGGTTGAATATCTCAGGAGAACTCATGAACATTTATTTGAATTCTGCAGTAGGAATCAATTCAACCATATCAAAACTGAGTTGAAGTGTATTAATGAGTAAGTGTGAGGAAATTTCCTATTTGATCGCTCCTTGAATTGTAATGCTCTGCAGCTACATAGTGGATAAAGAAGCTCTTCAGGAATATTTCTTATCTGCATATACTGTTTTATTGCAAAAATGCTACAAAAAGATACTTTCTCACTACATTCCTTTTTTTTGGTGTATTGGATATTATTAATTTTATTTCCTTACTTGATGGCAGGGTTTCTACTGATGCTTATTTTGGTGAGTTCTGAAGAACCAACATGTAATGGGTGCTTACCTTCTGATATGGGGAGGGGAAATGGGGTCACCCTCCTGCCATGTCATTCACAGGCTGGGTCCTAACCTTGGTCATGGCTTAAAGCCCAGTCAGTCTGGGTGAACTCGTGCAGTTTTTCACTCAAGACACAAGCTGAGTAGCTGAAAGCTTGCTGCAGACTGAAAAACCTGCAAGCAAGAAAAAAGAGGGTGGCAGAAATCCAACATGAACCCAAGCTTGTGGGTTCCCAGCAAAGGTGGCTGAGAAGACAAACATTTTTATTGGGTAATTGAGCCCATTTACATTAGTATAATTAAAAGTAAGATCACAATTAGTGTGATGCACACTATTCCTGTGAAGAATATATGATAACATTAATTTTAACTTGATTTTTTTATTCTAACTGGGCCTCCAAGAAGCCTCAGATATGTGGTTCTTTTTCCAAGTACGCATAAAGAAAAATCAGAAAGACAGACCAATAAACTCAATATGTAAACAGATTACTGAAAAATATTAAAATATAGACTTTAATATTCTAAGACATACTGAGTATTGTATCATGTTGTGAATTGCCTGATATATGGAATGGAAATCTATTTTCTGTCTTCAAAATTAATAACACCCTATCTTCTATTAACGTAGAGGTTCTGAATGTATTATTCTCATTGTGACTTTAAATCAGCTTTTTTTTATAATACGCTGAGATACTGTATCAGTATCTCCCTAGCTTCAAAACTCACTGCATACTATTTTTCTTTGAAAGGTAAAAATCCCTAACACAGAAAGTGCAACAGATAGATTTAAAAGAAAAGAAATAAAGAAGGCATGAGACACACTAACTTGGGATAAACCTGCTCAAATAAATCAGGAATGACCCATCATAAAACTGAGTTCGGCATTTGCAACTGGAACAGACTCATGTATTAACTGATGAAGCCTTTTACTTACTGTTGAACTAAAGTGAACAAGGTTGTTTGGGTTTTTTTTAAAGGTAAATATTTCTCAGTGTGCAGGTTCTACAATATCTGAGTAAATTTAACCGGTGCTTAGTTACTCTTACTCTCAAAAACACATTCCTGGCTCATAGTCTTAAATAACTGAACTTCACTTTGGCTCCATACCTTCTTCTTCTTTCAGCTTAAATACTTTACAGATCATGATTAGCCAGCTTTCTAACCTTATTATTGTTGAGATAATTAGGTTCTGTTTCGTTAGTCTCTTATCCATTTGGAGCCAGATAAGTGAGCAACTAAGGGTCAGAATTGTTGGAATCCTGTTATCCACCCTGGCACAAATGTGTTTAATCTTTTTCCCTCTGCCAGTTTGCTCCATTGGTAAACTGAGATGAGGCTGGTGTGCTTGACAGAAGTGTTGTGCTGGTTGGTGTCTGTGAAGCATTGGTGCCTCTCAGCAATGAGGAGCATGAGCAGTTTCTTGAGAACAAAGGCCTTTCCTCCCACTCTGACTCAAGCTACAATAGTAAAACAGTTGCACAATGTCAGAATAAGGATTAATGTGTGATTGGAGACTAGAGTTAGAGGTTTTGCCATGAGTGTGTAGAAAATGTATAAGGGAGATCTTCCTATCTTGAAGATCCAGTTGTGTGGAGAGAAAGAAATGCAAAAGACTCCTAAGTCTCCCTAGGCACAAAGACACCCAGAGCAAGGCAGAGTTAAGGTCAATTAAATTCTTTTGCCAAATTCTGTACTGCTGTTTGACAGAATGTGTTAGAAGATTTACTCTATTCTTGGATTTAATAGGAAAGCAAATCCAGCAGACAAGGTCTTCTAAAGAAAAAATAATTACATAATTCTGGTTTAAGTCTTTTTTGAGTACAGACTACCAGTAATTCTAATTATATTTCACGGTTTCTTGCCACTTGACAGGGATTATTCTTCTTTTAAGCTCAACCTGGACTTGAGCTGTGACTAAAATAAAAATAATTTATCCTAAACTGCTGTCATTAAAAACAGACCTAAGTCAGTCACAAGGAAAATAACATAATTTTAAACTATTATCACTGAAAGTCTCAGGCATCCAGGGGAATGAGCACCTTCCCACACTTGACCTACACTCTGCAGTAGTTACAGATCAGAGAGTAATATGGAATTTGAACAGAAATGGCTAAATTGACTCAAGTGGAGCAAGCAAGTATTCACACATTCCTCCTCAAGCTCCTTACAGACCTTAAAATGGGATCCATGGCATCCCTGTGTCTCAGCTGCCCCAGTAGTTTGAATATTCCAGCAGGTTTCTTTCAGCCCAGAAAGAAAACAGGAACTATTGATAAATATTACATGGAAATGTTAACTTGTTCTGTGTTGCCTTTTTTAAGAGTTTCTGGCTCATCAAAATATACATTTACATTTTTAAGACTGCCAGCCTCTGAGTATTGAGACACGAGCACAGACAGAAACTATAAAATATCAGTTCCAGACAGAAGGCAGAAATCATTTGGAATGGGTAATATTTTTAATAGAAAGCATGAGAAAAGAAAAATAAGTCTTTTTGTCCTAGGTCATAAGAAAGTGATATTTGAATAGTATTTCCTGATAATACCAAGTGAGTTGGTGACAATTTAACATGTGCTATTGCCATAAATGGCCAGTTTTGACCTGGCCTGCTGATCTTCTCCAAGATTTATCAGTATTAAGAAATGTGTCTATATTGAACATACCAATACTGTAATTGTATTAGTAATTAGTAATTAATAATTAGTAAGTAATTAGTAATTAGTAGTTGGTTGGTTTTGTGTAATTTTCCATATTAGTCAGTTGATATCTTTCACCTTACCCCAGTAGTTTGCAATTGGATGATTTCTGAGTACATCATAATTCTGAGCAAAACCAAGAAAATATAGCTATTGCAAAGACAACAACTTGTGTTAACATTTAACTCACACAGAGTACCTAAAGCTCTGATCAAAAAAAGATCAAAAGGTACCCACACACAGCAAAAGTCAATAATCAGTCACAATCAGATACCCCAATGTATTATCACTTCCATCAGGTCAGTCTGCTGCTAGACTGTTATAATAGAAAATAGTCCTGATATTTAATTCATGGAGATTTTAAGATGTAGCCTTAGGTCTCCCTGGGAACTCTCACTGTATTCTCTGCATTTTCCATGTGGCTCTATTTTTTACCAAAGTTCTTTACAGAGCTCCCAAAAGAATGTTAGCTGGTTCCAGAATTATCAGATTTCTTTTCTGAAGTAATGAAGAACAATGCTTTACAACCAAAGGATCAAAAATGTAAAGCAACTTTGTGATTAGGCTGCTCTATATGCTAGTCAATAACTTTCTGAGGAGTTAAGGAATTTTTTTTCATGCAAAGTGAAAAACAGATTCTAAAACTGCAATACTATGCTTTGGGCAATGAGGAGATCAATTAAAATGGTTAAGGCATGCATGGAAAGACAGGTCAGTAGATAGTATCAAATGAAATATGAAAATCTGTCATAAGTAAAAGAGATTCCATGGAAGAAAAGTTCTGAATGTCCCTCTTAGTATATACAGATCTATTAAGCATATTGAGCACTGGATGAAGGACTGTACTCCAAAAGCCATCAAATTTAGCATTATCTTGTATTACTATTTTCATTTGGGGGTCACTTTGAATGCACAAAAGTCTATACATATATCTGCCTCTCTCTTTCTTTGTACACATTCTAAGCAAGAAAAATGTATGGTGTAAGAAGTACCATAAGTAATTTATTTTACAGGACTTACATGCTTTATATGGACAATGTAGGTTATCAGTTGAAGAGTTACAATACATTCTCCTGTGGGGATCAGAAATATCCATTTAATCATTAGGATTCCCTAGGATGATTATTTGGGCTTTTTCCAGATATAAGGAACCAAGTCAAGAAATTTTCCTGGATTGGGGCCAGGATGGAGGAAAGGGAGTTACCTACTCTGCAGGAAATACCAGAAGGGATTGTCCCTTGAGAAAGCGATATTTCTAAGAGATGTGAGGGTTTCCAAAGGCATGTTGTAAAACTTTACCTGTATCATTTCTGGATTTCTGTGATTATTATAAGGTATATGCTAAATCAGAGTTTGAGACACCAGTTTCTCAAAATTCCTGAAACTTTCCTAATAGAATAAATAGCCCTTGAGCCTGGAAGCACTTGAACACATCAGCTTTGAACTGGCTGATAATGACTAGTAGTCACCCATCCTCTAATGGACATGACCTGGAATGGAAGGTGAGCATTCCCAAATCTAATTCCAAGCTGATTTTGGATGTCACCCCAGAAAGACACAGAACTTTTAATTCAATTTAATTGGTTGTGGTTTGTTTTTTTGTTGTTGTTGGTTGGTTTGTTTGTTGTTTGAGACTTGATTTGTTCAGGCAAAGCTCCGTGAGTTTTATCAGGGCTAGGTAATTTCAGACTCATCCAGAACCTGGCAAGTTTCATGTTTTCAATGTTTTTGCTGGGGCACTGTGATAGAAAACTAGAAAATATAGTTAACTTTATAATCTTAGATATATCAGGTGTCACTTCCAAATCTGACCTTCACTAGCAGTCCAATGAGAAATGACGAAGACTCAAAATCTTGGGGGAAAATAATTTGCTGAGAAACTCCAGTTCCTTCAGAAACTAAGGGAGCTGGTGCGTATCTGTTATCTCTTATCTCTTATGAATAAGTCAAGAGCATCTTGAATGCTGTTTTCTCTGTTAGCAATTTGCATGGATTCAGAAAATAATACATAGTCAGCAAGCCAAAAGGAATGTCTGAGCTACTTCTGATTTTCATCTTGCAGTGCTTAACACTATCTTTCATAATATGGGGAGAAGAGAGGAATGTTTAAATTATATTGCTAAGAAATTATCTAATTTCCATGGACAGATTCCTTTTCATTGGCCTGAAGGCAAACAGAGCTGACACGTGTTCCTTATTCCAAATGGAATTCAAGCACTAACCTCACTGAATCCAAACAAGCTCACTGCATGCAAGGGTGATGATTTTTCAAAATGAAAATTACACCAGAAGCAAGGTAATGGCTTAGAAAGAGATGACTTTGTCCCATCAGAGCCTTGTGTTTGCCTGAAGGAAATAATACATTCCTTAATACTTCTCCATATATAGAATAAAGATTTGTTTTACATGTTATAAATCTGAAGCTTCTCAGCATATTTATACCCATTAATTTGAAGATTTTTATTTCAAATTTTGCTTTATCTCTAGAGGGGAAGCTTAGAAAGCCTTTTGTCAAACAACTTCCCAAAAACACTGGGCATTTTTTTACTGCAAGGCTGAACCTCTTTGCCAGGAGAACTGACCTGAATTGCAGTGTAAAAGCTGGTTTTGCTATCATGCTCTTCTGTTGCTGTAACGGGGAAGCATCTATGGAAGTCAATGAAGTCGCCATGGACACTTTGCTGGTGACTTTGTGACATGAAGGTGTTAATCCAAATTTCCAGGGATAGTATGAGGAGGGAAGGCTCAATCAAAAAGGACAAAGAAGAGTGAATGACAAGGAATAGAAAGATCCCACAAAAGAGAGAGAAGAGTCAGAAGAAAGAAACATGGAGCAGGAGAAATCAAAATGAATTTCCAGGTCATTATGTTAGGAATATAAGTAAGAAGACATCTGTTAAAATGCTTATTTGCTAGTAATCTATCCAAAAGTGTTCCCTGCAAAAGTTTGGAAACACTGTGTCGCAGATAAAAAAGTTTTAATGAGACAGCTGCTTTTCCCCTACATTTAAATTTTTGATTTTGTAAGCAGGATTTTGTATGCAACTGCCTATTACCTAATAAAGCTACTGTTTTAGATATTGAAATTGATGCTTAGCAATTTTTAAGCTTTTTTGGCTAACACATGCATTATTTATATTACAGTATTGCTGAGAGAGCTGTACCAAATTTTGCTAGGTGGCAAGCATAAACATAACCATTCTTAAAAAACCCTATCATTTATCTAGCCAACACAGAGAAATTGTAGGACACAGAAAATTACAATGTTTTCGTTAGGGAAGACAGACTTAATGGAAAATTGGGGGTAGGATTCATCTTTATCTATTTACAGACATGTTTTAAATGACTATTCTGTCTTCTCTTTGTAGGTGGTGGAGAGAAGGTACAAATTATCTGATCTATTTTTGAGTACTGTTGCAAGGTTTAATGAACAATACTCCAGAGGTGCCCGTTTCTGTTGTCTGTAGCTGATACTGAGACAAATAGCTCAGATGGGACTTTTATCTTTTTCTTTGCAAAATTAAAAATAAAAGGTCAGAAAGCATTTGTTTACCACAATTAGAGCTTTTCAGAGGACTACTATAAATATCAGTTTAATTTTCTGGCCAATGTATCTGTAGAAGACATTATTAATTTTTTTTTTCCCATTCCTTTCCAAATTACATAACATTGTCATAGCCATTATGGGCATTGCTGTATAGAATGTCACATATATGATATACACTGAATTCTTGAGATAGGTTATTCTGGGATCTCTCACAGTTTAGTTTTCCATATCAAATGTTATTTTTTCAGAACGTGAGAAAGCTTTTCAAGCTTGAGAAAAAAAAATCAAAGCACTCCAGTATGAGAGATTCTTTGTGTGCTGCAACTTGCTTACTGCAAGGAGTGAACACATTCTCAAATGCAGAACTGCATAAAAGATTAAGTGAACTGTCCCACTGGCTGTGGGAGGCAGCTGAGTGTTTCTAGAGAGCAATTCCCCCTGGACCATGGTTCTCATTTTAGCCAGACATGATCTATCAGTATGAATACTTGACAAGATAGAAACAATAGAGGCTGCATTAGAGGCAGCCTTTTAAGAGTTTTGATACTTTCAACTTTCTTACTTGCCTCATAACCATTCCTTCATATTTGTACTTTCCACCTACAAACTGCTGTTATCTTGCTTAGAAGTCTTTTTTTCCTTCTCCATCTATCCTTAGAAGTACTGCTTTAAAAACTTCAGCTGGATTTGTAACATGAGGAATTTACCACAGTTAGAAGCCCAGTGCAGAAGCAATTGGAATGTGTTACAGGAATCATACTGTTGCTGTTTGAGCTGAGGGCAGCTTTGTTCAGCCTGTGCCATTATTTTTTGAGAGCTTACTGTAGTAAATACTTTGTAAATACTTTTTTTTTTATCAGGAAAAAGAGTAAATGCTACTTTTCTGAAAATAAAATCACTGTTTTTCATTATCAATTTCTTCTCTCCAGTTAGGCTTTGTTAGAGCACTCTCTCTAGTTTAAAATCATCTGTATGTGGTGACACAAATGACATGGGGTTTCTGTTTCAGCAGGGATATTTACATTTTAAGGATTAACTTAATAAATTACTTCATTTACTGTGATTATTTAGTTTGGTACTGCACAAGGTCTGTCTGCATACTTTGTATATGGCAATGCATAATGAGAAAACTCCCTACAAACAGCAACTGATTTCACAAGACGCAGAAAAATTTTCAACAGTAGACCTCTAATTCAAAGGTCTTACACAAAAAGGAAGGAAGATATGATAGATACTTCAATGAGTCAAGGAATGTTCCCACATGAGAATCAATTTTTACATTATTTATATCTTTTTTTTAGCAGTTAACATTTAACTGTGTGGACTAAGAAATGAATTCTTTGGTATATGAACCCTTTTGTGACAGCATGGGAATATCAGAGCAAGATTTTGCCATAAAATTTTTCCTGGAAAGTACTTATAATATTTAACAGTATCCATTTAACAAGACCTCAACAACAGCTTCAGCTGTCCCCAGCTGCTTATGCTGTGTATTATAATCTTGCAGTTGCTCTCTAAAACACCAGGGAAAACCATCAGAAATATAAGATCTCTTCTAGAGATGAAGACATTATCACACCTCTGTGACCTTGACAATGTTAGGGTAAGGTTAAGATCTTTGGCAGTTCAGTAATCCTGTTTTCTACTGATAATATGGTTTGTGACATCCCTGTTGTCAACCATGCTCACATGGTTGGGTTCTACAATTAAAAATAAAAATAGTTTTCCTGAAAGAGGTGTTACCTTTCCTTTCTGCCTTTGCATTTACTAGGGAGGCATCATGCAGCTGAGGCAAACACTGCTGCTGCCAGATCACTGCAACACAGAAGAAATACACAGTTGTGATGGCTGTGGGAGTTTTGCAGACATTTAAAGGAAATGCAAAATAATGTCGAAATTGGCAGTGAGTAAATTACTTGCTTTAGAAGGTTCTTTTAATTCTTGCCAATATCTAAATACTCTATGGCAGCAAATCTGTCCAACTCTTTCAGGGCCCTCCTATTTCTATGTTCTTGTTATTAGAGATCCAGGGCATTTTATGCACCTCAAGTGTTTTTAAAAAAATATTGCAGATGCAGTGTTAAATCTCTTGTTCTTGAGAAAAGTAATATCTGGGCTGTTTGTGAAGGACATTTTAAATGGATAAAGTTCCTCTTGTTTTCTAAATTACCAGGTATCAAATGTGCTGAATCAATCTATATTGTCCTGTCACAAAGCAGAGGAGATTTTATTTAGATGTTGAAGTGAGTGATCTGTGCTCTGAGTAAAGGTAGTCTCTAGCTTACAGTGCAAGAATGAATTTTTGTTCAACTCCCCTATGGGCATATTTTGTATGCTAATACAAACCAGATAAAACTGGTCAGCCTGGGCTGATGTTCCATTAGGGATTGCACCAATTTTATCCAAACTGATTCATTTATACAAATTCATTTATCCCCTCATGATACCACATTACAGAGTCTCTCTTTCCAGGAAAAAGCAACCACATAATTTTTGTGGTCTTTTGGTCCAGCTGTTTTTAGCAAATGATAAGGACTTTGCATGCCATAAACCAGCAACAGTTACCCTTAATTTGCATTAGTAGGCAAAGCACGTCCATAGGTGAATTAAGTATGTAAAAATTCATAATTCAGAGCACATTAAAAAATATTGAGCATATATATGTTTAAATTTCCACACTGGGCACTTAAGCCAACAAAGAATAATATTGTATGAGTGGGTTGGTTAATAAAATAGCTATTTATTTCCTGTATATATGCCACAGGAAATACATATGTGCGTAATATTAAGGAATATGAGTTCTTGCTCTGTTTTGTTAAAATTCTGTAATGCTGATTTGTGCCATCATACCTGGTGTTGTGTTTCAAGAGGACTACAGTGTCTGTTTGCTTCACTCAGTAACATGTGCCTGCAGAACATGGTCTGTTCCCAAGGTAAATGGTAAAAGAGATAATTACCAGAGTGGGAGTAGGCAAGGACACAAAATATGGTATAAAATAAGATTATTTAAATGTAGAGCAGGTAATTATAATGCATTTTCTTCTATGCTTTAGCTGTTTCTTTGCTTTTGTCTTAAACAGTCTGAACTTGAGCTCACTTTTACTGGGTCATTTAAATTTAAAGCAACTCCTTCTAACCCTAATGATACCCTGGCATATACATTCTTGCTTTCTTGTGTTAGTGGCATAAGATGTCTTCACTGCAGAGAAGAAGGGTTTCTAATTCATGACAAATTACACTTCAAAATTTGATTTCACTCTAAATCATCTGATCAAGTGAAACTATTCAAAGTGTCCTGAGAACTACAAATTTGTCAGAAGCTCCACTTTGTAACAGCACCAAATGTTGCTTCACTGACCACACATGCCCCTGACACTTATGGCCCTCTAGCAGTATGACTGAATTTCTTTAATGTGGATAAACTTCACTGAACAGCTGAATGCACCACGAGTCTGTGGGATAAAGCCCAGGCTGCTGTGGCCCTGGCTCCATGGAAGAGCATGACTGTATCTGATTGGGATGCCCTGCATCCTGCTCTGCCTCTCCTCAGAGCCAGGTGGACTCAGGGCTCCTGGGTCCCTGGTGGATTTTCTAGACCCCCTGATCTCCAAGGATGAAGGTAGCTCAGCCAAAGGTACACCAAACAAAGGATCTTGAGCTTGATTCTCTAAATGTAAGTGAAAAATGGCAACAACCTCTATTATCACTTTTGATAAATGGATAGAGTTTATTGTGTTTTACCCATTCCCATGAGATTGATTTAGTCAGCTGCTTCCCATGTACCTATTACCCTCATCAGCTTGGCAATGGGCTGTGCAAAGTGGACCCCTTATGAAAATTATCTTCAGTATCTTCTGTAAAAATCATCTTTGCATTTTATTTCAGAGGCCCGGGAAATCAGTCTGTACCATAGATTAGTTTGGAGAAATAGCAGTTAGGAAAAGCAAACAGCTTGGAAAGTAGCCAAGTCACCAGTTTGATCCAGAGCTCTTGAAAGATAGTAAACATGAAACCTATGGATATCAGTTTCACAGGGTCTCTTTTCAGAGGAAAAGTGTGTGATAAACAGTGCTTTTTGAAAAGGGAGAATTTTCTTTATTTGAAATATTCATTTTTACTCTTGACCATTATTCCTGTGCTGGTTCCTGATAAAGCATACCACATCAATAATAATATCGTATCATAGCAACATAAAGGAAACCACTCTCACATATTCTGAAGATGCTGATATCATTGCATTTAGCTATTGCAAAACAATTATTGAGCTGGCATCTTCAAATAGCTTTATTTTCTGGTTAAAAAACTGGTGCTACTATCTGAGATGACATTGTGCCTCTAAGTTGCTTCAGGCTTCTTTTAAAAAGTCTCTAAAAGTAAATTCTTTTACTGCTAAACAACTTTGTCATGACCTTGTCTCTTTAACTAGCTGTGCTGGAAAATATTTTTCCTTCATTTTAATGTCAACCACCAATCCAAAGCTGTCATTGCAATAACAGTGAAAAAAACTGTGTACCAGCTAACATCTCCTGCTGTGCAGTCTCTTTATTTTGTGGATCGGATGGGAAAACAACTAACTAAGTTGCATAACATTAACTACGGTCATATTAAAAGGAACTTGAACAATATTTTTTTTTAATATATGCAAGTGTTTTAAAGCTTATCTTCCTGACCTGTAATACTATAGTGCTAGATTTGGTTGGAAAAAAAAAGAGAAAGTCTCAGATGTAAATAAATTTACTTTCAAGAAGTGGCAAAAAGAATCAGAAGTTCAAGCTGTGTAATTAATTTTTCCTGCAGAATACCTGCAAGCATATTCACATTATCAATTTTTAGTTATTGAAATAAAATTCTGCACTCTTTTGACCATATAGCCCTTCCTTCCAAACAGTCCTCAGAAAATTATATTGAAGTATAGATGCCGCAAAATCCAGGCACTGGAAATGGGACGTGCTTTTTACAAGGCATCTAGCAGAACTCCTGAGCATTTGCAAGCATTTTTGGAACTGTCATTTCGGATTCTCTTCAGAAATGTGCGTTTTCCCCACATCCGTGGCTGCCTGGCTGGCTGATGCCGCGCCCCGCAGCTCCATCTAGCGGGGCAGGGCCGGGCGGGGCCAGGCGAGGAGCGCGGAGAGCCCGGGTTGGGGGGATGGCCCGGGCTGGATGGATGGCTCGGACTGGGTGGGTAGCCCGGGCTGGATGGATGGATGGCCCGGGCTGGGTGCAGGATGTGCAGCCACACCCGCACGGGGCAGAGCCCCGCTGGGGTGGACTGTGCCCGCCCGGAGCAACTCTGTCCTGGCTTCAGCTGGGCTGCACTGAATGCCTTCTCAGCACCTGTCACAGTGCTCTGCTTGGGATTCAGAATGCAAATGGTGTTGATAACACACTGATGTTTTGGTTTTTCGCTAAATCATGTTTATCCTAAGCAAGGACTATTTTCTTCCTTGTCCCATGCTCTGCAAGCAAGGAGCTAGGAAAAAAAACAAACTGGGGGGAACGTATCTGGGACAGGTGACCCGAACTAACCAAAGCGATATTCCACACCGCAGAACATCATGCCCTCTATATAAACTGGGGGAATTGCCTGAAAGGTTGGCCAATTTGGGCTTGGGAAGGGGGTTCTGTCAGCAGGTGGTGAGCAATTGTATTGTGCATCACTTGTTGGGTTTTTCCCCTTTTTATTATAATTATTACTACTTACCATTAGTTTTGTATTTTACTTAATTTTCAATTATTTAACTGGTCTTATCTCAACATTCAGGTTTTACTTCAATGATCCTCCTCATTCCACTGAAGTGGGGGTGAGGGAAAGAAAGGGGGTGGGTCAGGTGAGTGGCTGTGTGGTGTTTCATCTCCAGCTAGACTTAAAGCCATGACAGACTCTGATCCAGCAGCTCATCATTAAACTGTTTCCAACACTAAAGACAAAAAATAGGACGTCCTGCATTTTCCCCATGGGATTGTGTCAGTTACAGCATTGTGTAAGTGCAAAGAAGGCCACTAAGGGATGAAGCACCTCTCCTGTGAGGAAAGGCTGAGAGAACTGTATTTGTCCAGCCTGGGAAAGAGAAGGCTTTGGGGTCACCTACTTGTGTCCTTTCAGAACCTGAAGGAAGCCTACAAGAGAGATGAAGAAAGACTATTTACAAGGACTAGGGGAATGGCTTCACACTGAAAGAGAGAAGGTTTAATTTAGATATTAGGAAGATATTCTTTAATGTGAGGGTGGTGAGGCACCAGAATGGATTTTCCAGGGAAGTTGTGGAAGTATTCAAGGCAAGGTTGGATGGAGTTCTGAGCCAACCTGGTCTAGTGGAAGGTGTCCCAGCTCATGGCACAGGGGCTGGAATGACATTGTCTTTAAGGTCCCTTCCAACCCAAAGCATTCCATGATTATACTTTATTAAACAGATTTTTTTATTTAGTGTTTTATCATCAGAAACTGCCCACCTTGAACTCTGACTTCATAAAATGGGCTAAAATGTAAAGAGAAATATGACCAAGATAATGCTTAATAATTTGTTTACAGTGAAAATTTTATTAAAAAGACTGTATTAGTCCATGACTACTTTTTTGGAACCAACTAAGCTGATACTGTCTAGATGAGAACATACATTGCAACATTATGAAAAATGAAACTTGAAAGGCAAATTCAAATACTCAGAAAAACACGTATCTGGAGATTGGGAAACACAAGTGGAGAGGTCTGTCAGTCTGCAACTACAGGGAAGAAGGTCATACATGAGAACAAGAACAGCCTTCAAAGTGCTCCTTGACCTGATGTGTGTAATAATACTCTTGAGACCTACTTAATGTCTGAGACAATAATCCCCTGAAAACTCTTCCTCATGAGTGGACTTGCATTCTTCCTTATGTTTGGACCAATCTGAGGAGGAAAGAGCAACAGCCCTGGATGAACAGCCAATATCGAATCAAACCTAATGGCCTGCAAATTTCCAAATATGTACAAGAATTGCTCATCTTGAGAGCTCACCTGCTGCTTTCCTAGCTACATCTTCACTTTAGCCGGCAGCTGTGAAACATCACTTGACACCATGCCCAGTGCTTATGGGGCCAGTGTAGAAGGAGCCCTGGTGCTGGCTCCTGCAGTGAGAACTTTTCAGGGCCAGCAGCTGGCAAGGTGGGATTTGGAGCCCCTCCACTTGGTGTCGTACCCCTCCACATTCCAGCCAGCTAAAGCAAAACCAAAACAGGGACTCTCCAAAATTACACTACCAAGCAGTTCCTCGGGTCAGAGAAGCAGACTGATCCCCCACCAGGAATTCTGAGGCACCCAGGTGTCACGGTACACCTTGCCAGGGTTGGACACATCCCACAAATCCACACAAAGCTCCTGTGTACTCATGCAGGGAGGTTTTACCTGCAGAATGCAGGTCAGGCAGATAGGCCTCTGAGTTCTTATCTGTCACTTTTACTCTTGGGAAGAAAAAATTTCAGAGCAGTTTCTGGACTTTTTTACACATTACCACAGCAAACTAACTTCTGAGGACATTAGAAAATGGTCATATTGGTCAAAAAGTAAATAAGGAGAACATGAGCTCCATGGATTTCTATCTATGGCTGTGGGAATGATGGTGTTGGCTTTTTTGAAAATCACTTTTCAAAGAACTGAATTCAAGATAAAGCCCAGCTTGCTTTTCTCCTCTCTTTCACAGGGACAGTTAATTGCACATCAATGAAGGTACTGCATACCTTCAACTCAACAGAGCTATGAGTGTAATTCCTACAGGTAACTCAGTTTTCATGGGACTGAGTTGCAAAAGGAGGTATGGTGTTATTCCTGATCATATTGCAAACCAAGGCTCCTGTGGGATATTCTCTGTACTTTTCAGACAAGCCATTCATTTGTTAGTGGTATGGTAAACCTCTGTTTATCCACCTGGATCCACGTCAGAAAACCAACCCCTTCTGCTCTGTGGCAGACTGCCTCCACCCCAAGAGGCGGAGACGTGGGGTGCAGTCCTGTTTGGACCCCTAAGTCCTGTTTGGACCCCTAAGTTTCCTTTCCTTAGCCCACCCTCTTGCAGTCCCTGCTCCTCTTGTAATTGGAACCTGACCCTAAACTCCACCCTGCATGTACCCTGTAAAACCTGCCGTCCCAGTATGGTTAGTGTTCTTGTCCCTGCGTTGTATCTTGCAGTGTTGCTGCAAGTTTATGTTTCTGCTGGGCTTCGGTGTAGAATTTTTGTTCTTGTTAATAAACGGACTCTCGGATCTTCTGGACAAGAACCTGTCTCGTTCCTTTTTCCGACGTTGGCCACAGGTGACTGTCTAAAGTGCCAGAGCCTGGGGGAGTCCCCAGCTTGTCGCGGCACCAGCGCACAGCGGGTGGCGACACTGCTCCGGCTTCAGTGGAGACAGTACTGCACTGACACTTCCACATTTCTAAGATCAGTGAATAAATGCACCAACATGGAATTTTACACATTCTCATCTCCAGTACTTTTCTTAATGTTTATGGATTCTCAGGAAACTTCTATTCTGTCTTTACTCTTCTCCTCTCAATGGATTTTCTCTCTAAGTGAGAAGTTGCTAGACTATCCTGCACCAGTTTCTGTGCTTAAACAAAATTATTACTTTGAATTTTGATTGTAAAGATTCTGGCATAATGAGAACTTTTACAATTAGACATGAAAAGAAGACATATGCACTGAAGGACAAGATTTAGCAAATCCAAACAGTAAAAGGAAAGGATTTATAACAGATACATCAATCAAGCTATTCTTTAGCTTGATGCTTCCTGCTGTCAGCTTAAGGGTAACAGCAAAGTTATTTGTGAATTTGATTTTTTTAATCCAGATGATGTTAAAGACTTTTGAGGAAGCAAATTTTTTTTTGTGTGTGTAAAGAGACAGGTATGTGACTTCTATATCAAATATTGTCAGTATCAAAATATATTTAGAATTTAAATTACTTCTGTATTTAATATTGATAGAACTAATTTGCAGTATTTCTGCTCCTTCTTTAACCTAGAGACAGGATTAATATTCATGACATTGCTTTTGGTGGTGTGCAAGAAATTCCATAAGTCAAATTCACTCAACCCATATTGGTTGGAATATAGAACATTTACCTTTTGCATAATATTTTTAATTTTGTCAACACTGAAAGCAGATCATGATTTTGTCTATAATACTGCTAAAAAAATGGTCAAACTGTTTTGACATTCAGCAGAAAGTTATTCTTGTTCCCACTACTCAAGAAAATAACAAAAGACCTTCAACCAAGCACAAAAATAAATAATGTTGTTCTGTCCTGGCGAGCAAATATTTGGCATCTTGTAAATAACCTGCTTTATTTCTGTGGTGGTAATGGTATACAGAGAGGAGAGAAGCTGCATTCCTTGTGACTTACTGCAAGTGCTCCTGGACAAAATAAAGGGGTTTTATTAGTCACAGTTTTTAGCTCATACTGAAATATTTTTCAAAATAGTTTTGTTAAAAATGATCTATTTGCTCAATTATTAGGTAAATGGTTTGCTATGTTCCTTCTCTTCTCACTGTCACTGTGGATGGCTTAGCAAATGGTGAATCAGTCTTTGGTCCAAACCTCATAGTACTGATCCTGCTCCAGATGTCATAAATACATCTTGTTGGGATGGTTTATTTCTCTCCTATCCCTGCAGGCAGCCCAGACTGGAATGGATTTATGTATTTTTATTTTGAGACTGTTTTTGCTGGAAGGCCTACCAAAAAAATCCAGGCTTTGCATTTTGAGTGAGCTGAGGTTGCACAGCATGTACACCTTGATTTAGCTAGTGAGTGGATTTATGCTCAAAAATACCTGAAGTGGTCTCCCTTCAATACCCTTCAGTTTCTGAGATATTTTCTCTCATTTTCTTGTCCAGCTCCAAATGAGAACAGCTTGGATAAGTATCAGGCTTAGATTTTTGCTATGCATTTTTGATTACAATTTTAAATGAAGAGTTCTAGTGAGGCTGCATGGAAAATATTCTGAGAGCCTTTACTGTAGCCAAAGGTGCCAATTCTGTACAAGATAATTTTCTCTGTAAACATCAGTGTGCCCATTGAAAAAAAACCCCAAAATCCCCAAAATAACAGACCAAACCAAACTTGGTTTATTCACTGCAAGGATTTTTAAAATTCAATATTCTAATTAAAATATTTATATCACATCTCTTTAGGAGGTACCTCTAGCCTCCAGATAAGGGAAGTGTATAGAGATCCTCCCGAATGGACTGAGGTATTCAGATATCTCAATCAAAAAAAGCAGCAAAAAGTAGAGCACTGGTGGTACCACAGGAGGGTACATGATAAGCACATGATTCTCTATTTTTCTAGAATGCTATTTAACTGAGTCAGCAGAGGACATCTAAATCATCCTCTAACATTGCTAAAGCCATTTAAATTAAGTAGAGCCATGTACATCTGCAAAACACTGATTCAGATATTATTGAGATGGAAGTCAGCATTTGTGTCCATTCTCATTAAAAACATTCAAGCTGAAAGAAAATACTGATACAGAGAAGAAATTTAAACACATCTGATTCTTCAAAACAAGGTGATCATCTCAGAAACATCTATTTGTGATGTTCTTAGATTGTATAAAAGAGAAATTAAACTCTAGTGTCCTGGTTTTGTGGGATAGAGATTTTCTTTTCTTTCTTTCTAGTAGCTGTTGCAGTACAATGTTGATAACACGTGGATGCTTTACTTGTTGCTGAGCAGTGCTTACCATGGGTAAAGAATTTTCAGTTTCCTATGCTCTGCCAGTGGAGAGGTGTACAAGAAGCCAAGAGGAAGCATGGCCAGGACAGCTGGCACAAACTGGCCCAAGGGTTATTCCATACCATAGAATATCATGGCCACTATATAAAATGGGGGGAGCTGGCTGGGAGCTGCCTTTCATGGATCAGGGATAGGCTGGACACTGGTCAGCAGGGGGTGAGCAATTGCATTGTGCATCACTTGTTTTTCTTTGCTTTTATTCCTCTATCTCTCTTTTTGTTGTCTCTCTTTATTTAGAACTATTACTATTATTATTACTATTATTATAATTATAATTACCCAGGGGCTTTATTTACAAGTGTGGGAGCAAGCGGCTCCAAGGTACTTAGCTCTCATCTGGGGTTAAACCACAATGCCTGGTTACACAGTGAATATCACAATGACTCTTATACAAACATAGCTTCTAAGGCTTTTATTTTACACTGTGAGATAACACAGGCTGCCCAGCTCAATACATATATTAGGCAAATGTGGAGAAGAGTCTATTCTTTTAAGAGAAATGTAATAATTTCTCTCTCCCTTGAAGGAAAGTAACCTTGAACAGGTTCTTTGAACCACAGCAAGATGAAGAAAGAGACTGCTGTTAAAGAGGTAACATTTGTTTGACCCCAAGATATGGGTGGAAGTATGGAACAAACTTGAGATTGTCAACTAAAAAGTTACGTTCATGTGCCCATAATTTATTTTGGGATGTCAGATGTTATGACATCCTCCACTCTAGTTTAACTACTGTCCTGTGCAGCCTTCTGAACAAACACTGTCAGCCCGTCATTTGTTCCATTTATGTTCAAGTATAATACTGTTAATGTCTTACAAGGGCAAATTTTTTAACCATTTAAAAAATAAAATTAAATGCTAATTTTACAAAGTTGGTTGTTTCTTTCTAAGTTTCCCAGGCAGACTGAATCAGTGGGGCTTGGGCACATATTAATGGGCAGAAACAGATTTGCAATGCAATCAGGAGCATGACAAGACAACACCTTGAAAGCAAGGCTGGGAAGTTGAAATGAGGATAAACACCTGTAGATGGGTCAGGCTCAGGTCTCCAGGCTTTATTCTGAGGTCAAGACAAACAAGAACCCTTTGATGGCATTCAGGACTGTGATATACATCCTTACTTTGTTGCTTCATTATGCAGCTGTGTAAAGATAATTGAGAGAACTAAGCTAGATTTTTCATCAACAAGCAATAAAATGTGATAAATATGTTACATGGAATGGCAAATGTTAGAATTAATAAGCTGAAATGTTGACGAATTACTGTTTATATACTTGACATGTAATAATTGCTTCATTTATCATCTGAATCTGGAAAACTTAAACAGCAGGCATTTATAATTAATTTTCTCCCCTTGCAAACTGCAATTCATTCCACACTCAAAGGAGTCAGCGTTAATTTCTTTTCTATCAGCCACAGGCCATAAGTTAATGCATTAAAAAAAGTCAGAACATTTAAAATAACAGTCTAATTAAATTATATCCTCTACTGTTGGAGAAAAACACATGATTCTTCAAGAGATAATCAGTCACCACAGTAAACACCATTTAGTTCTTCTCACAAATCTGCATCTACCCACTGGCAATCTTGGACTGTCAAAATGAAGAATTCACTTTAGTGAACAGATGAAGGATATTGACTTCAGCCTCATTAGCAACTTCAAATGAGAATGACAATGGGAGTTCATTAAATAATAATATTTTTCCATATACTGAGTTTTCTTCATCATGCAGAAGNACATGATTCTTCAAGAGATAATCAGTCACCACAGTAAACACCATTTAGTTCTTCTCACAAATCTGCATCTACCCACTGGCAATCTTGGACTGTCAAAATGAAGAATTCACTTTAGTGAACAGATGAAGGATATTGACTTCAGCCTCATTAGCAACTTCAAATGAGAATGACAATGGGAGTTCATTAAATAATAATATTTTTCCATATACTGAGTTTTCTTCATCATGCAGAAGAACATGGTTTTCACAGCAGCTGACAAAGCCCACATTTCAGATTCATTCTTCTTGATCATCTAGATAATGCCCTTTCCTGAGGGTCTTTCCTACTTGAGCAGCAAGGGCTGCTACTGCCTAACTGAAACCAATAAGGCAGATGGTGCCCAACTCAGCTCAGAAATCTGGGAGTGCCTTGCTCCAGGTTGGATCCGCCCAAGTCCTTGGGAAGATCTGGGGATTTCTGTGAGGACCACATCAGCTGAAGCACTTACAAAGAAAGTGCTCTGCACAAACAGAAGTTGCTGCCTATGGAGTGGAGTAGCAGAGTATCATTAAAGACCTGTGGGCTTTTACTCATACATCTATTCTAGTCAAAGAATGTTTGGCTAGGAATGAGAGATCCACTTAATATATACAGCTGGGAACAACTGTCAAAGAAAGGCTGGGCCAGCTACATTTACACAACAAAATGATCTCAGGTCTCCCATAAATAGCTAATCTTTTCTCTATGCATAGTGTGTGTGGTGCTTGTGGAAATCACTGATGTAGCTACTCCAAAGGTTATTTTATTATAGAATTGTTACAACTGAAAAAAAAATTAGGTTGGTTGTTGTTTTCTTTTTTTTTTTCCAGCTGGTAGACATTCTCACATCATAAATTTAATTAAGTTCTGGCAAGAGATTGAGTACTTCATGCTAAAAAATTCCCTCAGTTTAACCTATTTACTTTTAATGATGTTTTTCCATCTAAGTATTAGCAAGAATCTTGAAATACTAGGGAAAAGGATATTTTGCAAACTGAAAATAATGAACACTTCCTTGTGTACAGCCACAACCAATTAGTTCCCAGTTCTGTGTTAAGAATGTATTTTCAAGTATTTTTAATTCTAAGATCCTCAGGGCAAAAGAGCATGTGACTTCTCTTATGGCTCCCTACCCTAATTAGTAACTTAATTCCACATACAGAGAACTAAGTAGAACTGACAGACTACAGCTTCTCCTGCATTCTTGCAATTCTCTTTTTCACAAGATACCATTGAGGTCAGGGGCTTTAGAAAAGGATAGAAACCCATCTCTTTCAAGATGTATTCCAGTACCTTTCTCACAGAAACTTAGAGAGGTCATGCATTTGTGCAGGTTATCCCAAAGTCCTCCTCTGGTATTTAAACTTTCAAGACAGTGCTCCAATTCTTGCTGTCTCCAGGAANCATTAGCAACTTCAAATGAGAATGACAATGGGAGTTCATTAAATAATAATATTTTTCCATATACTGAGTTTTCTTCATCATGCAGAACATGCTTTTCACAGCAGCTGACAAAGCCCACATTTCAGATTCATTCTTCTTGATCATCTAGATAATGCCCTTTCCTGAGGGTCTTTCCTACTTGAGCAGCAAGGGCTGCTACTGCCTAACTGAAACCAATAAGGCAGATGGTGCCCAACTCAGCTCAGAAATCTGGGAGTGCCTTGCTCCAGGTTGGATCCGCCCAAGTCCCTGGGAAGATCTGGGAATTTCTGTGAGGACCACATCAGCTGAAGCACTTACAAAGAAAGTGCTCTGCACAAACAGAAGTTGCTGCCTATGGAGTGGAGTAGCAGAGTATCATTAAAGACCTGTGGGCTTTTACTCATACATCTATTCTAGTCAAAGAATGTTTGGCTAGGAATGAGAGATCCACTTAATATATACAGCTGGGAACAACTGTCAAAGAAAGGCTGGGCCAGCTACATTTACACAACAAAATGATCTCAGGTCTCCCATAAATAGCTAATCTTTTCTCTATGCATAGTGTGTGTGGTGCTTGTGGAAATCACTGATGTAGCTACTCCAAAGGTTATTTTATTATAGAATTGTTACAACTGAAAAAAAAAATTAGGTTGGTTGTTGTTTTCTTTTTTTTTTCCAGCTGGTAGACATTCTCACATCATAAATTTAATTAAGTTCTGGCAAGAGATTGAGTACTTCATGCTAAAAAATTCCCTCAGTTTAACCTATTTACTTTTAATGATGTTTTTCCATCTAAGTATTAGCAAGAATCTTGAAATACTAGGGAAAAGGATATTTTGCAAACTGAAAATAATGAACACTTCCTTGTGTACAGCCACAACCAATTAGTTCCCAGTTCTGTGTTAAGAATGTATTTTCAAGTATTTTTAATTCTAAGATCCTCAGGGCAAAAGAGCATGTGACTTCTCTTATGGCTCCCTACCCTAATTAGTAACTTAATTCCACATACAGAGAACTAAGTAGAACTGACAGACTACAGCTTCTCCTGCATTCTTGCAATTCTCTTTTTCACAAGATACCATTGAGGTCAGGGGCTTTAGAAAAGGATAGAAACCCATCTCTTTCAAGATGTATTCCAGTACCTTTCTCACAGAAACTTAGAGAGGTCATGCATTTGTGCAGGTTATCCCAAAGTCCTCCTCTGGTATTTAAACTTTCAAGACAGTGCTCCAATTCTTGCTGTCTCCAGGAAAAGGCATACCAGTCTCCAGCAAGCTGCACTGGAGTTGTATGTAATCCATGAAGTCCTGGCTCCTGCTCCCACAACTGTTTTGGCATTTTGCTTTGAAAAGTCATGGGAAACAATCTGCAGCAACCTCTCAGAAGGCTTCCCTGCTCCCTCTTCCCAGCAGAGTGCCTTTTCCAATGGGCAGTTGGATCAGACTCCTTTGGTGCTCCCTGCCTTGCAGGGCAGTGGAGAGAGGATGGGAATTCTTTGCAGCACTGAGGATGCTCATTTGGTACACAAGTAATGAGCACTTGAGCTCATTTGGCTCACCTAAATCAAGTTAAGACACTTTGTTTAAAGGTGAGTGACAGCAACTCCTCTTAGCAAGACTGTGGGAAAAAGAGTAAGCCAGTTGTCTAAGGAGAAAGGGACAGCATCTAAACCCCAGGCACCGTTTTAGGCATGAAATCTGATTTTACTTAAGCACCTTCTTTCATCCTTGGCCTAGCTCTAGGGTTAAATGAGAGACACTAAGCTAATATTTCTTTGTAGCAGAGGTGCCATCTTCCCTCCCTGCCTCACTCCCTCAGCAGACTGGCCATCAACTTCTGCTGCAACTTTGGCCCCTGACAGGAATGTGCTGCTCAGCACTGGCACATCCTTGTCCTTTTCCCAATCATATCAGGAATCACCTAAAGTTGTGCTAAGGAATCAACATAACTTAGACTCACTTAGTCTGAACCACATTTTATGCAGTAGAGGAAAGTAAATCCAAATCCCTTTCTTGTGACAAAACCACTGGTTCCCTACAAAGAGATGTTCTGATTAAGCAGTTGACTGGACATCCTTATTGCAAGTGGAATATCAGGGATTTTTGTCCAGTTTCTTCAGAGAAACAAAAACAAAAAAAATGAGATAAGCAATAAAAAAGGAGTTTCTCTTGTGTTATACAGAAGATGAAACTATCAAGTAAACTTCAATTAGACTTCATAATTCTGATACATTAGAAAAAATAATTTTTAACAAATTGCAACTGCATTATAATTACATTACAATTACACTAATTGTATTGTAGCTAATGTGCCTGTACTATAATGTGCTTTTGTTTTCTTTCCTTAAACCCAAATAAGCAGGTGAACTAATTACAATGAATTATTTGAGCTCTATGAAAGCTGTTCCTTTTTGGCAAAGTCTAGCCATGTTCATCATCTCAGCTAATTACAACTTGTCCAGTTCACTGCAGAAGGTGATCTTTGTAATTCTCCAATAAGCAGCATGAAAAATGATGCAGAAAGTAATTTTGGAAATAGAGCAACATTTTAAAGCCTTGGAAGCCAGGAGAGGATGTCATTGCAATGTGGGATAAAATCACCTTCATTACTGAAGATCCAGCTCCAAGTTTTTTGTTCTAGTCTTGTTGCTAGTACCTGAATTTACATTTCCTTATTCATTCAAAGATAGTTTAAATAAATGTCCTTAATGGGATTTTTTTAGCTTATTTAAGATTACTCTGGAAGGTCTTCAATACTGGACCAACAAAATTATTTTGCAAATTGAGGTCTATATTTAAGAAAAAAAATCATTGCATCAAAACAGTTCCATTTTGTCAAAAGGTAGTTTTTCCAGACTGAAAAAAAATCCCAAACCCCAAACCAAACCAACCAACCAGTATCATTGCTACGGCAATGTTCCCACACTAAAGACCAACATATTTTAGATGTCCTGTTTCAAATCCTCCCCTCCCTCCCCGCCCCCCCCTTGTTCTATTCTAGCTGTTTTCCTTTTGTGATTTAATCCTGTATCTCTCCTTAGATTATCTTGTCTTGCCTTGACTTTTATATTCATTGTAATGCTGTTTGTTTTTCCTTTTTATAACTTAATAAAATGAGGCAATTAATATCAGTCTAAAAGAAAGAATTTATTTGTCAGCTCCTACCAGTTGCCAAGCAACAGACCACAAAATCACCAGTCAGTTGATAGTTGGTTTAATTACCATCTAAATTAGTATTGTTTAGGTTTTAATTCTCTCCTATAACATGGTCTCAAAGTGAAGCCCACTGGGCTAGAGGTTTCAGGTCCCTTCACAGGAAGGATAGGAAGCACTAGGATTGCTAATTGCTCCACAGAAAGTAAACACTTATCTGTTATCTAATAAAATAATCTGTGCCATATGACTTAATGTAGGATGCAAATTGTCATTCCAACAATTGCTTCTCTAAAGGTATCTGGACAATTGAGCTGACAGGCCTGTGTCCATTAAAGTGTATGTTTAACGCAGAAGAGTGCCTTATTTATTCTATGCTTGAAGATAATATTTGAAGATATAAGAGCAAGCCGAAGACCTAAGAAATATAAAGTGAGGAAAGGGAGTCCAGCTGTTAAATTTGAGAGCTTTATCTAACTATGGCAATTCAATATCATTGACAGATTTTGACTTGTGAACACTAAAATAAACCCACTTCAGTCTTCATATTTTTAAATGTCATGGTTTAAATTAATTAATTACTGGTGTTACTGAGACTTTTCCCAAAACTGATTTTGTGTGAGTGTGCGGTAAGATAGGTAAAGATAGTGTGGAGAAACAAAGAGTAGGTACTAAAAGTAATCTTGCAGCCAATGTATTGCAGCTGTGTTAATTATCCTAGAGTGGGAACAGCCTTGTTCTCCCAGCTATGGGTGTGATAAAGAGTGAGCTGGCTGGGAGGGGCTTGGTTGCAGTTGGAGCTACAGTTGGAGTTGGAGTTGGAGTTTGGTGCTGTGCTGTGAAGACCCAGGGACAGGAGGTGGTGCAAGGGACAGATAAGGTAAGACTTTGTACCAAGGACAGGATGGAGTGAGCTGGTGCTGTGAGAAGGGAGAGAGAAGAAGGAGAACTGACTGTTGGCATAAATGAAGAGACCCTGAGAGCTGCTTAGAGCTGGGAAATAAGTTCGAGACTGTTCATTAACAAGGTGTTGATGTGTGAAACCTTTTGATGAGTATGAAAGACTGCTAGATAATAAAATCCTGGTACTTGAAACCCATGGAATGCTTTTGATTAAGTACTTGTGTGTGTTTTGACTTTCTTGACTACCATGAGTGTACCAAATAGTACCTAGCTTTTAATACATAGTAAGACCCCTATTCTATGTAAAAATATTATGATATAACTTGTCTCAGGGCAGTGCTGTTGGGAAGGATTGACTGACTGTTTTGCTACCAGGTACCATAGTTCCTAATATCTTTCAGCAGAGCATCTACTCAGCTGTCTAGACAGTGCTAAAATAATGAGATAAACAATGACATTGAAACGTGCCACTGGTTACTCAGGAACTCCTACAGCACAGGTACTGAACACAGAAAGGGAAGAGAGGAGATATTGGTAGGGTGAGCATGAAGAGATTTTTGTCCATTTCATCCTTAGCCAACAGAAATCCTATGGTGTTATATTTATGGATGAATGAGAAAGGTCCTGCAGCCGCTCCAGCTTCTTCCAGCAATGATCAGAGCTCTAACACAGTTGTTTACATCAGTATGTGAGGCCGTAAGCTGAAGAGGCTGGGCAGAGGATAAGGTTGCCATTCAACCAAAGTCATTAAGTAGGATGGCAATCCTCAGTGCATGCATGTTTCAATCATCTGACATGATTGAAACATACTACAAAACTGAAGAGTTTTGAAAGGACCTCTAGTCCCACCTCTGCTCAAAGTAAGGTCAATTAGAGCAGGAGGCTTACTCCTGAAGATAAAATATCAAGGTCTCATCATGAGTAGCCTAGCAATCTAAACAGCATTTTACAGCTCAATATTAATCTTTGTCAGTGCGGGAGTAGCTCAGTTCAGCTTAAGACAAAAGCATGCTTCATTTTTCACATGACAGATTCCTAGAGATTCAAGTCTGCACTTTGGGACTATTTGGTAAATGCTTTGAATCAATATATTACATATTATATTGATTGAAGAAATTCTAATGGAAAGGTCACAAAGGTTTCAGACATATTTCATCTGCCTCCTGTGTTGGGTTTTTTTAAAATTTGGTGTAAAAGTACATTTGATGTTTAAAAGTCTTAAAGCAGTTTTCTTCTGATTAATTAACTGAGGAATGTAATATAGGTTAAGATGATATGTAGGACTGAGAGCTTAGTGTAATACTTACAAGAATGTTTTGTGAGATAGTCTTGTCTATTATATGGTAAAGTGAGGGTCAGATTTAGTCCTCACACTGGTGAATGGCAACAGATTTGAGAGAAACCCATTAAGTCTTTATTTGCATTATTTCTGCTTTTATCTCAAATGTCAGATCATTAAAAACATAAAATCATAATTGATTCACTTGATCCTAACAGTTTCAATGAAAAGTGTTGAATGAGACCAAAAAGGGGCTTTTAGAGACCTGAGTTCCCAGTGGTTGGAGAAAATGACTTTTGTCTCGATCTATTAAGAAACAGTGTTTGGTCTTAAAGCAGTGTGTTACTATTTTATACAACTGGATTTACCAGTGGCTTTCTTCCTTTTATGCATGTGCAAGTTTGTCTGCACATGATTTCTGATTTAAATAATTGGGGTCAAGTTCAGAAACTGAAAAATTTGAGGAAAGAGCCAAAACCATTTTCTCAAAGTAAAAAATTGACTTCCCACACAAACTGTCTTTTCTTCTTATTGTTAGTCTGTGTGTACTTCCACTTCCAACCATCATCTGATTTCAGTGTTTTTTCCCTATTTTAAGGAAACTCTACACAAATTTCACTCAATGTTGATAAAGCTAAAATCATTGCTTTCATTTTTTTTGCCCAGCAACTTCCTATCACTCAGATCTAAGTTTGGGAATAGGACAGTGCTCTTCTGTATTTTAACTTTCATGCCTCTTTGAAGGAAAGCTAATAGTTAGAAATCATATGGACCTAAGGGAAGCTCAATATCTCTTGTTACAGTGAGAATTTTGTCCCATGGCAGAAAAATGGACTTAAGCATATTGTAATGGAAGAAAATTCATTGGTAAGACAAACTCTAGAAGGAAAAAACAAGCAGAGTATTGCTTCACTTTTGCTGCAAGTGAACTGAAATTCCATCCAATTGAAGAGCTTGGCTACATTTTAAATAGAAACAGAACACAGATTTAGGATTTACCAAGGCAGAGAGGGTTATTCCTTTCCAGAGGAATGTTTTTCTTTTATCTGTTACAGGATACCCAGCCACAGTATTGAAATGTGAACAATCTGGGCCTTGCGAGACATATTTTTTTAAACCCATATGAGGTGTGATCCTGATACACTCTAGTACTTTACATAGGCATTAAGAAAGTAACAATAATTTTAAGTTCATTAACTGAACAAAAATGTCATCAGATATTGAGTGATTTAATATGAGCTGATTTCCTTTGCTAAAAATATAAAAGTACTTGCCTCATCTTCCCAATTTGTACAGTGCTCCCCTGAAGTTCCTACTTCCAGCTGTCTTCTGGTTGTAAAACCTTCTTCAACTAAACTATTTTAATGGCACAAGTCTTCACCCCTTGTTTGTCTCTTGAACCCTAGGATCAGTAATCTGCACTCTGCTCTCAATCAGCCACCTCTCTGCCAACTGAGCATGATTCTTTTCTGAGCAGCTTTCTTGGGCACCCTTACCTTACTTCCTATGCTACTCCATTTACCTTTCCTAATTACTCTTTCAGTACATTTTTGGATGATCCCTCAAACCAGACAGTCATGAATCTGGACAAGGAGACCCTCAGAAATTCTGAGGAAACTGTAAATTAGAGGTGGTGTTGGACACACCATCAGGCAGGTCTACCATCTGTGGGGAACCTTGGCACACTGAGAGGCACCAGATGAATTTCAGCACAGGCAAATGTTGCAGGTCCTGCCCAGAAGCCAAGCGAGCAAGGGAGTTCCCTGCACCAGCACAAGTTGGGAACTGCCCATGGAGAACTGGAACACAAACCCGGTCATGAGTCAGCCCTACAGCCTTGTAGCCAAGAAGGGCATGAAGGTGGTCACAGGTTGGAAAGATATGCACAGTGAAGGCATAAAATTTTGATTCTTGCAGGCAGTCAAAATCCACCTGAGCAAGAACTTGAGCAACCTGGTGTAAGCTGGGCCTGTTTTGAGCAGGGGTTTAAATGGATAACTTCAGAGGTTTCTTCCAAACTATTTTGTTCCATTATTCTATTGACATCCTCTTACTGAGGTAAAATTTGCACAGCCATCCACTTTAGGGTTTTACATATTGAAATTGTAATTATACTGTTCACAACCTATAACTGTTTCAGACTGAAACATTATAGCATAGCTACTGTATAGACATAAAAAGTAGAAAAGAAAGATACTGTATATTTTTCTGCTTTCTTCCTTGTCATTACCCCTCATATTCTTATCTATATATGCTCAGAATCAATGCCAAATATGATCTTGAATCTCATTTGTGGAGCAAAGAACAAACTGAATTGAGGAGGAATGCAGGGAAAAAGATGGCTGTTTCTGCTGACTCCTTGGTGCTCTTGCTTGGGTCATGCACTGCTGACACAAGCCATCTGTTCCTTCATTCACCAGTGGGTCTGCACTGAACACTTGGGCTGCCTTAGGTGAAAATGGCTGCATGCATGCAAAAGGACACACATGCTGCACCATCTACATATTTTGGTCTGCCACTGTCACAGACTCTCAATTGCTTGCAAACTTAGGGGCAGAAATGGTAAAGAAGGGATAAATTAACCTGTTTAGAGTATACAGGATTGTTACAAAGAAATGTGGTAAGATTTTGTTGTGGTTTCACCCCAGCCAGAAGCCAAGCCCCAGACAGCCACTTGCTCACTCCCCCACCACTAGGATCAGGGAGACAGTTGAAAGCATAAAAACTAGAAAACTTGTGGGTTGAGAAAAAGACAAATCCATAGGGAAAGCAAAAGGCTATCACTCCTAGTGTTGCCCTCTTCCTTCTTCTTCCCTCCACTTTATATACTGAGCATGATTTCATACAGTCTCGAATATCCCTTTCGTCCGTTGGGGTCACCTGTCCAGGATGTATCCCATCCTAATTTCCCATGCATGCCCAGTTTCCTTGCCAGCATGGCAGTAGGAAAACCAGCAAAGACCTTGGCTCTGTGTAAGCCCTGGTCAGCAATGACAAAAACATCTCTATATTATCAACTCTGTGTTCAGCACAGATCCAAAACACAGCCCCACACTAGGTGAAGTAAAGAAAATTAATTCTATCCTTGCCAAAAATAGCAGACAGGTTCACCACAGTGATGGTAAAGCCACAACATGAGCGTCAGAGACGTTTGTTGCTATACAAGTTAATAGCTATAAAGCATAATAATCGTCAACAGCGCTGAAGGAAAACAAAAGAGAGGCTTTTTTGTGACTGGAAAGAATAACGCCAGACCACTAAGCCGAGCAGGATTTGAAGCCTGAGCGCGCATTCCTTGTGCAGCCGCACCCCGCGGGAGCGCAGGGCAACGCCGGGGGCGCAGCGCCACCTGCAGCCCGCGCGGGGCACTGCCGGCGCTGGGACCTCGCAGCGTCGGGAGCGCGCCGCAGCTCAGCGCCTGTGCGCGCACCCTGCGCTGCACCCGCCCCAGGAACCCGCCGCAAATCCAGCCTCAAGGGGTGGGGNCCCGCCGCAAATCCAGCCTCAAGGGGTGGGATTCTTTTGTGGTTTTTTTTTGTTTGTTTGTTCGTTTTTTGTTGTTGTTGTCTCTTTGCTTGTAATAAATCTTGTCTTTTTATTGAAAAGAGAGCCTTATCTGGATATGGTTAACTTTCAGCTGAAACCGTGCTAAAGTATTTGAGATAATGCTCAGAAAGCCACAGTCCAATTCATTTTCAATATATAAGTAAATCATCAAACTTTTCCAATGGTAAGCCATCTGTGACAGAAGATGTACGTAATCAGTTTTTCTGGAAGAGGTATAGTTAAATGATTGCATTTTGCAAGTAATGTTAGCAAAAATCTGATTATTTGGTCATGTAAATGAAAGTGTTCCTTTAATGCAGTGGTTCTGCAAGCAGTGTACTTCAGAGAAGGTAAACAGGAAAAATTAAATCAGTTCTTTTTAGTGACTCAGCTTTATTGAGCCTAGCAGCTACAGTCACAGTAGCCTTCAAAGTGTTTTATTGCTCTAAGCATACACTAAGCCAGATCCTGGTTTTCCGGTTAACTACACTGGGATCATTAATGCATATCTAATTTGGACATGAATTATTCAGGCCCCATTACTTTAGGCATTGTTAAAAACCTTTAGCAAGTCAGGTAAGTGGTTAAGAGAAGATAAATGTATTTGCCATGCTGTAAATATACCACATTTGCAACAGTTCAATTACATTGCTAGGGGAGATGGAATATTGGCTGATGACTTACATTATATAAACATTATAAAAACGTATCTTCACTGTAATCACATTTTAGGTCAACCCTGACAATGACTTGTGCTTAACACTCTGTCAGAGTTCGACTGTTCTATGAAACTTGTACTACGAGTAAACCCCATAAGAAACCCACTCCTTTCCTTCTTCAATTGTTTTAAGCAAAGGTGCAGAACTGGAATTACTGAAGAGTGAATAAGGTTTGTGGCTTGGGCACTGACCTTCCAAAAAATTCTGGCTCTCCTGCACCAAAAGCAAACTCAGGGATCAGCACAAGAGATGCCAGGGCATCAATGGGATGGAGATGAGCTGGGCTCATAATTACAACACAAATTCACACTCTGAATAATCAGATCCATGGGGCACCACATTCAGCCATAGTGTGGGGGAAATGACATAACATTAAGGAGCCAAAAGGTACTGCCTGCTCACAGGAGACTGCTTCTGGGCAGAAGCTGTTCACGTAATGAGTTTATAGATCAATTCTTAAGGAAGCAAGGAGCTTGGGAGGTTTTTTTACATCATAGCTGCTGCAGTCCAGTAAAACATTTAGCCACTTACTTAAGCAAGCTCTAACTTAAAAGTTTGGCTTGTAGACTTCTAGCTCTTTGTCTTGACATGTTCTTAAATGCTTTGGAAAATTACTCTTCTCTACCAGCTGCCACCAGCATTGTGTATGATGCAAAATAAAAATACATTTTAATAGGAAGTCCTGTGCTTGTAACTGGTATATCTGGGGTGATTTACTGGGGAGCCTATTAACAGCACAGATGTGGTTATAGATAAGCTGCAAAACCTTAAATCTATTATATAATTTATTTCAATAAGTAATTGGAAGGAATCAGCTCAAAAGAATCAAGTTCTTCACAGCTTAATTCATACAAGTAGAGATTATTTTGGCAATGCAATTTGGAAGTTACATTCATTCTAGGCAGAGAATGCCTATTCAAACATGTTTTTACATGAGTACCTTCTCTCAGTACTAAGCACTAACATTTGTTTAGCCCTATGGTATCTGCTACAAGAGGATAGCTTTCCATCTAGTGCATTACCCAGTAGCAGAAATATTGCCTATTATTGTAAATAGAGGTATTTATTCTCCACTATGCATTGATGACATTAATTTATTCAACATAATTGTAGGGATCACATTTTAATGCTATAGTCCAGTACCAGTCACAGGAAAAAGGCTTGTAGACAGCACTATGGTTCTTGAGAGCTGAAGTGAGATTCATCTCACCTAATTTCAGCCTTTTTCTTTTGCTTATCTAGATTTTATTTATTGACTGTAGTGGAAGATAAACATCTCCAGAAAGAAAATCATCAGAGACAACCACAGCAGAAAAATAAATTCAATCCTAGTTTTTAGATAATAGAGTGGGGCCTGGTTTGCCTTGGTGTTCCTGATAGTTACTTTTCAATTCAGCTTTCCTGGGGGTTGTATTTCTTGCTTTCCCTGTGGATCAGAGATGATGTACTCTACATAATTTGCCAAAGGAAAATTAGGAAGGGAAGTTTTATCTTTCTAGTGGATATTGCCAGGCTTTTTATCTTTCATAACTGGCAAGACATATGCCAGTTCAGAGCTGGTTGTATTATAGCTTACACAAATCATGTCTAATTCATTTCACTGTTACATTATTCTCCAGTAAAAAAAAAAAAAAAACCAACTAAAATCACCCACCAATATATATCTCAGTAATTAGTACTTGTCTGGCAGCCCTAAGGTAGGTTAAAATGACACTGCCATTTTCGTTATGAATGCCTTTGGTAATGTAATAGGAACTTATTATTGTGGACTAGATAGGCAAAGATATATATGAAAAATGTCAAAGGTCATGAATAATTCTTTCCAGGTGCCATTTACTCTAGGAACCTCTGTCAATGGCATATCTCTGCTGTAATATGCTGGCTCACTTGCTGTGTGTACAAAGAGCAAGAATTATATCAAGAGTATCACTTATTTCCATGCCTGGCCCACACATTACAGCAAACCTGAGAGCAGAGGCCATCCCAGCAGAGACTGCCAGACACACGCCTCATTGCAGGTTCCCTTCTGAAAATAGGGCTGGAGAGCCTCAGTCTTCTGGGAACTTTGTAATATTAGGTTAAAGTTTCCTCACAAGGTCTTCATGATGTGGATGTACATTTTATCCCAGGAAAAAAACAGGGAGAAAACAGAGAAGTTCACTCATAGTCTTGAAGATGCTGCCCAGAAAATGTTGGTGACAAGTAGAAGATTTATTACAGTTCTCCCTTGCCACACTGAAGTGGATGATTTCCATCTGCCCACTCCAAGTGTTACAGAAATGGAAATAGCTGTAATAAAGAGTCCCAAAAGGTCTTAAAGGTCAGTAAAATTTTACACTTCTTAAAGAAAACTGTAGATCACTTCTCAATTGGTTGGGATGCACCACAAAAAAACCCTACAGGCTCTGTTTGTGTTCTGTCAAATGGCTTCAAACTGCATTTCTTGACATTTTGTTGGCTAATAAGAAAATACACCTAAGAATATAATGCACATATGGAACATTTATTTGTCATACCATCCCTGACAATTGAATTTCCCTTTAGACTATAAATACAGAACAGCTGTGAAAACCTAGACAACTTATTATAAGCAAGTATATGCTGAATAAGAAAATGAAAAACAGTTGTTTTGGAAATTGAGTTTTAAGGCTCTAAATAACCTCATGGAAATGTTAATGAATTTATATTAATTATGTTTTTCTAAAAAGGAGAAGTATGGATTTTTATATTTTTTGGTGATACTGGTGTCTTCAAACATCTGTTTAAATTTATTGATTAGACTGAAATGACAAGCAGCAGTAGTATATGTTAATATCTTACACTGATTTAAGCTCAAATGTGAGATCAGATCCTTTCTAAATACTTAAAGTAGACTTGTAAGCAGCATGGAAATGGTAACATGGCTTTTATGGGTTTGGCCACATCAAGACTCATAAAAACAATTTGGATAAAATCTACTGTATATAAAGTGTATTAATGAAGATACTTGTTCTAAAGTTTATTGGACTGTGTGACTGTTTTTCTATGCAAACATAGTGGAAGAAATATATCAAACATTTTATAACCAAGCATGCTCTATTAAACAAGTGCAATGCAGCACATTCCATTAAACAAGTTGCTTGGAAGCAAGACTTTAAAAGCTTTTCTTTTCAAAATAGGGCTTCCATGTAAAAAATTAGATGGAAGCTTTATGTAGTCATCTTATATCAACAGAGAAGGATATATTTCAGGCACAGATAACAACATAATTCCTCAGGAACATATTACAGAATAATTTTACACAACTGGTGGTCTTTCCTTAAGGAAAGACAAACACTGGAGCAGCAGGGATTCTGCAGGTCAGAAACAGCATGGGAAAGCCTGCTGGTAACATGGATGGCATTCTCATTTCAGTGAATGGCAATTGCAAGCATTCTCTGAAAGTCATCAGTAAATACATAAAACCTTTCAGATGAATTTTCACTTTAGTTAATTAGCATCAAAGATGAGAGATAAATGGTTTACTTTATGTCTCCCCTTAAGTAATTAATGATTTCTATTGCTAGCATTCTAGGATATAAAACAGCATTTGGATACTTAAGACAGAAAATGGTTTCAAACCTTAGTTATAATAATCTGCAGCAATAGATCATATTCTTATATGAGCAGAATAAAGTTAAAACATCATCATGAAAATAATCTTTAAAAGGGCTTCAAAGTTGTATTATATTGTCAAATTGCATAAAATGTCACGTTAACATTTCATGTCCCTCAGTGTGAAAATTAATTTTAATTAGATACATTTAAAACCAATAATTATGACAACTTGGTCTGATTAACATGAGTTAAAGCAAGCCTGAGTTTATGTTAATTGCATTAAATACCTGAATTATAACTTTTTTTTATAAACAGAAATATTTCAGAAACTGATAACCACTGAATAGTCTGCAATAAGAATTTGAATGTGCTCATTATTCACATACTTTTTTCTCTTTCCCTTCAGCATCCTGACAGAAGAGGCTTTCCTCTTTTCTCTTGTCTACCCCTGCACACTTTAAAAGCATGCCATCACAGTTGAGGCAAATGCTGATCATCAGAAGAAAACAGGAGAAATGAAGGAGGATATTCCACTCCTGTTTCACTACATTAGCTAATGTCTTACCTTGCATCTTCATTCAGCAGAGATCCACAAATTCTCTACTGATTTGGTGCTTGAACCCAGGAAGTCTTTATCTTATTTTCATAAGTCCAAGCTAGGTTCTATATGTCACACTCACATTTGAACATAGTACCACATTATCCAGTAATATGATTTAATGGACAAATCCCTTCTTTTTGACTGTATTTTTTGCTAGGTTAAGTCTGAATCTCTAAAGTAACATATATAGTTGACTCAAAGTATCCCACAGGGCTGCCTCTATTCTTGCCAGAATTTGACATTTATAGGTTTATGTAAGGTCATCTTTCTCCACAGGCTGAGAATTACAGCAATGTCAATTTTTCTGCTTAACAAAGCCAGTTCTCAAAAGGGCAAGTGACTACAGCATCCAATTGCTTGGAAATTATTTCCAAAAAACCCTGAGAGAGCAAAGAGAAGATGAGGTTTAATAGCACCTCTCGCTAAACCAGAAATTCAAAATTCTGGAGTTATGTTGTCTGTTAGGACTGATGAGGCATATCAGTGGTACCAGAACCTAACAAAAACCCCTGAAACATAATACTTTTAGCTTCTTTCAGATGGATTTATGCCACCAGGACCACCTTCCTCCTTCTGATTTAAGATTAAATTAAAAATACCCCATATCCAACCAAAGATCTTTCAACAAAAAACTGTCACTTTCCTCTTTTTAAGTGCAAAATTATGTTGTTTGGTTTCTTCTTGTAACTGGCACAAAACCATGGTACCTTTCAGTTTTATTATATAAGATATATATATGTAGTTCACTATGCTGAAGAAGATATTGATTTGTACATGAGCTTGCAAATCCCAGTTCTTCCTACTCTGTTTTCCTTGAGTATTGCTGTTACCTAGTGCAGAATCAGATAAAATACTGCTCTGTTCTACTGTTCTCTGCTCTTTACAAGCTCTTTTTCCTTCCATTAAAACCAATGAAAAAATAAACCACCACCACCACCCCAAAACCCCCACTGCCAGGTTTGCACATGGCAAAAGCCATGATAGACATGGATGCAGAGGGATTTTATCTACATTTTATCTTGTTCTCTGAATGTTGTCTCTCACAGCAGTTCCCAGCACTGACTTATGCCCAAAGCAAACCTCCCCCTTCCACTCAAATCAAGCAGCAACCTGGTTGCTTATTCACTGACACTTTTCTCAGGTGAAGTACAAATCCTGCTCTTCTGGAGCACAGTCCTACACCTGGACAGAGGCCTAGGAAGGCAAAGGTGAGCTCCCATGAGAGGTTAACACACCCTCTGATGCTCCTGTTGTGAGCTAATGGAATTTCTATTACTATGCAGACATTATTGGCCTGCTTCCCATTTTCAGTCTTTCAGTATGTGGGGTATGGGACACATCAAAAAATGTCACATGTTTGATTCAAACACACAAAGGAATAACCTCTGCTATGCACTGCACTTCTTACACAATCTTACACATACCACAATCAAGATTTTCAGATATTAGCAAATATAATTTCAGTCACCCCACACCTAATATATGAAACTGACAGCATCTACATTTTGCAGGAAAAAATTATATCAAACTTCTATAACTTCTATACACCACTCTATTTGCTGAAAGTTTTAATGATGAAAAATTTTAAGTAGAATGTGAGTGGAANTGTTATATCAAACTTCTATACTTAACACCACTCTATTTGCTGAAAGTTTTAATGATGAAAAATTTTAAGTAGAATGTGAGTGGAAGCCAAACAAATAGATCCAAATCCACAAAAACCCCATATAAAGCTTTATTACAAAAAAGTGAAGCTTCACTGACAGCTATATTTAGGATTACTCTTGCTTTAATGGCACTGTACACCACAAATTCTAATGTAGCACTAAGTCAGCTTATTAAAATTCTGCATCAGATTCACAAGCCCCTACAAAAATAATAAAATTAATAAAATTTGACAAGATGTATTTTTCACAGTATATAGAAATGTTGTAATTTATACCTGTCTTAGTCAAAATTTCTTAGCATAAATATCCAGCTCTATTATCTGGACCACTGAAACAAGCAAACAAAATTTTTAAAACCCACCTCAGCTCACACAGTGAACCTCAGGGACGCCTGGCTAAACAACAGTGTTCACACTTACACATTCATTAATGCTAATGGTAGAGATGAAAATCAGTATTAATTCCTTCTGTTTATCTGTTCATCTGTGCATATTCATACCAGAGAGTGTGTTTGAAGTAGCCAGTCAGGAAAACCACATTTGTTGTACCTCCATCTCAGTAGTTTCACTGTGCAGCTGTGGGCTGCCACAGGGAAGCTGCAAGACCTGTGCTTTCCTCGTGGGGCAGTTTTGAGAGCTAAAGTGGGAAATGAGGAGAAAATGAGAAGTTAGGTGATCTTTTAGAGTCTGTTTCCCAGCTTTGCTGAGAGTCCCCCACATAAATCAAGCACCAATGCCAAAATGGAATGCTGACATGATTTTATATCAAAGACAGCTGTGTTTGCTCCTCAGGTTTTTTGAGGGTGGTTCTGAGTGACTCCTAAAATAAGCTGTAAATGTGATTTGCCTCAAATCAGAAAACTCAAGATATTTCACTTACAGAAACAATATTCTAATTGATCTCACACAATAGTGTCTCTGGACTCCTAGCCTTCAAACATATTGCCATCTCAAAGAATTTTTTTTCATTCAGGGTGGCATTTTTGGCCTTTCTTCTATTTTGTTTTAAGGCACTTCTTTTCATCAGTAACTGTGGTTAACAGGGTAAAATTAATAAAGTAGAAAGTGCTGTTGATCCAAGGCAAATATGGTCATTGGCTCACTTGGTAAAGTGGATAAATGTTTTTAGAGAGGGGAAAATGGAACATAAAAAACCCCAAACAAACCTTTCTGCACCTTCTACATACACTGTTTCTCTCCTTGCACCTTACTGAATAGGTAAAACGCTTTTTTTTTTTTTTTATTTGATGCATGATAGGGAAATAATCATAGAGGAGTAATAAGAATGAATGCTTCAACTAGTTGAAAGACTCTGAATGTGACACCGTGGATGTGTGTTTCTGGCATGACAGGACATAGTCAGTGACTTTTATGGGTTGACTTACAGCTGAGTTTTAGCTGTGTAAAGTGGTGGAGCCGAGGATCAACTCCATAAGCTCCCTATCACTTCCCTTTAAATATCCCAGTTACTTAAAATAGAGAAAAAGCAGAGGATTTTCAAGGGGTCTAAAATGAAACAGTTTCTTCCTACAACAACTACAATAAGAAAAATCTTCATGATTAGAAAGTCATGGGTTAGAAAAACTGAAATGGGATAAGGGGTTACTATCCAGGTTGTCAGTACACCAGTAATGTGCCAAGGGCTGATAACAGAATTTAGTTACTCACCTGCTGCTGTAAATGGAAGTAATAAAACATTGATTTTTTTTTTTTTAAGAGGACAAGAGAAATTTTTTTCTTTTTTAGGGAGTTGTGAAGAGCAATCATTGTTTGAAATGGGCGAGGAAATTCATGGCAATGACAAACCATCTATATCCTCTTAATTCGCATAATGAAGAAATGTGATGGATAAACTAAGGAGAGCAGGCAAGTGGTGTTGAATTTCTAAACATTTATTTGGAATAACCTGTGGCTACATTTTAAATATATTAAAATACTTTAAAATATAAAGTATGTAATATAAAGGCATTAAAATTCTTTTAACCCATTTAATTTTGTTTTCATTATAAAAATAGCTTATGTGATGGTGACCAATAAACAAGAGAAAAGGGATTCACTAGGGAAACAACAGTTTAAGAAATGTATCATCTTTCAGGTTTAGGACAAAAAGCAGTGAAGTTGAAAATAAACAGTTACAGAAACAAAGAAGAAATTTCAACCAAAAAAGAATTCTTCTGACACAAGTTTTTTGAAAATACAGAAAATAATAAACTATAATTGACAACAGTTTTCAACTTCCTACCAAAGCTGACTCTGAATGTATCTAGGAGACTCCAAAGATTCTGGTTCTAATAAAATAAGAAAGACTTACTTAAAGTTGTTTCCCACAATAATTCTCAGTATACTTTCCAACACAGTCTGTATGAATTAAGACCTGAGGGCTTTAGAGACAAGATCTCTTGGAGTCTAAATATTCAGTCAGAAAAAACTTCATAAACTGATAAGTTCCTAACATAAAACTACATAAAACTTAATTTCACCTTTGGGTTTATGCTTCCATTAAGGTTGTTGTTTCCTATTCACTTTTTCATTCACTCATTTGTTCACCATGTTATAATAAGCTGTTTCTGAGGAATAATATGAATGTCTCTTTATCTGCCCTATAATGAGGAAAAAAAAAAGAGGGAAAATAACTGCATAATGCAATCCAATTTAGTTATTTTATTCTACTACCATCCTTCTCCCATCTTATTTGAATTTCATAGGAGAAAAGAAACACAGCAGCTGCCTTTCCCTAATCTTGATGTCCTGGCAGTTTCAGATTAGTGGAAACCCTTGCAAACTGCTTAGTTTTACATTAGCTCTAAGGGACAACAAAGTCACTTAGAGCTAATGTAAAGAAAGATGACGACAAAGTTATTTTGTCTTCTTGTAAGTAATACTTAAAGAGGAAAAGAAAGGGAATAGGAAATGGAGACTAAGCATAGTGTCTTAAAAAAGAGGAATCAGGGATACTCTGGTGTGACTGCAGAGGGTATACTGAGCTAATCATTCCTTCCATGCAGCTTGTCTGGAGTATCAGGGCCCACAGTTCAGAGATGCAGGGCATTAAAGCAAAAATCCAACAAAACAGGAGAAACCCCAGTAATGATGGAGATAATGACATAGATTTTATGTAGCCAGTATATATCAATTATTATTATATGTTGAGTATTATTGTTTTCCAATCAAGTTCACACAAGAACTACTGAATATTTCATTAAGGCATAAACAGTTTTACTTAACATGGGCTTCCTCCCATTTCAATTAAATTCAAATATGTCTTATCAACTAAAATGCAGTTTAGACATGCCTTCCCTATTAACTAGATTTTAATGTCGAAATCCTGCAGATATTTTAGGAGATATTCTTCAATTTTTTTTATCTCATATTGAAGATAAAAAATCACAAAATATGTTCTTGGATATGTCTAATACTATATATGGGCTAAAAAATATTAGAAAGCTGAAGATATGTCAGACATGGACTCTTCTGCAATTTAATTTAAAGTGTCTAAATTCTTCCAGATATGGACAGATAATGATAAAATTGATTAGTTTACAAGGCTGATATGAGTGGCTGAAAAACTCTGTGAATTAGGTGTCACTGCAGACCTTGTTGCACACAGAAACCAGCACCCTTTCTAGAGAGTGCAGTGCATTTCCCATTGCCATGAATATCTACAGGATTTTCTGAATTTGTTTTTTTTTTCTGTTCCTACTCGTAGTACTAAGATAGAGTTTAACGTCTTTTTACATTATTCATCTACAGTGACAAATTTTACCCTGACTATTCATCTACAGATCATTTTACCCAGTGCCACCTCTTCTTTTATAACTACTTCTTCAATTTCTGTTACCTTAGCAGAGGTATTTATGTTCTGATAATTTATCTAATTGTTAACATTAGTTCTTCCTCATTTTCACTAGAGAATATTAATGCAGTTCTGGAAAAACTTTTTAAATGGCTTTAGGCATTTTGGAAATGCAGAAATAATTTCAGAATAAAAAAACTTAAAGAAACAACTGGAGTGCATGTGTAATTAATACAATTTTTCTCATCTGAGAGAAAAATCTGAGATTGCTCCTGAAAACGTTATTGCAGTTTATGTATCAGTTAATTCCATTTTCCCTCTGACTGAGGGGAATCCTTTCTTTTCACAAAAATGATGATCAGTTAAATTGAGTAAGGAGAAAATAGATATGAAGATATTGAAACATTATGTTCACATCTCTCTAATTTTCTCCCCAATAACAGCTTCTATCATTAGGGATATGTGCAAGGTGCATATATAAAGGAGTATTAGGAACATTTTCTTAGTGTAGTTTCCACAGCTTGGATTATTCTAAAGGCTTGTTAACACCTGGAATTTTAAGAAGGACTAAAATTCTCCTAAAATACCAGTGCTCAGGTTCAAGTTTTTCAATCTCAATGAGAGATTTTGTTCCACAGCTTGAATTCCCAAGGCTGTTGGGAGCTTTATGCTTATCAACAAACTGACAGCATTCATTATTCTAAATGTCTGTACATATAACCCCTCTCATAATAGGTGAATTCCTCAGTCTTCAAATCAGTGTGGTAGCATATATTTAATGGATAAAATTTAATTTATAATTAAAGTTCAAGTTCAGAGTAAATTATTTCACGCTGATGTTCAAAGAAGGGTGTGATTACTTTGTTATGTAATCACCTTTAAAGTCTATTTTTCCACAGACAGATATCTTATTAGCATTTTTTCATGATGTTCATCAATATTTCTCATTTAAGCAGATTCAGTGTCCCACAATTTTGTGTTATCATTTGCATTTCACTCTTTTGAATCTACTTTTTACAGAAGACAGAAAATTCTCAAAAATTCACACATCTTCAGAATTTTTTTTTCCAAATTTAACTCTCCGGAAGTCTTTAGGAGTAGAGGTCATGGAGAGAGAAAAGTTTGGCTTCAGCATTGCTGAATTAATCTCAAGACTCCTTTAGGTCATCTTGCTTTGCAATTTTAATTATTATCTAATTTCTTTTCAGCTATCAGTTTTTTTCTACTACTACTTTGGCCAAACTAAACAACACCATGTAGGATCTGAGATGTGTTAAAGCAAGAATAATATTTCACTTACATTTCACTCAATCCAGATAATAAAAATTAGTAAACAAAATAAAATAGCACAAATTTAAGATGAAAATAGCACAAATTAAGCTAAAAAATAGTTAAAATGTCTTTGAAAAAATGGGTTTCATTATATGAAAATTATTTTAATTCTACCTGCAGATAACAAGTAGAAACATTTTGAAATTAGTGTTACAGGATACAAAAAACCTTATAAAATAGAATTTAAATTTTACCTATTAATTCGATCAGTTGCAATCTTGAGGTAATAATGTAACAACAACAACAGCAATAACAATAAAAGTCATAATTCAATTTGGTCTCAAGTTTTACATATTCAGAAAAAATACCTCCAGGAAAATTCCAATCTAAAAAGTGTAACGTGCTTTAAGCAAAAACTGCTATAGGAAATGAAATTGTGAGCTCAAGCATCACTTTTATTACATATTGCTGAGGATAGCAAGGGCATCTAAATTTCAGCAATGCAGATGAAGATTAGTCTGAGGCCCTTGACACAGCCTCTGATATGGCTTAGATGACATAATATATATATATATGATACAGCATATAACAGACTCGCTGAGCTACCTATATATTTCTGCAGAAATACATGATACCAAAGTACCATCTCTTGTTACCTTCAAGGTAAAAAGGAGAGAACATAACAGTTTTAAGTGCATGTGTTTAAAATGCAATTTTGTTTTCAAATGGCAATGATGCTAAAAAAAGTGATGTTCTGTTGAGTCATTAGGAGGGACCAGCATATACCTGCAAATCCATGAGGGAATGATCCTGACCTTTCATACCTACCAAGTTTTGGGGTGGGGGCTATGAATTACTAATAGGTTGCTAAATGCACCTGCTGCATCTAAATGTTTTGTGTTTTTTATCATTAAATTATGAAGTTGTGCTCTTCCTCTTCTCTGACATTCATCTCAAGCATATGTGATCCAACCTTTCTAAGTCATAGATATTGGTTATGTGCTGCAGGCCCAGCTGCTCTGTACATATGGATTAAATTACATTTTGAGACAGTGGTCAGATGTTAACTGTGACGTGGTGATCATCAGATGGTTTTGTTTTGGTTTGTTTTGGTTTGTTTTTTTTGAGCACAAAAGCCTGCAGTATACCTTTTGTAATAAAAATCCTGTTTAGAGTAGTGTTAAAGGTTTGAGATATTCCCAGTAGAATTCAAGCAGATGACATCTGAAGCACTGATGATCAGAAATTATTTTGAAAGCAGAATCCTTACTTTCCACACATCAACAGTTGCATGAATGCCAGGTATTTACATGTAATTTATCTGCAGTGTTTTGTAATAATCCTGTAAGCATTACTTTTTAAGTGATTTTTTGATTAGCTGAAAGTTGATTTTATATTTTATTGGAAGAGGTTGTTTCCCTTCATAACTTTGATGTAGATTATATTTTTATAATTTTTTAAAATATGTTTTTCTTGAAAAACTTGTTGGTTCTGCTTTTCCTCACAGAAAGATATAATCAATCTCAATGAAGTAAAAAATTGTACAGAGGGAAAATAGATTTTATTAGACCCATGATATAGCTAGAAAGAAAAACCCTACAAAGATAAGTGATTTTTAAAATTTTCTTTCCTATTTTTATTTGTCATTTCAGTCTCTTAAACAAATCTTGGTTTTCTTGGGCTTAGCTAAAATTTGTATTTTATTTCTCAGTCACAACAAGGAAATCTAATCTTGGAACATTTATGCCATCAATCTAAATTTTATTGCTGTCAGTTCATTGAAATCTATGTTAATTACTCCTGTCTTTCATCTTTCTTTTTCCTGCTCCATACTAGAGGAGTATTGACTCCTCTCAATACTAGAACTTCTATAAAGAGTAAATTATTATCACGCATTTTTAAAAAAGAAAAACATCTACTCCCACAGAATATTTTAAATTAAATCCAGTGGCAACAAAGGAAAAAAAAAAGAAAAATCAATAACGATAAAAAATATTTCTTACGTATTGAAAAAAATTAGGAACTGTTTTACTGCAAATCATTCAGGGAATCTGTATGAATGAAAATGGAAATATTTTATAAGATCAATGTCTTTATTTTGTTTCATTTTTTCCTGAGAAATTTCCTGCAAAAGCTTCTAGATTTTGTCTTTAATTGAAAAACTCTGGTCATAATTATTGTGGAACTGGCTTAAGTCTCTGTAACTATTCAAATCAGAGAAGAAATATTAATTAAGCTGAATTTATTTTCAGTGTAACTTACATATTTTCAAACATACTTACAATGTTAAAATTCAGTCTATGCCTTACTACTTAAAGCTGTTCATGCAAAACAGTCCAGTGTTTTATGGCATCCTTACTACTAAGTAGACTAATTCATCACCTGCACATAGGTGGGCTGCAGTGAATATAATTTTGTGATCAGATCAACATGTGATCTGATATGATCTATATTAATATATAGAAACAACACAACTTCATTGGAAGTGTTCCACAGCTGTATCATTTTTTGTACGTACATACATCTGAACGTTACTCTAATTGGATCTGTATTTCTGGTTGCTCAGTTTTTCTAACTCATAAAGGTCATGACTCAGGATGTTTGGCACAATGACATTTGGAGGGAAAAGGAACCGTTTGTTATGGAAAGCAAAAAGAGATAAACAGAAATGCAGAAGAAAGGACTAAATGTCAAGCACTTCAAAACCATGCCACTTTTCATGGTTTTTATGTTAAAGTATTTACATACAAATTCTTAATAGTTTGGAGAAGTGGCTCAACAGTAGACAAAGAGATGAAGTGTAACTAAAAATGGGTATTGGGGAAGAGACTATATTTACTTTCATAACATGAGAAGACCTAACCCATAAAATCAATGTTACCAGTGACAGGGGAGAAGGAGAGAGAGAAGAGATGCCCCACATCCTGCCAGGACATTAGCACTTGGCTAATGCAGCAGGAAGTGCAGCACCAAGGTTTTCTCTGATTTTTCAAGTGATGCATCACCAGCCAAGGGACCAGAGAGATGACATGCCAGACAGTCACTGGAAGATGTGTTCTGTGTGAGTTCAACCAGACACTCTAAATTAATGCCTCTCCACTATGAACTGCTATAAGGGGAGAAGGATTCAGGACCTCCTTCTTTTATTAGGTTTGAGCCCAAGTCATACACGGCATTTGCTGCATGGGAGAATGCAAAGATCTCTGCACAAAAGCTCTGTTATTTCACAGTAGAGCTAAAGGAGAATTAAAAAAAAAACCACCTCTGTTCTAAGTGGCATACTACCACGTTTTAAATTCAAAATTTATTTTATAATAGTATTACTATCTTGACTTGATATTAGCTGAATGTGAAGTTTAAAATCCTGGTTTCACTGGTAGCAATATGAATTTCATTATTGCCTTTATTGAGGCTTAATTTCAGCTGATGCAAAGTGACCTGGTGAACCCACAATGATTTGCTCCAGTCGAGGATTTGACCCAGTTTTTCTGAGCACTGCTGGCCTTTGCACTATGGACACCTGCCCACTGGGAATAAGGTTAACCATTAGCTTACTTTACAGGCAAAACTACATCCATCAAAAGGTCAGAACTCCCTGTCAGGACTAGCTCTAGGTGAATTTCAGAGACTGCTGTAAAAATACCTTAATGAAATGCAGAAGACAATGCAGTATTCCATAAGCCACTTTACAGCAAAGGAGAATATATGACATTCATATCAAAGAACATATGATAGCATATTTTTTCCTCCAATATTCCATTATTGCTGTGGTTTTCTTTTTCTAATAGTTTCAGACACAAAGCTGAACATTATTTCATTTTGTTTTGAGGCCATATTTTAATAGTAACTGTATGAGATACAGTCCCAAGCCAGATACAGTCCCAAGTACAGATAATTTGATACCAAACAGGTTCAGCATTTCTTTCAAGAAATTAGTCTGACCTTTGGATAAACCTTGATCAGCACTTAGGAGTATGTTATATTTTCATCCCTCAGAACAACTGGAGTGGGATGACCAAACTTTTGTTCAAATAAAATATATTCACTCCACGAATAGAAATTGTTTCCTTGTCCAGAATGTCTCTGATCCACGAAATGCAGAACTTCCAGCTCTTGCTGCTCACCATGTTCCTCTACTTGAAGCATAAAGAACCACGCAAAGCAATGTAGGAACAGCACTTCACTTTTAATAGTCTGAATTGCAGATGCCATTGCAGCATTTGCCCCACTTATCCTATGAAGGGCATGAGAATTGTGCTTTACTTAATTTCTTATTTATTAAAACATCTTTTTAAAAAGATATCTCATCCTTTGGTGTTCATGGTCTTCTGGCTCTGACTGAGTTAGTTGAGTGCTAAATGTCATAGCTGTAGGCATTTAACTTTTGAGGGTTAGAGGCAAGAGAATAAAATCTTTGTAGTGGACATTACCTCGCTAATCCATCTCCTTTATGAAGTTTCTGCCTTTGTTGTACATATCCATGGTAGTCCCGAAATTCCAGGTAGAGCCACCATATAAGACACCTTCCAGGCCTTCCTGCAGGCTCTATGAGTGTCCAGGGCCAGCTGCATCCCTCAAAGGAGAGCCTGAGGGCAGTATTTGCACATGTGGTATAGACAGACTGTCTGCAAGTCTGCCTCTGGGCACTTCTGCTCCCCCTCTGGCATCTTCCCAAAGCTCACTAACTGCAGGAGAGGCAGAATTAGTGGCACACTGTGCATGAGAAGTGTTCCTTCTCTGTACATGAAGGATGAAATCCATTTAATAAATCAGCAAATCATACCCAAAAATGTGAACCATTTAATTTAATTAAACTATTAAGTGTAAATCATAACTCTTAAATATCAAAAGTGATGAAGAAAAAAAACCATACTGGGTAGCATCAGTCCATATTTATAAGTTATTTTTGGGGTCTGGTGTGCTACTGTAGGAATTGCAGTTGTTTGAACTGTAAAATAAAATGCCAGTGATCACCATCCAAAAGACTGGCTTTACTCCAAAGCATTGTGGCAGAAACAATGTTGTTATTCTGTATTTGCAGAATAGCAAAACTTTGCAAAATCTTAAATGTCACTGCAAATGCACTTCTAATGTGCATTGCAATAACAGAACAGATAATTATGTACACAAAGGAAAAACATTAGGGATACTAACACTGCAGTAAGAAAGTGAAAAACATCATAAATGTAGGCAAAGGTAGGTAAGAAAGTGCTTGAGTATTTAACTGTGATATACAGCTTTGCACAATGGATGTTTGAGGAAAGATTGACAAAAGGAATAATATAAGTTCCAAATATAGACACAGTGTAGGTTTAAAAGATCATTTTGAGTAGATCTATTAACCTGGCTGGAAAGGAATATAAAATAAAGCATGAAATAGCTGGAAATAGCATGTGGTAAAATACTCTGAAAGACACATGAAGAGACCAATAATCACTGTACCCGCAACAAAATCTACAGAACAAGAACAGAACTATATTAGGCAATTCTTACAGCATTATTTTATGTTGAAGTATATAAAGCTAGAAAGCTACATGTAGGCTATAATAAGAGCATAAAGGAACACACTACATCAAAAACTTTTCATTTTGATAGGAAGTTTCACTTGACATGCAGAAAGCACTGATGGATATGAATAATTAGGACATAAAACCTGGAGCATGCAAAGCAGAATCTTTAATTCCAACATGTGTTTCTGTCTCATGTTGCAGCTATGATAGCTGTAACAAATAATATTGTTTCCACTGGAAGATACTGAGTCCTTCCAAAAGCAAAATCCACTCCTAAATAATACAGAAGACAGATAAAAAGTCATGGAGTCCTAATTTAATAGATGGCTGCTATGGTGATGCTGTGCTTGACACTTAGGTGATAAGTGAGGTAAGTAATCAATAACAGTTTTTGCACATATTTCTCAGAAGGGTTGTCTAAGGTAAAGAAGCATTATTGTCCTTGTGCAAACAGCAATTCAAAGCACAGACAGAACATCACATCTAATTATGGCTGCACAGTAAACCTGAAACATATCTGGGAACAGAGCATGAAGTTACTAACTCCCAGGCTCAGATTCAATCTGTAAAAAAACATTACCCTTGGCTAAGATCATATTACTAAGTTACACTGTATGAAAAGAATTGGAATAGTAGCCATCAGACAACCATTATATTTGTACAACACTCGAATTTATAGGATCTGGTTTAAATCTTCTTTATGGACTTGAAACAGTGAAGTTAGTGGAGTCCCAGTGGAGCCTGTGAAAGTGCTGTTAGATCAGAACACAGCACAAAATCATGACATATATTCTTGAGGTAAAAAACAGCTTTCTAAAGTAATACAGGATGAAAGCATAAGTTGTTGCAAAATGAATTCTCTCATAGAATATTTTGGATTGACTGGAACGATTCAAAAAAATCAAAGCTTTTTATTTTATGATAAAAACAAAAATCCGGCCATACAGCTTTCATTAAAAATTTCACTATTATTTGATACATAATTTAACATTCAGTGCACTTTAATATCATGCTCTTTGATACTCTTCTGTTAGGCAAAAGTTAAACAGCAATGCAGCAAACCATAAAAGGCTTTGAAATCAGCAGCAAAACCTTATATGCACTCATTTCAAGCCTAAACCTCTACTTCAGTGTACAGATCTCCTCAGATTGCACCTGCAGTTTAATGGAAAAATATCCAGGCTATACCAGGTTCAGCCAAGGCAAAGAACGGCCTGGAATTCAGCAAAGGCAAATGCAATGTTTTCCCTGCACCTGGGGAAAAACAACCCCCAGCACCAGTTCAGGCTGTGAGTGGCCTGCTGGAAAGCAACTCTGTGGAGAAGAACCTGGGGGGCTGGACTGTGGGAAATAGGAAAGGTAAGAAAGCTTTCAGGAGCTGACAAAGCAGGCCTCAGAAACAGAAAGAGCAGAGAATTTAGAGCCAGCTGCAGCTGCAAAGTCTGAAAGCAGAGAAGATACAAAAATTCAACAAGCAAGGACATTAAACAATAATGTGAGTCTTTGGCTTGGCCATGATAATCTTAAAATTGCAAAAATATGCTTAGCAAGATAGTAGAAAATTTTACATTTAATAATGGACTATTGTGCCTTGTTAATTGAAAGCATAACAAGCAAGCATTGTTTGAAGCAGGTGTATGTGTGCTATAAGTGATTGGCTAAAACAGTTGTCTGTAAGCTTTAGCAATATGCTATTGGTTGAAAAACTTAAAATGTCATGTAATGAAGAGATCTTTGGCTCCTGGCTGCTGCTGGCAAGATGTGAGGGATTGCCATGCTTTTATTGTCTCAAACCTGGTATTGAGACTGATACTGTGGCAATAAAGCTCTGGGAAATGTCCTCCCAGTAGGCCCGTCCTGTTCTTGCAAATACTCCAACACACTGGTGGACAACAAGCTGTCCATGAGCCAGCAGTTTCAGGGTTTTAGATGGTTGGTTTAAAATTTTTGAGTTCTGCACAGGAAAGTCCAGTTGTTTGAATCATAGTTCATATTTTTTTTTAATATGGAGTTGAGATAGATAGTGTAGGAAAGGAGAGATAGTCTTCTCAAATAGATTATTTGACTTTCATTTTTTTACATTAAATATGTAACATGTATTTAAAAAGCAGGAAAAATGTTTAATATAAAGGGCTATCCTATAGCAGGAATGTGGCAAGCTGACTCTGGGTAACTGCCAGACACCCACCCAGCTGCTTTCACTCCCACTCCTTAATAGGACTGGGAAGCAAACAAGCTTAAAACACTGATGGGTGGAGATAAAGACAAGGAGATCACTTCCCAATTAGTGTCACAAGCAAAACAAACTCAATTTTGGAAAAATAATTAATTCCTCGACAATTAAAAGTTTAACCAGATGGTGAGATACAAAAGTAAACATGGCTCCCAGGCACTTCCCCTGCCTCCCCAGAGTCAACTTTGGTCCCTCATTTCCAGCACCTTGACCTCCTCCCTCATCAGGTTTTGCAAGGAAGGTGGGGAATGGAGATGGAGATTGTGATCAGTACATAATGGTTCCTGTCTGCTGCTTCTTCCTCTTGATACTTTCCCCTTGCTCTAGAACAGCTCCTCTCCATGAGCTGCAGTCCTTCAGGATAAAATCCACTCCAAAATTGGGTCCTCTGCACACTGCAGTGTGACTATATAGACCAGCATGGTTACACAGGCCACAGGAGAATGTGCTCCAGTACCTCAAGAACATCTTTTCCTTCCTTTCTCTCTGATCTTGGTGTTTTCAGGATTATTTCTTATGCTGTGTTTTTTTGGTTTTTTTTCCCCTCTCACTCCTCACTGCTGTGTGGTGTTTTGCTCTTCATTAAACACGCTTTGCCAAGGGCACCTTTTCAGCTTGGCTGACGGATCCAGCACTGTCTCCTGGTTGATCTGTTACAGATCCAGCTGGGAACAGCCATGCCCAGCACAGGGCAGCCCCTGGTCTCCTCCCAGAAGCCACTCCTGCAGCTCCCTTCCTTGTACCAAAACCTTGGTACCTACACCTGATCTACACTAACACTGGAAGGATGCCCTTAGATTTTCTATTTAAAACATGCACAAATGCACTTTAAAAAAAACCCCAAACCAAAAACCTTGGAAGGAGGAACTGAAAAAGTGTACTACTACAAATGCTTCAGGAAAAATAAAACAGATAAAAGAGGATGACATTGTTTTGTTCTTCATTCCAGAAGCATTTTACCTTCTTGCAGATCATAACAATCAGCTCTCCCTGCCTGGAGAGAATAGAAACTGAATTAATGGGTTTGAATTACAGCTTGGAAGATTTAAGATAGATACTAAGTAAAACTTTCTAATGACATGGATCATGACAACACTCAAACAGATTGCCTAAAGAACTTTTAGAGTTTCAGTCACTGGAAATCTCTAAGGACAGGTTAGGTAAGCATCTATCAGACTTGACAGGTACAGCTGATTTTGCCTGCAGGCAAAAGGATAGAGTTGATGACCTCCTGAAGTTTCTTTCAGACTGTTTTTCTCTCATTCTGTGATAGGCAGTGGTTTAGTCTACAAGCACACCCATGACTTCAATAAGGGTATTTATAAAAGAAAAGCCTTTCCAGAAAGACATTTGCAGAGATGTCTGGTTTTTTGAAAGTAAATAGGTATCGTAAAAGGAGTAGAGCTCCTGGCTGAAACTGTAACCCACAATTCTTTTTCTGATAAACAAATAACATCTTAAATAGATTCTCTCAAGACTGTAGGTAACAGTTGGGTTTGAATTTTCAAGATGCACATGGAAAGCCATGCTTCCTCACTCACCATTATAAGCAGGGCAAAATACTGAAACATATTTAAATCTTCTATATGTCTACAACAGATGATTTTTATAGAGATAAAAACTTGAGTAATGTAAAACTCAGAAGATGGTATATCTTTGCCTGAGTAACTGCCCACACATTATCTGCATGGAAATCTATGTGGACAGGTTAGGTAAGCATCTATCAGACTTGACAGGTACAGCTGATTTTGCCTGCAGGCAAAAGGATAGAGTTGATGACCTCCTGAAGTTTCTTTCAGACTGTTTTTCTCTCATTCTGTGATAGGCAGTGATTTAGCCTGCAAGTACTGTCTTGACTTCAATAGAACTTCCTAATTATAAGAAACTTGGAGTTCTTCCACTGAGTAATCTGACCAAATACCTGCAGTTACAGACATTTGCACATCTACACCTGGTATTTCCAATGCAATCAGTGGAGAGGAACAGGCCCATTGTTCAGCTCACTTATTTTCAATGTTGCCTTTAGGATGAGATGAACATAGTTCTTTATTTCCAATGACAATGAAGAAAACCAGAAATGAGCAGCTGAAAAACAGGTAAGTAAATGAACATGACTCTTCCTTAGATAGATTTTTCACATTGTATATCATCATTTCTCTTCACAGAGCTTCTGTGGAATAGAAAGATCTGTTGGCTTCTTTGTGAAGCTGTGGAAATGAAGCACGGAGCAGTTAAAAGAATTGCTCAGGGTCACACCACAAAACTCAGCAGAAGAGAAGTTTGTAAACCTAGTTTGTAAAGTCTCTGACTGCTCCACAGAATTCTTTAAATTATTTTTAAGGTTACAAAAGTGTATTTTTTTAACAAAGCATGTGTTTCTAAGACAGTAATCATCACAAGTCTGTCAGTGTGGCTGCTTTTGATTTATCCCTCCAAGCAGACACCAATTTCCTTAGCCAGATTATTAAATAAATAAATAAATAAACCCAAACAAACCAAAACCCAGAAAAAAGAAAATTCCTGTGTGTGAGGAGTGAGAGAACTTTCTAATCAGGATTCTGCAAAGCATTTGAAGATTACATAATAAAAAGTTGTCTGGTGGTACAAGGATGGCAAATCTGCAAAAATATAAATCTTCTAAATGAGCATAATCTTACAAATATCCATGTGGTAAAACATTAATTTTTTTCTGATTTGGAAATTATTAAATTGTCTTCCAGGCTAAAAAACATATACAAACATATATATATATATTACTTGGATACAAATATGTATCTCATATAAGTATGAATACCCATATAGAAATATTTCTTTATTTTCATTAGTTTAATCTAAGGCTGGATCCAGGCATTTTCTTCAGGATCCAACTGCTTTCTGCAGAATACCTAGGAGAAAGGAAACCGAAGTATGGAATACTTAAGTTGATAAATGCCTACTGCTTTAAGCATTTTTTGATCAAGAAAAATTGCTAAGTATCTTTGTATGGGAAAATCACGGTTTATCTTCAGCCATATGGCAAATGGTACCAATCCTACCACAGAAGGTACCCTAGGCAAATAATGTTTAAGAAAGTTTTTAGTTTCTAACTTTTCACAAAATTCAATAGGCCTTGATGTCCACAGTTTGGTCATAAATATTGATGTACAATCCTGGTCCCATTTGAGAAGAATAATAATAACCCCTTAGTGTGAACAAAAGAAGTATTTCCTTCTTGGTTCATGCAGTGATTGGAGCTCTAGAAGACACTGTCTGGAATGTATATTTAGTTCTGGAAATGGAAAGCTGGGCAGGGATAGGAGGAAAGAAGTATCAGCAGAGATGCTTCTTCACTGTAGTTTTTCCTACTACAGTGTAGGAAAAACATGCAACAAAGAATCTCTAGGACACACTGAAGTGTGACACACATTAAAGCCCCAGCTTCTTATCCAGCTACCTTGATACTCTCCAAAACTATTTCTGCATACAGCCAGCTCTTAAATTATCTTCTGTTGGGGAGAAATCTCACCTGGGATAATGTACTCTGCTTCTCAATACACAGAGACTCCAAAGAGCATTCGGTGTAAGTCCCCTGGTAATTCTGATCATCTAATGTTTACTATGTTTCTTGATCTAGGTGGAAAAATCCTGTAACACGTGAAGTACAAATCAGAAATATTATTGAATGCTTTTGAATAACCTGTAAAATGATACTTCTAAGGTTCTTAAAACTTTAGAGTTGGTATAGATGGCTTTAAACTACCCAGCACATGAACCATCAGATCAGGGGTAATGTGCCAATGACAAGAAGCAGCTACAAAGCACAGGGTATATTTTTTTAATTGCTATATGTGAAAAAACTAATCCATTAGCAACAAGATTCAGACTACAAGATCTTCCTCAACAATAATTGTGAGAAAGATGTCTGGCTATATGCAAATACTAATTAATCTTTTCAGCAAAGCTAAAGACAGAGGACCAAGGAAAATTGAATTAAGCTTCTTCATGTTTGTATTTCTTGGGACAAATCTGGGCTCTAGCTGGAACGAGCCCCTAGAGCAGTGCAGATGGTGTCTCTGTGATTTGGTCTTTAAATGTGTTACACAATGACTTCAGCCCCTAATTTTTCTTCTAACATAACATACGTGAATCTTTTATGCATTCTCAGTGAGCTAAGGCAAACTATATTTGCTTGGTAAACTCCATGCAGAAGTCTTCCACAGAGGAGAAAACTTGCTCTGTTCTGTACAGAAAACAAACCAGTTTGTAACACGATATTGTCCTCCATCAAAATAATAATTTAAGAATAAATTTATAGAATACTAAGCATTCTTGAACAGGCCTGCTTTAACTTATCTGGTTGAAAATATAATTTGAAAGCTTTTTCTAAAGTACAGCAAGATGGAATTCTAAAATGTCTATGCTTTACTGAAAATCCATTTCGTGTTGATAAATACTATGATATGTCTAAACTACTAAAATCAATACTGATTCAAAGATAGATATCAACAAATGTAAAAATCACAGGAAATAAACAGTAGAAATTCACATTTTTCTTTCATTTCTGCAGATTCTTCCTTAAACTGCAAATCTGTTCAAAATTTCTGTATCAATTTTTTCAATGAGTTTTCTGCACAGGGATTCTTACCAATGCTATGTTTTATACATGCCAGATTATGTGGCAAGAGGAGGCCCTGCAGCATGTAACTCATGGCCACATGGCTGGCCCATGGGAAGGCTGGGACCCAGTGGCTGGTGCTCTGATTGATTGGTGGTACTGAAAATTAAAGCACAACAGGCATGTTAGTCTAGAGCTACACTACCAAAACCTTGTATTTTACATTGCTACCTCTGCTTTCTGTCACGGTGTTTACTTTGTCTTTTCTTTTTATACTTCTGGTTAAATTTACTGTTTAATGTAGTAAATATATTTTGCAAGCCTTTATCTTTACCCCTTACTCTTTCTATACCAAATAAAACCAATCCTTTTTCCTTTCTACTGTTCCTCTTTTTATATCCACTACAGTCTGAAGGTAATTTAACTCTACAAATCCTGGGATGTTGTGTCCAACCTTTTCTTCTTTGCTTAGCCTGCAAATTCCAGATACAGTTTACTTTTCTTTGTGCATGGATTTTCTATATTAAAGTCCTTAAACTCTCAATCGAGTCATTGTCTCTAATCACTTCTCACAATGACTTAAAGTTTGGCCTTTCAAAATCAAAATCCTTACTTACAGACATGCTTTTGTTTATACCACTGTTTCATTTAAACCAGATCAGATGGGGATTACCAGAGGCAGAAGGCCTCTTTATAACATGACTCTTATGTTGTCCTGTACTTCATTTTACATATATGTCTTATAATACCTATTTAAAAGTATTTATTGAAGATACAGAACAACTACAGAGCAAAGGAATTTTAGATATTAATATATGCCATAAAGCTCCATCTAAACCCAATGGTATTAAAACCACAAGTTCAAGCATTCTAAACAAGGAGTTAAAAAATCAAAATTGCAAAAAACAAAATTACTCTAAAAATTATTTGCATCCATTTCTGATTATCATTATGATAATGTATCTAGCTATGTAAGCAAATCTCACACTTTCCACCTGAGGTTTTTTCCCTTGGGTGGTACACAAAATACATGAAGATGAAGCTGTCATCTTCTGTGGGAAATATATATACCATAATTTTAAAAGGGCTGAATCATTCACTCAAATATATCATAGGAAATGCAGAAATACTGGCTCACTTCTATGATGTAGTCACAACAGTGTATATCATCGTCACATAAGGACTGAATCCTCCTGAGTTCAGTGGGGAGCGATATGCAAAGAAGAACTAATTAAGTATCTCCTGTGTAATGCAGCAAATTGGCATGAAAACACCTCTCCAATAGTTGTTAAAGTAGATGTGACTCATTCAAAACTCAAACAGTTTTGGGCTACACTGGTAGATGTTTCTCATGGAAACTAAGAACCATACCGACCATTATAGCTTGAATTTTTATGTCTTTAGGACAGTTTCCCTACAGTTTCACTTATGCCAGAATGAAAGTATATTCCAAATACTCTGAGCATGACTCTTGAAACCTTTTTCAACAGTGACAAAATGATACCATTCCAAGAAGTTTTTGGAGATGGAAAGACTCAGGCAACATAGAAAGAAACTGTATGTCTGAATGTGTCTTACGTTGAAAGACGGGTATCTGCCAGAGAAAGCTGGAGCTCCCTTGGAATGGAGAATGCAAACCCCCTCCCTCTGAATTATTATAATTTTGACATTAAGAGGCTCTCAGGCAAAGGTATGGAGATAAGAACAACAGTTCTTTACTAGTGTGTATAACAAGGCAAACAAAACAACTACAGCATTAACAACAAAACAGAACCAGGAACCTCGTGACAGCCTTCTCGGCTGAGACAGGAAGGGATGGAGAGGTTTTGCCTCACAAAACCCCGGGGCAGTCTGATCTCAATGTCCCTGCAGGACTCTGAGGAACATCAATCTGGAACAGCAGGAATGAGCAGAAATCCCAGGCTGGTGAAAGAAGCTCCAAAGTGGTAGCTGGAACTGTGGGGTGTCCTGGCAGGGCACAGGGTACCACAGCATAGCAGAAGACCCAGAGCAATGCCAGAGAAGTGGCATGGGCAGTACAGCAGCAGCACAGCTCCAGCAGGGCAGGAGAAGGCAAGCTCAGAATTCCTGGACACCAAGCAGATGGTGGCAGATCCCCAGGCAGGACTGGACTTTGGTGGTGACAGTGAATTCTCCCCACAGTAAGCAACAGCCTGACCGTGCTCCTTCCGATGCCGAGAGCAAGAGCGCAGCTGCCCCAGCCTGTTCTTTGCCTGCCCCCAAAACTTGAGGTATCTTCCCCCTCCAAGAGAAACTCCCAGATATAAAAAAAAGTGTAGCCAGGTGCTACACTTCTCTCCTTGCTTTGCTTTGCTTTGCTTAAGTACCTATAATTACTCAGTAGTTAGTTTCCTAGCAACTTATGAGAAAAAATTTCTATAACTAAAAAAGAAACAAATCTAACCCCAACAGAGGGTAAAAATGAATGGACTACTCCAAATTGAACACTTTAAAATAAAAAAAATTTCATTAGATTGAAAACCGAAGGCAAACTTTTTCTTTTATAATCTGATCATGTAACTCCTTCACATTGACTAGGCTTATTTTAAAAGAACTTAGGTAAATTAGGAAATGGGGGAAAATTTACGCAATTCTGAAAAAAAAATCTTCAGTAAAATCCATAGGCTTTTAGAATGGTTTAAACCTCCTAAAAAGTCATGCAGCCCTTTAACACAATGTAATTTGTTGCTAGGAAGGGATCTAGCTTACTCAAAGTCATTATTTTTTTTTAAGAGGGTGAAAAATATCACCTTTGTGATGATAAGGTGATAAAGAAGGTAGAAAAACATAATGAAAGAGCTCTCAAAAACTATAATGTTCACGAAAGCGTTTTCTACTGTTAAAATATACAGGTTAAATTGAGTTTTGTTATTTTGTCAGGAATGCCCTGGGCTAGGAGGACTGAAATGAAAAGGAAGATTTGATGTCATTTCTAATGAACATAAAATATGATTTGTTTTCTTTTATTTGTAAAAATTAGGAACAATTCTTTTTTGCCTTATGGAGCATTGAAGAAAGTGCCATATTTTCTCTAACAACCATGAAATACTATCTTTTAAGAAAATCACAACCTGCTTTTCCTTTTTTCTTCCTTTCCATAGTTACCATGACAACCATAGAATTTTGGTAGAGATAAAACATTTGACAAGCACATTGTCTTTCTGCTTTTAAAGTCTTCATGGCAATATAGATGATCAGACAGGCATTATTAAACAAGGCTGAACATTACACAAGTGTAACAGCTACACAAATAACCTGAGCAGGTCAGGAAAAATAGTATTTCCTGTCAAGACTATGATATAAAACAACAGAATTTGTCATTGCAGTAACAAACATGAAAATTGCGATGTACTTTTTTATGTGAGCAGCAGGTATGGAAGGATATTTTCAACTAGGGTGAATAGACCCAATACAAATGGGAAAAGGTGTCCAAAGAACAGCTCAACATCCAGCCCAGTGCAATATTAGCCCAACGTCTCAAATTAGAGAAGTTTAAAGAGTAGTACAAAACCCAAACATTCTCTTAAGATCCTCATCTTGTTTCAGATCACCAAGACATGAAAAATGTCACAAACCAATACATCTTTTCCTAGATATCAAAGCTATTAAACAGATTTCAATAAGACTAAGGCCTTTTTAATTCTTAGTGTGTAATTCAAATTGAAAATGTGATACTTCAAAAAAGGGTTTCATTCAGATTTGGGACTAAAGAAAACCTTAAAAAAACCTCCTAGAAATAGAAATGGTGAAAGCATATAATTCTCAGGTGATTTTTGCTTAGCTAAAATGAAAAAAACAAGCTGTAGTAGCAATTTTTTTTATTAATTTGGTAGATCTAGAATTTATCCTATGCATCATTTTTATAGTTATCACTGCAGCATATTCACCTACAGTGCTGGTACTGGCATGTGACAGTAAGAAAAAATATTGAAATATTTTATTGTTCTGAAAATCAATCCCAAAACTGATTTCAGCCTTTTTCAAACACTGGTCCTCTTTTTTTTTTTTTCCCTGTGTAAAACACTTCATTACAAACCCAAACAGCAGATTTATACTAATTTATAGTAAGTATCAAACCGCTTCATGCTTTCCTTTTAAATCAGTCTTTACCTAGAAAGTTTTAGTTAAAATTAAATCTTCTAAAAACATTTCTATTCTATATAAAAGTGTATTTCCAAAGTAAAATACATACCTTGACCTGAAAGAATTCGGATCAGTTCAGCTGGCTGTAAATAACTATTTGTTTCTTTATTTAATTTGTGTATGCAGTGGCACCAATCATGCACAAAATGTTCAGAACATTGGAAGGTATGTTGTGGGAGAGCCACAACACTGTATCACTCTTTCACTATCAAGCTCTGACTACTTCAAACTCTGAACCAGATTTTGAGAGTTTTTGTGGGGGGGAAGGGGAAAAAAAACCACAACAACAACAACAAAAAAACAAACCAAAAACACAACAACTCCACCCAAAACCACAATCTTTTTCTCTTAGCCAAGAGAAAATGGGAGGTTCCTACAACTAGTAATTCTTGCTGAAGGCCTGATCACTACCCAATATCTTAAGTACGTACACTGATAAGCTGCCAAACCCCATCTGCTCAGTGACATTTGTAAAGACAAATCAGACAAATCAATTGCATTGTCACAGACACACAATTCAAAATTAGCCTTGGAGGTAATCAGAAAGAATTCTGTTTAGTAGTAATAGGGGATGTATTTTTGACAGGCTCATGTCACTTGTCTAGCTAAGCCATAGCTAATTATTTCTTTGAGCCAAATTTGACCAACACAGCCCATGGCTAGACAAGAAGAGGGCAAAAATCTTGCTGGATGAGCAGAGTCCGGGAGGGCTGGCCAGTGGGGAACACTTTACATGGCTGCCTGTGACAAGAGGATACCATAGGGCTCTGCACTGGAACCTATCAGCTTTAACAGCTTTATCAGTGGCCTGCAGATAGTAAAGGAGTACACTCTTATCAAGGTTTCAAGGGACCTCAACCTCAAATTTGGGAAAATGGTATATGTGATGAAGGGCACCACCACCATCCAAAGGGATTCAGGCAGGATGGAGGAAGGTCCCAGCAGGAATATCAATAAATAAAACAAGCATTGTCCCTGAAATAAAAGAATTCCAGGCACCAACACATGCTGAGTACTGACAAACTGGCACAGATCACAGAAATATTGTTTTATAACAACATCCTGTTTGAAGACATCAGAGGGTGCATGAGTACTGATATCCTTGTTTATATTGTGTTTGGTCATATCCACTTAAGTTTTGGTATGACAGGGAGTCAAACAACTTTCACCAGACTCTGTTCTGAGTGGCTTAAGGAACAACACCACTGCAGTTTATTACCAAGTGAAAAGAGGCAGAGAAAACAACTTTTTGGAAGTCCTTCACTACACTTAGGAGTTTTTCTCATATGTGCCTACCTGCACATGCAAAAGCATAGTTACATACCTTGTTGCAGCAGCCCTGTTTTTAGAGATAGAAATGAGCCAAGGCACAGACTTCCTGTTTATCACAGCATGAAAAGGGTCCTGGTTTATGCCTTTTTACAGCTCAGCCATCCTGACTCAATCTATTCACTGACTCTTGCTACACCAAGCTCCTACAGTAGGTTTCCCTTGCAGCCTCTCTCTGCTGGTTGTTTCCTGCTAAACTCTGACTGCTGGGATTAGTTTGCAGGCTTTGCATGCAGGCTTTTACCTAGCATGACTGTGACTGGAACTAGCAGGTTCCAACAACAGGCTCTAACTGCAGACCCAGACTGACCTCACAGCAGTGATTCTCTCTCCTCAGGATCCTTCTTCATGAGTCCTCTCATTCCCTCTTCCCCAAAGTTTTTCCTCCTTCAGGATTCCCCCTCACCAGCTAACTCACTCCCTTTTATCACACTTTATTGGCTATAGCTGTGACTCATTAGGCTACTGGCTAATTAACACAGCTGTTACTTATCAGGGGGCAAGGTCACCTGTATTCCCTTCTCCTACATACCTAATCATTTTTTGTACAATTAATAAAAGATTGCGTATAGAGGCAAATAAATTGCTATGGATTTTCCTTCTAGTAATTTAGAAATAAATTAACCTTGAAGAAAAGACTGTGAAGAACAGTCTGAATTATTCTGTATTTAAAATCTTAGCATTTTCAACACAGAGCAGGAAAATCCATAAAAAACAAATTTGAAGGATCAGCTTCTTCTTTGTTATTGTCATTTTTCATTCCTTCTCTTTTGGTGTTAAGTTGAAGGACAAAGTATACAAACAGCAACTTCTCAAGCACATCAAAAGGCTTTCTCTTAATTCAAGGGAACACAATGTTTTTATCTATCATGCCTTACTTTTAACTATTTGTGTTCAAAAAATGTTACTGTAGACACTGAACAGGAATATTAAGAGTTCATAATTATCAGCTTAATATGTTTGAAAAGGATCATGTAGTTCTGGTATCTGGCATGATGTTTTCTTCAGTTAAAAATAAATCCTAAAGCATGAAAAATATTAAAATTTTACATTGATGTGAGTTGAGAACTGATACGTATTGTGTAAAAGGATGGGTGGTTGCTTAGGACTGAGGCTAATTAAAAGGAATTATTACAATTGTTCAGACTCCACACACATCCATTGATGGAATTCAAGCCCAAGAGGGTTTTCACCTTGATAGGTCTGCCTCTCCTTGGCAAAAGCAGTAATGGCAAGTGTGGCAGCAAATTCAATTGATAAATGCATGGAAAGAATTTTCATACACATATAAAAAGTAAATCTGATATTGCCTTTTCAGGTGATTACAAATCTGATTGGCAAAGGCAATGTCAAAAGCATGTCACTTGTCTTATTATGTGACTTTCTAACTAAAATTTGACATTCAGCAACAATCAGTGAAAAAAATTTGTGTCATGTAGACTAGAAAAAAAATCTTTATACTTTTCCCTAAATTAATTGTAAATGAAAAATCATACACAAATTAATGAGTTTAGTGCTGTCTGTTGTGGACTCAGTGTTATTTCATTGGTGTATTGGTGATTAGAAACATAAAACAAAATCATTTTTTGAAAAGTTTCCATGTGACATGATTATTGACTCAAGTGATAAATAATATATACAGAATTCTGAATCCCTCAGTAATCTGAATTCATTTTTAAACATCATGCATTTTAATGCTGCCATATGCAAGATTGTGCATCTAGGAACACAGAAAGTAGGTCACACTCACAAATGTTTCTTGGAAAGCCTTTGTCTCTGAAAGCCTTTGGGGTCTGGTGAGTAACCCATTGAACGTAAGCTCCCAGCAAAAAACAGTGACTAAGACTAATGCAGCTATTAAATATATAAATTGAAGATAAATAAGACAGATTATAGATACTATATTTCATCTGTACAGTATTATTGACTCCATTACTAGAATCACATGGCTAATCTTGGGGTATACACCCCAAGATTGGAAAGTTTCTGAAAAAAAACCAGATTTACAGAATCTGCCACACAGTAACACTTCACAAAGAAATTTCAGTTTGGTTTATTTATAAAAGAAGCCAATCGTGGTCTGCAGCACAACCTCCCTTATATCCCAGATTTAGCTTCAGATAAATCTTGACCTATCTTCAGATGGATTTCAATGCGAAAGGAAATCTTCCTCTATCCAAAAGGTGGAAAAAAGTTCAATGTCTAAACATTAGTAAATACTGCAGTCAGACTAGAAATAAGGTACACATTCTTAATTTAAGACAACTACAGAAAAATTGCCCTAAAGGTGTGTTGCTTTTTACATTGTTTTCTCTTCTGATGTAAAGAGGGGTGCCTGTTTAAAAATATGCTCTAGTGCATTCAGAAGGAAAGTAAGGCATATAAAAAATGCAAGATGAAGAATTATGAACTGTTCGAAACCAGAAATCAGATCAAATGACTGAAGTGACAAGAAGCAGCTGGGAACATGCCAACAAGATATATTTTTATTAGAAAACTTATTTTTGCAGACTAGTTGAAGACACAGATTTGAAATGAGTGAAGCCTTGGCTTTGCCCTAATCTGTGTGATCTTGAAGAAGATGAGTCCCTGGGACGAAATAGGTATGTTCAACTAATAGCATAGCTTGCCTCTGGCCTTTCTTTATGGGTGTGTCAAGTGCAACATTTTCCTAATTCATCTCATTTAGTCTTCTTCTTTAGTGTTGTGGATGAAACCTTATTGAGGATCATCACTTGAATACCATCTTTGAATCTAAGGGGTTGATCCTCACATCTTGAAAATTAAAGTTTGTGTAAATCTGAATTCTTTGGCATAATATCTCTAATATTTAGTCCTTTATATTCATCCATGCAGCTAAACTCCTACCATTTTCCATTGTAAACATTGTGACTTTTTTTCTCTGCTCTTCATATAGTAGTAAATATTTATTTGCCAACAGCAGAGCAAAAGGTGTTTTCCAAGCCTTCTGTTTTAGTCATCTTGTCTCTCTTTGTATTTCTGAATTTGCTTCTCTTCTGCACTGCATGAAGACACAGAGCATAAGTTGTAGTTCAACAATGAAAAACTCAATCCTTCTTACAGACAACTGATGATGTCAGCAGTAATTCTTCATTTCCTATATTTTACAATAAGCATCTTTATACTTTTTGTTATGTTTCTTATGTCTAGGGAAAATCTCACTCAAACTAGCTCATCATTTTGGTTCAAATCCCTCAGTTAGACCTCACTGCTCTTGTATTTCTCAAACACGCAATATGAGACTTATCACATACTCAAAATTACCTAATTGGTTTCCTATGTTTCCTCAAAAATCTTTCGATAGACATCTATTTCCTCTTGCTTTATACACAAATGATGAGATTTTTGGAACAGTAAATCATCACTTCATCCTGCCTTCCACTGTGACTGATAACTGCACTACTGATATTCTTACTACCTATTCCTGATTTCCCTTGTTCAAGAGGAAACTGTGATGGAGAAAATTGCTGCTGGGAGAAAGTATTATTATAAGAACTCAATCTATGAATGAAGAATAGCAGCTTTACAAGACATACAGATGGATTTCTGGAATTTACTCACAGGCTTGACCTAGGACTGTGAAAAATTATATTTCTCAAAAGGAGTTGGAGAAGGTCATTAACTTCAGGGATCACATGCAGAAGGAATGATACAGACCACCCACAGGAACCCATGGGGAAAAAAGAGTTACTACGCAAAGGAATGGAGTTGTGTTCAATCCTTGAAGGAATGTTCACAGCCATAAGAAAGTATTTCTCATCCTCCCATTCACAGGCATGATTGTTTGTCCTCAGATGTCATTTCTGGCACAAATTAATTCTTTCAATGTCTGCTCTGGTTTCCATTGTTTTACTTGCAAAAAGAAATGGTTTTGTGGAAGCATCTTTCAAAATCCCTAATTTTCCATGGTAATTTCCAATTTTCCCTTGAGCAGCAGAAAACTATAGGAGACATAGGCTGATTTTAAAGCTCAGAAAGAAGAATAAGGATTGGTGGCTAGCAGAGTTCTAGTTATTACAATTTCTTTGGTGAACTGTTGCTAGCAAGAAAACAATCAAGAAATCAAAGGTGACCTGGCCATTTCCCAAGATTTTATTAAGTCTATAATTGCAGTTAATACAGTTAAAAATATACCTAATATTACAACTAAATTATTGTATATCTTGTATATGTATATTCTCTTCCTTGTTTTTGTCCTGAATTAGTGAACTAAACATGCACTGTAAGTGGGACATGTAAAAATGTCTTTTAATTTCTGGCCATGAATTCATTAACAAAACAAATAGATCACTGACATTCATAAAGCCCATATAGTTCAAACATAGTTGTATTTCTGTATTTAATAAGCACCTCTAAAAAAAGTTCCTGCAGACTTCAGTGTGGACTGTAGGAAATAGTAAAGGTAACAAGACTTGCAGGAGCTGAGAAAGCAGGCCTCAGAAACAGAAAGAGCAGAGAATTTAGAGCTAGCTGCAGCTGGCAAGTCTGAAAGTAAAAAAGTTACAATAGTATAGCAAGTAAGGACATTAAACAATAATGTGAGTCTTAGGCTTGGCCATGATAAACCTTCAGACAGCAAAAAGAAAAATATGTTTAGCAAGATAGTAGAAAGTTTTAAGTCTAATAATGGAATATTGTGATTGTTAATTTAAAGCATAACAAGCAAGCATTGTTTGAAGCAGGTGTACGTGTGCTTTAAGTGGTTGGCTAAAACAGTTGTCTGTAAGCTTTAGCAATATGCTATTGGCTGAAAAACTTTTAACCTGTCATGTAACAAAGAGCTCTTGGGCTGCTGCTGGGGGAGTGAGCTATTGCTATATTTTTATTGTCTTAAACCTTGTAATAAGGCTGATGCTGCAATAAAGCTCTGGGAACATCTCCCAGCAGTCCTGTCCCGTTCATGCAAATATCCAACACAAACTAGTGCCCTCTCTGAAGTGAAGAACTATTTTTATGAATCCCTCATAGACTGCACAGTCAGTACTTCAGTGAAGACCATGGCAACCAATTAGTTTTCAAGGCAAACATTTAAAGTGAGCATTTTTATTTAGATTTCTTTTCCATTTGGGAGGTGCAATTGAAAATACATTTGTTTGTTCAGTTATTGTATTGTTCAAATCACAGACTGGTTGAGAGGTTGAAAGGTCATCTGGAAGTCATCTGGTCCAACTCCTCTCCCCAAGCAGGGACACTTACAGCCAGTTGACAAGTCCAGACACCTTTGGAGTATCTTTAAGGATGGAGACATCACAACCTCTCTGAGCAACCTGCATCAGTGCTTGACTACTCTCACAGAAAAAAAAAAAAAAAAAACCAAACAAAAGTATTTCCTGATGTTCATAGGGAACCTTCCTCAGTTTCAATTTGTGCCATTGCCTCTGGTCCTGTCACTGGACACCACTGAAAAGAGCCAGCCTCCCTCTGGATTTTATATCCGTTGAGGAGAGCCCCCTCAGCCTTCTCTTCTATAGCCCAAACAGTCTCAGCTGTTGCCTTCCCCTGCAGGGAGAGATGCTCTAGTTTCTTCTGCATCTTCAGGGCCCTTACTGGATGCTCTCCATTATGTCCTTGTCTCTCTTGTGCTCAGGAGAAGGAAAGGATGACCACTCTGGACCTGCTTGCAATACTTTGCCCTATGCAGACAAGAATATCTTTCACCCTTTTATTTTTTGCCAGGACATTTTTGCTGGCTCATACTCAACTTCACCAGACCTTTCCAATCAATCTGCTTTCCTGATGGGTGGTCCTCAGCATTTACATCTGTGCATGGAGCTGTTTCTCCCCAAGTACAGGAGTTTCTACTTCCCCTTGTTGAACTTCATGAGGTTCCTGACAGCCTGTTTTTCCAACCTGTTGAAGTCTCTCTGGATGGCAGCACAATTCACTGGTATATCAGCCACTCTGCCCTCTCTTGTGTCATCAGCAAACTTGTTGAGAGTACACCCTGCCAGATCATTAAAGAAGATGTTAAGAATTAAGGAAGTGTGCCTGAAAATGTATTTCTGGATCAACTGCTCCATCACCTTCCCAGGGATCAAAGTGAAAATGCTTGGCCTGCAGTTCCCTTGATTGTCCTTCTTCCTCTTTCTGAAAATAGGACTCACATTTTCTGTTCTCCAGTCTTTGGGCATTTCTCCCAGTGAGGGATCAAATATAACCAGGAGTGGCCTCACAATGATATCTGCCAGCTCTCTCAGCACTTGTGGGTGCATCCTGTCAGGGTCCATGGACTTACTCATGTCCAGTTTACTTTTATGTTCACTGACCTGATGCTCTTCTGACAGGGCTACATCTTTCTTGCTTCAGCCTTCCTCCTGCTCTTTGGAAATGACATTCCTGAAGGCTGGTCATGATAATAAGGTCTGGGGCAAAGAAAACCTCCAGTTTAATCAAGTCCCCTGTCTTGTTAGGCAGTGGTCCCATATTTTCATTAGTCTTATGTTTGTCTCCCATATACTTATAGCAGCCTTTATTGTTCTTGAAATCTCTGGGCAGATTCTATTTGAGCTTTAGCTTGATCCCTAGATTCTCAATGTTTCCGTATTCTTCCCACTTACTGGTCCTTGCTTCCACCCTCTGTATGCTTCCATTCTGTGTCTGAGTATTGCTTGGATCTCCTTGCTCATCCACAGAGTTCTCCTGGCATTTTTGCCTTCCTTTCTGGTCGTTGGGATTTACTGCTTTTGAGCTTGGCAAAGGTGTTCCTTAAATATTAAATTTCTTTCTTGAGTCTCTCTTCCCTCCAAGACCTTACCTCATTCTTCCAAAGAGATCTTTGAAGAGAAGAGGGCTCTGCAGAAGTCCTGGGTTTTGAACTCAATTTTCCTCTCCTCCCTGCCCTCAGGACTTTGAACTCCACCATCTCATGGTCTCTGCCACCAAGACTGCCCTTGACCTTCACATCCCATCAAGCTCCTTCATCTTGGTATGAAGTCCAGCAGATCACTTGGTCTTGTTGTCTCCTCTATCTCTCAGAGGAGGAAGTTATCAACAACACTCTCCAGGCTCCTGGATTGCTTATGCCTTGCTGTCTTGTCTCTCCAGCCAGTGTTGGGGAGGTTGAAGCCCCTCACAAGGACCAGGGCCTGAGAAGTTGGGGCTGTTTCCATGTGTTTGTACAGGGTCTCATTCACTTGCTTTTCCTAGTGAGGTGCCTATGCCTGACACCCACTATACCATCACCTTTACGTGTCCTCTCTTTAATCCTTACCCTTATGTGCTCATCTCCCTTCTCATCCATCCCCACACTGAGCTCCACACACTCCAACTGCCCTCTCACAGAATGGGCAACCCCCCTCCTCACCCTGTCCTTCATAACAGACACATATTCTTCCACGGAACACTTCAGTCACGGGAGCCATCCCACCGTGTCTCCATGATCCTGGCAAGATCATGGCCCTGCAGCTGCAGAAGGATCCCTGACTCATTGTCTTTACTGCCTCCGTTAGTACACAGGCACTTTGGAGAGGCACCCCTGCAGGCTGAGTCCCTGAACAGGGTTTGGGGGATTATGTTGTACCCAGAGTTACAATCGTTTTTAATATAACACAGTTAAAGCTACAGATAATTGAGTAATAAATGGCAGATTATAATGATTTAATAGGATAAACTAAATCGGTGAGCTAGAATACAGTGGTTTACATGAAAACTATAAATATTTTCAACGTTAACAATCTCTTTTATTTTTTGCCTGAAATTAGAATCTGATGTTGGCAGTTCCTTCTAGAATAAGAAGCAATTATTTAAGATGAAGCTATCTTTATTCAGAATCGATGAAACCCAACTCATTAACCAGAACTAAACCGGCACAATGCCCGGTGGCTCTCGCCTCGCAATGCCAGCATGTGGCGCTGTCTCCTGTGAAAAAACAGCCCCTGGTTTGTAAAAAAACCTCATTTGTACATTGTCAGACTCTTCTGAAGCACAGGCAAGAAAATAATGTGGATATTTATAGCACAAAAATAATACTTTGTACTCGCAAGAATTTTTTGGCACTAATTCTACTACTTCTAATACAAAAAGACTGTTTAATGTAATTTATTGACAAAAAAAGAGTGAGCAAAACATACAAATATATATAAATGTCTGTGTATCTGGTTAAAGAGCATAATTATATTTACAGGTTGGTTAAAATGTATACATAAGTTATTTCCAATTCTCTTTATTCTGTAGCCAAATTATTAACATCTTTAAAATGAGTGTATTTACAAACTTGCATATATACTTTTTTGGTCTCACAGATACTTAGACCATAGTGGGTTTTAATTACCTACTAAATTCTTGAGCTACCGAGCCTGTTTCATAATCTCCACATAGGGGAAGGACCTGTGTGACTACAGTTTTACTGGAAGTGAACAGCCAGTCTTTTGTGTGCTAACCAAGTCAGCCCATACTGAGAAGGAATTTACTGACTACACTGATGATCTCTGTAACCATGAACTTTCAAACAAAAGGAGCTGAGTAAACTGTGTATTCACTAACTTTTTAATCATTAAGGACTCTATGCCCTTTGCTGCCAGACTTTATAAAACAAAAGAAACAGGATTCATACCCTTTTACTTAAAGCTGGAGTTTATAATATATATTAAATATAAAAGGCATTTCTACTAACATGGAGGGGATATATCAACTGAGTTTTCTGGCCTTTCTAGGCTTACATCTGATTTACAGAAAGTTACATATTTTTTCAGGCAGTTCTTATTATCTATGGTAAAAATTCAATGCATTCAGTGTACCTGTAAACACTATGAATCAGCAAAGCAATTTTCTTTTCATGACTCAAGGCAAAAAGTTGCAAAAATTTTAGTCAAGGCTTAAGAAAAACGATTTAAAAGATTTTCAGCTAGAAACTGGGAAGTCCTGAACTTAATGCTGTGGCCTCAATGGGGTTACCACTACTTGCCATAACATTGCTAAGACTGTGGATTTATTTCTGTGTCGTGTGCTGTTTTTACTTTGTAAATATAGAGATGCTGGATCAGGCAAAGTAACCAGTTCTCTAGTGATATCAGAATTAGGAAAAGCATTCGTGAACCCCTTATGATCTCTGCTCTCTGCAAGAGGAAAGGTAACTATTCCAGCTCCAAAAATGAGGAAGCCTTCAGGAGGTGTAGCTGAGATGTCTTCCTTGATTAACCAGGGCATTTCCAAAATAGCTAGCAGAGTATGTAAACAGTGCAAACAGCAGGGCAGCTTCTTTGCCAGGATGGGGCAGGTGACCTCGCCTTTTGGCAGCTTTGCTCCAAAAGCATCCAAGGGCACAAACTCTCATCTCCATTTGGTAACACTGGCAGGGCTGACTCTGGCCTTCTGGCTTTTCTCAAGTGAAGATTTCTGACAGCTGACAACAGAGACCATAAGTGTCGCTGTTGAGGCGGTCGCNTAAAATGATTTTGTTATATTTGTATGTTAGCAATACTTGTAACAAGGACTCTTTTCTTAATCGGCGGTTTAATTTTGTGGTAAGATAGTAAAACTATAGCTAGAATCTAATGGTAGAATTTACAAGTGATTTCTTAGTTGGGATGTAGCAGACCTTCCTATACTTTGAATTTATGATATATAAGTGCACGAAAGGTGTATGCACATAGTCTGGTGAGAATAATAACATTGGGAAATTTGTTTTAATTTGGGAAATTTGTTTTAATTTCACATTTGTATATATAAGAACATTCATAGAAGAATTATAGCCATATACCAGCCAGAATGGTATACAAATTGGCAACTTTTATGAGATTTTAGATGACTTTCCTAGCAAACACTTAACTTATACTAGAACTCGTTCAAGATGACTCCTGAAGTCTTTTTAATACAGGGTTTGATAACCACACTAAACTACTACTTATAGTAGTAACTGATCTAGTATTAATTTCTGAAATGGCCCAGAAGTTACTTATTTCAGCACATACAGCCGTGGGATTTATGAGCTGAGGAGGATCAATCCACAGGCTCCGGTGAGAAATCATCCACTTGCTCTTTCTTGCAGCACATACTTGCGACGGGAGGAGTCCATGCAGAGTGCACAGGGAGAGGAATGTGGTAGGTAACCTCTGTGCTACATACTGCAGCACACGCTCCGGCCCTGGAGCTGACGCCACGAGGGAAAGGATGTTAGGCTGATATTTACTGTATGGGGACCATTTTACTGCTCAAGGTGCCGTTTTAATCGTTGCGGCTATTACACAAAGGTAAATGACTTGTAGATTTTCATTTTTAAATAACTTTTCAGAGGAGCCTATCTGTGTTTCATCTTGGGACAAGTGCTCACCGCAGTGTTGCTCTGTAAGAAACACCGAGTTTCAAAAACTGAATTCCCTGCGTTCTTGCTTCCTCGTCCTTTTTTAAAATTGATTTTAAAAAGAATTAAAAGAGATTTAACCAGGGTGTTAAGGCTGGCTACCAGCGCCCTGGC
>VWYE01007248.1:168172-340883 GCA_013398995.1 Alaudala cheleensis
GGTGAGGGGAGTTGAATGATTGAACTTTCTTGTGTAGTTTCTGCGGCGCAGAGGTGTCCGTCCCCGGCGCAGCCCGGCACAAGCCCGCCGAGCGGCAGCGAGCTCACCCCGGCGCCTGCAGCCCCCCGCGCCGCCCCTCTGCCCTCCTCTCCCGCAGAGCGATGGTGCGGAGGGCGCCCGGCGTGTCCCTCGCCCTGCTCCTCTGGGTGACGGCCGCCTGCGGCAGCCTCGACGGGCCGGGGGCCGCCGCCGCCGCCCGAAGGCAGGAGGAGGCTTTCGCCACCGCCAGATGCACCTCCAGGTGCCTGAGCCTCCAGATCACCCGCATCTCCGCCTTCTTCAAGCATTTCCAGGTAGGGGCATGGCAGCACCGCGCAGGGAGCCCCTCTGCTGCCGTCCGGACAGCGGGTATCCCCCGGGGCGCAGGGTGGGGGCGGAAAGGACGGCCGGGGCGCCTTTTGGCGAACTTGGGGGCCCGCACTCCCGGGGGACGGCCGCACCTGGAGGCACCGGGCAGGTGAGCACGGCCCCGCGGCAGCGCCGAGCCCTGTCGGTGCCTGTGGGTGCTGGCCGTGCTCCCCGCCTGGCGGGTCCTGGGGCTCCTGGCACGCTGTGCCCTGGCTCCTCGCAGGTGCCCGGCGCTCCCGGCCGCCGCCTCCGGTGGTGTCCGAGGCGGCGGGGGCCGCGACACGGTGCCCCCGGGCCGGCGGTGCGCTCGTCCTGCCGAGCGACGGGCGGTGCGGTGGCGATCCCGCGGGGCTCCGCCTGCCTGCGCGCCGGTGCGCCAGGCCCCCGCAGGTGGTTCGCTTCCCCAGCCCGCTGGGAAAGTTTGAGCCTGTTTTTTAAGAGCGATAATCATGAGCGTATAATACTTGGTTCTGACCTCTTGGAAGGTGAGGGTGGGGATAACGCTCTTTCTGGCTAACGGGAGCGGAGAAATAGGGATAAAGTGGGGAGAAATGGAACTGAAGTGGCGGGAGACCTGCGAAGCTTAAAATGAAAGCTGGAAGCAGTGCGGAGCTAGTGCAAGAACAGCGGGTGTCTGCCCGTCCTTTCCCCTCTTCTACACACACACACCTTTCCCTTTTCCTTTCCCCACCTGTTCTTCACTGCGCAAATATTAAACCTAGTCGAATCCGTCCAAAGGATGGAAACCCTTCCGAGCTGCAAGCCGTTTTCCCTCCCCAGAGCCCCAGCCCCTTGGGGAAGGGCTGGCCAGCTCGGTGAGACGGGAGCCACCTCGGCCCCTCGGGGTGGCACATCTCCGCGGCGCGCCGGGAACGCGCCGCTCGCTCACCCCGGGCTTGCCGGCCGGTGGGAAGCCGGGAACGCCCGGGCAAATGCTGTCTGTGGAGTTGGGTTCGGGGCAGAGGTGTTGGCACCAAAGGCCAACAGGTCTCACAGGTATTATAGGATAAACCGATAAAAAAAAAAAAAAAGGTGTTAAAGGCGAGCTGAGTGTGTGCGTTGTAAGGGCAGCAGGAAGTTGGTTGGGTGCCTGCAGCCGGGTTTGGGTTGAAGGGACAGGGCTGGCGACCCGGAGAAGGGGCTGCCCTGCCCTGGCGTTGCTCCGCGGGGCTCGGGCAGGGGCGGCGGAGCGCTCGCTGTCAGCGCAGTCCGTGCATCGCAGGATGGCCTGAAAGGAGGATACCCATTAATATAGTTCATTATCCCGGAGAGCGGTTTGTATTTTTTATTGCGTTGTCAAGCGGTTGTAACTTACATGTTTTACAGTTTCAGTGGCTGAAGTTTTAGATCAACCCAATTCATAGTGAAAGGACTTTTTTTTTTGTGTTTTCTTGGCAAGATTTCTTTTTCAACGTAAAACTGCTGACAGAATGCACACTGCCAAGCAATCCTGATTACATTTTAATTAGCTAGAGCAAAATAAGCAGGGAATTACTCAGTTAGGACTTGATAACTGGCTGGTTTTTTTGTAATCAGTTGAAAATATCAACGTGTTAACCCCAACCTGCTAAAGCACGTGGTAATTTATCTTAATTACTAAGGATTAAACTCCTGTTAGACATGAAACGACTGTAATGTTTGGAAGATAAAGTGCTCTCGTTTATAAAAGTTAAGCTCTCCATTGTCTCACAATGAGGAAAAGGAGGAGAGTTTTAAAGTACTTCAAGCATCCAGTGTTCCCGCAGGAGATTGATAAAGTACAGTGGATTGTAAGATGTGCAGGTTTGGGCCAGATTATTCAGTGTCAGCTAAAGGATATGATGTTCCTTCCATTCCTTTATCTTCTCCCTTGTTTTAACCATTCCCCTCCCCTTTTCATCTCAACTGGTAGCAGTTTCTGGAGTTCTTTTCATTTCAGATACTCACTTATCTTGTAATCTGATTCAACCTTTGAAGCAAACTAAACACTGGCTCTTCCCAATCAGAGCAGGAAGTGTCTCCCAGCTAGGCAAGATTTGAAAGAAGACTGACCCACTCATTCCTCAGCCCTGCTTTAGATAGAGCCTCAGTGGTGCGGGTTAGGGACACAGCAGCTGGATGCTTTGCTGATGTCCCCAAAACTTCACAGAGATTTAATTTCACATAGTTTATGGTACTAAAATCACATTACTAACAATTTTTTAAAGAGAATGAGATAGTATGAATAGGAAGTCTGGGTTAATTCTATACCTTCTGGCTCTCGTTTGAATATTTTTTCAACTTCCAAATGTTCACAAGGGATTTTAATTAATTACCCCCCCGCACGGAGAATTTTTCTTTACTGTCCTTGTTTTTAAAAGTTTCAAGAGAGGTATTCTTTCTAAAAAAACTGTTTGTTATTTTATACTTGGGAAGCATTTCTAAGTCTATTTTAAATGTACTTTGTCAGTAGGAAATTTGTTTTAATTGAAGCATGGGCCAAATAATATTGGTTTTTTTTTCCCCATGTAGACTACTGATGTGGGCTAGAAGAAGAATCAGTCACCTAAATAAAAAAACCTTTGATCTCCAGAATGTTTGTTGAAGGGGCATGGATGCCTGCTTATTCCTATAAAATCCCTATGGCCAGGGGAATTTTCCAGTTCTGGTGATGTTGGGAAGTTCTATGTAGAGGTTATACCAAAGAACACATGAGATCATTATGAGAGTTATGCACCACATGGGTCTCACACCCAATGAAATGTGTGTGCTTTATATCTGTGGCCTATCTTTGGGCCATGAACTTTCAGAGACAGCATGCTAGCACAAAGTCCTTTCATCAAGCAATCAAACAAACAAAAATAATGTAAGCAGAAGGGGTCATAGTGGATTCTTCTTTTATAATAAAACTTATTAATTACATGCTGATCCACAGTAGAGAATTACGTTTAATGTCTATATGAAGGGACTCCAACATATATCTCTTTTATCTTACTGGAATGTGTTCAATAGTGGGTTTTTGCTTGCACTGAAAATATGCAGATGAGAGAAAGCATTTTTATCCCAACTGTGTAACTCAGGCCCCTGGACAGCACCAAATGAAGCATTCATTGACCAGAATGAGTAAGGGCAAAGAGAACTCATCTCTCTAGCCTTAGATCAATTTTAAGCCATTTTGGGTGTTGACAGCAGAGTTTTACTGTTACTGTTGCGGAACATGTATGAGGGAGTAATTGGAGCATTCACTGGAACCTGTCCATGCTCGTGGGTCACTGCCTTGATAAAGCAGAGTTCCTAATGCTGTGCTTCTTTTTCTGACAAAACTCTCCCAAGAACACCTGAACTGAACAGTGGAGTATGGCAAGAGTGTTCTTCCAGTAAGCAAGAGCATGACATCAAATGGCCTGCTTAGGAAGAGAAGCTGTGGATTAGAACCTTACAGTCCAATATCATAATCAGTGTCGTGTGCGTTTGGCTGTTACCTAAAAGAGCATGACTGGGTGTTAGCATGGTGCCCTTATGAAATGGGAAGGGCAATTCCTCTAGTTTGGAAAGAGAGGAAGGACTAAGGTCTCTGGCTCCAAAAGAAACACCAAGACTGTGAATCCAGTGAGGAAAATGGCATACTGTTTTAGGAACAGAAGTTGTGCAGTGATGTCATTGGATATATTCTTTCCCTCAACATTTTCTTATTAAGGCAGTTGCTGTCTCAGTGTTGTAGTTGATCTCCAGGAGAAAGGTAGAAATTTTAATTTGATGTATTCAAAGTCTTTTTGTGAATCTAGTTTTGTAGTAATTTAGTACAGTAGGTAAAGCCCTATGAAGATGAGGTCAGTTTCTGCACAAGTTTTTGTTTTATTGAAAAGGATATGGATATAAACAGGGACTTCATACAGCCAGCTGGACAAGAGGCCTGAATGCTCAGATTAGTTTTGCTAGAGCTTTTATGCATAACCTGCCTGTTTTATTGGAGTGAGACTAAACTCCTTGCATTGCTATCTGTGGGTGTAGCCTTTCCCATTTGTGATATTAGTTGTGGATGAGCTTGTTTTGTTTTGGGGGAGCAGGCATGGCAGTGACCTTGGTGTTTCATTTTCAAGTTGAGTGAAAAACAATTTGGATTTTAATCTCATGCCAGCCATCTGAGCCATGTTTTAAAACTGGCATGATTAAAATTTTCTTTTTGAATAAGAGCTTGAACATCACTGTAACTACTTGCACTAAAAATATTATGGAAAGCAGACTATTTACTTGACCTGTGAACTTGTTGATCTTTGTCTTAGCTGGTATCTGTTACAGACCTCTCAAGCTCAAGTGTCTTCCTGCATAATGTGTGCAACTTGGTAATTTACTTAAAACAGGAGTGGTCAGCCTTGTTTACTGAGTCAAAAGCTGAGAGGGTGGTAGAACATGCCCTAAGAATTTGGGGTAGTTGCCAGTAAAATTGCTTGTGTTTGTGGTATGGAGTCACTGGAGAGGTTACAGCCAAATACTCAGAGAGTAACAGCAGCTGAGGCTGAACAGCACATTCTGGCAACTTGTTTTAGTGTTTAACCACCCTCACAGTAATACAAAAAGGTGTTTTCTCATGTTCAGATGAAGCTTCCCATATTTCGAATTTGGCCATCACCTCTTGTCCTGCTACTGGGTTTCACTGAGTAGAGTCTGGCTTCATTTTCTTTACTCTCTCCCATCAGGTACTTACAAACATTGATGAGAAACCACTGACACTTTTCTATTCCTGACTAAACATTTCCAGTTCTCTTAGCCTCTTCTCATGTGAGAGAAATTACTATCCCTTTTCTAGGCTTCCTCCACAAAGTCCATCTCTTTCCATGTGCTGGGGAGCCCAACACTGGACCTAGCATTCCAGGTGTGGAGGAGTGACTTGGACAGAGAATGGGATTGGCTACATTTTAAAGATGTAATGCCTGCTAAATACTGTTACTCACTTCAAAATTAATTTTCATGATTTAGATTTTCTTACATGAGTTCATATATGACCATTTATGATTGTCAGTGCATTAAAACCAAAATGCTAACGCTTAATCAATTTTTTTCCATCTTTTTAGATATTGGTACATCTCAGTATAGTTTAAATTTTTTTTGAGGGGGTAATCTTCAGTAGTAAACAGAAACTTAACAAATCCATTTCTTTATTCATCAGGGAGAAGTGCGGGTACATGGAGATGTATGCATGTTGTGTGATCCAGAATTGTGATTGCTGCTTGAACAGGCAATTTGTTTAAACTCTTTAAATGGGCACTGGTTAGAAACATACAGGCAACACTATGCATGACCTTGGTCACATAGGCTTTGTGTTCATGTTGACTTTTTGTGAGTGGGTGAATTGCTGCTGAAAATTTTGATACAACATAGACATCCCTTCAAGTGGTAAGCCAGTTTTGTGATATATGGAAGGAAATTAAAGAGAAATTTCCTCTTGTAAATGTGATTTAGTGCAATCTAATAGTAATATACAATGATTTAGTACTTAGGAATTAGTGCTAAGCTAGATGAGCCAAGGCTAACTCAAAATTGTTTTTGAAAGTATGGAAAAATATTGTTTTAAGCAAATAGAGCCATATGCTGCATAATGTTTAGTAGCTGTAAAAAGGAAGAGTAAGGCCTTAAAAGTTTGTTATATTGAATGACTGATAACTCTATGGTTGTAGGAGGTTGTTTTTACTGTTGTAGAAGGACTGTTGCCTTTCAGGACAACTAAAGTTTTTGAAGAAAAACAGGCAATTCTTTTAAGTAAGTTATAAAAGGTTCTCTGATTTTATATCTGCAAGCAAATAATGTGCAAGTGATTACCTCTAGATAAGCAATACCAGATTTCACCTACAAGTCAGGAAGCTAGTTGTCTAAATGCCAGCACATCTGCCTTCAAACTGCCTGTAACTCTAAAGTGACTGCACCTGCAGTAATCTGCAATAGGTCCCAGCTGGGAAAGTGGTGGCCTGGCCAAAAGTCTCAGGGTGTGTGTGTCTCTCCGTGCTCTGCTGTAGAGAAGCTGGAAGTCATGAAGAAACCCTTTATTGTAACTGTCTTGAATAATTCTGAAACTATAAATTGTTTTTCATTAAATCTTTTGGAAAGATATGTGGTACTTTTGTAATGTCATATGGTAGATACGTAGTGCATTATTCCCAGAATGTTTCAGTTCCAATGGACAGGCTGCCCAGGCCCTGAGTTTGCTTAGTTCTCTTGGGACACGCTCACAACCTTTTCTGAATGTGAAGATGTGTGCCATCTGCTTTTGTTGCCATTTCTGAACTCATCTCCTTTCCAAAAATAGCCCTTGTGTTAAATAATCCTGACTTTCATATGTCTTGTAAAGCACACTGCTGTTAATTTATTTCCACAGACAAATTGTAGCATTTGTAGTTACTTTTTTTCAAAACTCATTAAAAGTCCCAATTCTCCTGTTTTTAATGTTCATATGGTGCAGGATCTGGATAATTATCCTGGCATTTGGTGTGCTCTTATTATCAGGATCTGCAGTCGTGGACAAAAGATGCACAGATCTAACAGAATCTTAAGTAAAACCTGTGAAAATGAAAAGTTTGTCTCGTGTAACAATGGTTTCATCTTGTGAAAATAGCTGCATTGTTCACTATATGGTGTAATTGAGCCATAGTGAGTCTTTGCTGTTGGAACCTGGTCTGGTATGAACCTCCCTGATTTCAGTGGGAGTTACATTAACTTTTTCATAACCAGACCCAGATCTCTTTGGCCTCAGTGAATGCTGGCATAGTTGATATGAGTGCAGGGGTTTGCACGGTCTGGTCATTGTTTTCTAGTGGTTTTGATGACTCAGACTTGCTCATTGCTTTCCTAAATTAAAATACTTGTCTGTGTCTTAAGTGTGAGTTTAAATGCAAATCAAGTGAACTATATGAAAATGTAAGTGAATGGTGAACAATTGTACTGAACAATAGGAGTTGTCAAGATCTTTTTCTCACATTTAGTTGTGTATTCTTACATATTAGGAAAAAGATCTTTTTATTCTTGTGTTCGTAAAATTAAAATTGCTCTTAATTTGGTAAATGTGCTGGATACCAGGTGCAATAAACCCATCAGGAATTACTAACAGGTTTTAAAGCTGACATTTTATGTATAGAAAATATTGGCAATGAATAGTTTAAATGTCACCATCATATTGGTGAGAGGGGAGGAGATGCTGCTTTTGAAAAGCGTTATAAAACTTCTGAAGGAAAAACATTGTCAGTTCTAAAATTTAAATTTTTTTCCATTGGAAGATATAGCCACTTTTTACAGATCGAAAGGTTTTTCAGATGGGTATTGTTCATATTAGAACTATTACTAAAGCATTATTGGTTGTCTTAAAATGGGTTGTCTCTGTGATTAACTAGTGCTCTGAATTTAATTTAAATGTATTTGATTTAGTAAGTGTTGTATAAGGAAAAGAAAAAACCCAAAACATTATGTTTGAGACAGCTTGAAAAGCAGACTGGCCATTCTGTGTCAATTTTTGCTCTCTCTGACTAGCTGGATTGGAGTACATAGCCAACTTTTGTAAACATAGAAAGAAATTTAGCATTCATATTTTTAAAGATTGGAAATAGAAATAATGACTGAGTATCAGGAGCATCCAGAAGACAGACACATCTGTATTGATATTTAGTAGCTGGTGTCTTGCACTGAAAAAGCACTTGCTTAGGAGTTTACACCAAGAATCTTCATTTTTTGATCTTTCAAAAGCTGAGCCTTCTAAGGCTTTATGCTTCAAAAACCTTTGAAGTCCATGAAAAGCCTTCTGTTGATTTCAGCCGGATCAGGTCCATGTATGAACACTAGGTCCATGTAGTCGACAAAGTAGAGTGCTGTGAGCTTGGTGTCCCAACTCCAGTTGTATCTGTTTTTCAGTCTTTTAATGACCAAGAGGTCATGGGACACAGAGGTGGAGAACTGGGGGTGTTGAAAGGTAAGTGAACTCTTTAGACTTGAAAGTAGAGTACTGTTTCTTTCATCTCTGGTTAAAAAGAATCACAGAGTCTTTCCATCCACTGAAAAGAATATCAGATATTTCCAGATTTGGGGAACAACCCCAGTCTAAAGATTTAATCCAATTTCTGTTGTCTTCTGTGAATAACATTTTCACCAATGTGTCTCTCTAGACTGTGAAAGAGATACGACATCAAAGTTATATCCATACGTGTGTAATTACATTCCTTTAAAAAAGAAGAGACTTGTCTCAAGCTTGCAAAGGATGTGACTCCCTCTGGAAAGCAGCTGAGATTGCTGAGGAGCACATGTCTTCAGGACTTGTAGGAGAAGCAAGAAAAGAGACAGTCTCAGAATGGAGAAAGATGGAGATGGGTGAACTCCAGCAGGCTTTCAATCATGGAAGGAGAAATTATGTGAGAGGGCACTGTAGAATTTCCTGTGACACAATTAACTGAAATTAGGGAATTATGGAAACAGAGAACAGATGTAATGGGTCTGTAGGAAGTGTTGTTTGTAACTGTTTTTTGTGAATGTTTTTTATTTCTGTTCTTTCTCAGCTGCTTGAAGGTTTAATGTTTCTTGTTTGTAACATAGTAAAAATGTTTTGAAAACCCTTCTGTCTTCATTGAAGAAGTAATTTACAGGAAAAGCCTCTATGAAATTTCATAACAAAGTTCTGACTGACGTCTTTCACGTCAGGACTTAGACAAACTGCTGCCACTGTAATTCCTCAAGTGGTCACAGCTGAAACTGCAAACCTGGCCAAGGTAGTGAAGCCTGTTTTTTCTGCCTGTGAGGGCTGCAATATTGCTGTCATGGATCCTGTAGTAAGATAATATGAGGGAAATAGGATTGCTTTAGAGCAAATGTCTTCTGTCCAGACAGTCAGAAATTGAGGCTGATGGTGAAGATTGGATGAGTATAATGTACTCATTTAGTCTGTTGCAAACACAATTCAGCTTTCCTTTCCATTCTTATGAGAATTAAGAAGCATAGTTCTGTTTTCCTTTTTTATAATAGATTACTTTTTAGAGAAGTTATCTTCACAGTAATTTATATTAAAAAAAAAAAAAAAAAGAAAAGCAATCTCAGTTCATGTACGTGAATGTGATTTCTCAGCTAGTGATTTAGGCCATGAACATAGGGCAATACATCATTTGTATTTAACTGATCATGCTTTTTAACTGCTAATGACTGGAACATTCCAGTCAGGCCTTGGGGCATTTTTGGACCTAGACACTACAAATTCATTTTTTGACCTCAGTGCTATAAGACTTTGGGTTTCCTTTGAATTTAACACATGGCTGAACAGATATGTGAAGCAGCAAATAGTGAGGAAGGAGTGATAACAATGTATTATGATGATGATGATGTCCTAATACATTTTCTATTTGTCATTCTTTTTCCCAGAATTTCTATCCCTATTTATAAACTATTTCAGCAGTGTGTTTTTTTTTTCTTTTTCGATTAGGTGATGGTTGTAGCTCCTTTGACAACAATAAAATCATGTTAATGTGTAACTACAACTAGACAATAATGAATCACACCATTATCTGCTCCCATTTTAATTAGTTACAAAGAGTGTATAATATGTTGACATTTAATTTGTACCTTACAATTTTGGGAAGGGAACTTGAATTAAAAGAGCTTGAGGCTTTCTTCTGCTTTGAAATTTCCTTCTATGCAACTGTGAACTGAGATCAAGAATTAGCCAAACATTGGTCAGTCTGGATATGCAGTAGGTGGAAGAAACATTTGGGATTAGACAAACTGACATAAAGAGGTAAAAATAATCCAATTAATGAAGAGTGTGTCACTTCATATAGCACTTATTAGCAGCTATGGGACATGTTTGTCAGGATAGATAAGGAAAGAAGACATAGATCTTTACAGCTAGGAGCTTATTGCTGGATTTTTTCTTTGAGTTAAAAAGTTGAATACACAATGTGAGAGACAGTAGGCTTTTGGTAAGTTTCATGGGTTTTCTGTCCAGTGGATCCTCACTGACCAAGTGGAGTAGAAATGCACACATGCAGCACATTAGTTCATCTTGTGAAAGATTTGGTTTATTCATAGATTCATGTGTTTGAGCATTGGGCATCACTGAAGCCCAAATTTTCAGTGACAATTACTGTGGAACAGTGTTCTTCCTGTCTTCAAAACTGCCCTTATGCAGAAAAAAAGAACAGCAGTGTGAATTAGACTTGAAAATTAAACTTAACGTCAGCTGTTTTCCAAATTGTAGAAAAGTGAACATTTACAGTTTCCTAAAGGATGTTCTGACTTCCTTTGTTTTGGAATAGAAAACACGACTTGGTTAATTATAAAGACTGAAGAGCTTTACAAATTAATATAGGGTAGGCTCATATTGTTTTCTTTAACTGGAGATCTTTCAGATTTCTGACTGATACTCATTGATCCTTCCATTTATATAATTAATAGCTTAAGACAGGATTTTTCTGGAGTTTTTGTTTCTGGCCTGAGTCTGATATCCCTACACTTGCTAGTAATGTATCAACCAGTTTCAATGTAAATAAGCTTAGGCCAGTGAAAATATACTAGAAATACCTGTTGATAGTTTATAGATAAAAACAAGAAAGTTCTCATTATGCTGTTCAAAGATGATTAACTTGAATTTTTTAAATATCATCTTATTGTATCATGACATCTTTCTTTTCAGTTCAGAGTGGTAGTAAATAACACAATGCCATTAGGACGAAGTAAAATTGCCAGTTATATGCTAGATGTAAAGCAACTTTAAATATTTTCAGAAGAGATACTTCAGATCACAAGGGAAGGTAGAAGCAATTCAATGTCACCAGGGTTAAGTACCACTAAAGACAATAGACAAATTTTTTTTAAGATGAGATACTGTCCAGTTTCTGATTGTTACTCCATGTATCCAGGTGCCCCCAGGGATTTCAGAGTATTCCTGTAAGTTTCATCAGCAGGCATGGCTTGTTCTCTTAATAATAGGAACAGATGTCAATTTTTTATGCCTCTAAAATGCTTAGTCATACCTAGTAGATCCATCTGGTATAGATCCAGCCTCAGTTAACTTGTTCTCACCCATGAACTTCCCACTGAGAAAGTAAATCGAGCAGAGCTCCTCAGTCCAATGAAAAAGAAACTTGAATATTATTGATCTGGTTGTAGCACCAGAACCCCCTCCACTGTCTTTATTTCTGAATTGCTTTACACAGGTGAGAAGGCTAGTAAAATGGAAGGAAACTTAATAACTGGGACAGAATTCGTGGTGCATACCACCAGTATCAGAGACTTACCAAAAAGGGATCAACTGAAATATTTGTCAGTTCTGAAAAAAAAAGCGGTTTAAGAAAGAGAAACAGAATCTTAATATAAAATGCATGCTGACAGTGCAGGTTATTGACAACTGGTATTAACTGCAGTTGTCCACATCTTATGAGCTTAAGAATATATATTACAATGGTTTTCTTTTGTGGCTGTTGATTTAAATTAAAGATATAAAAGCAAATTCTAGGCTTCATAACCGGTGTGATCCTTGGAGTGGAATTCTGTTAAATTCCATATCCAATTGTTTACATTAACTGGAGGCTTTAAAATGCTGTGGCTTGGGTAGGGACTTAGGCTGTGCTTTGACATTTCTCATGTTACAAGCCTTTCAATAACTTCAATGCAAATTGACCTGATTTAATTTTTACCTCTTTCACCTGGTGCCAGCAAGGTCTGAAACATGATGGACCTGTCAGCAAATGACTGTTCTGCATAACAGCCATGTCTCTGGTAACCATATGTGTTAATGACAAATGCTTCAGTTCTGCCTTGAAGAGAGATTTATTTTTCCTTTTATGGTATGTCTTCATTAGTTAGTTATAAGACTGTATTCTAAAAACCTGCCATATGAAGTGCTTTTATGTTTGTGGAAATTTTATGGCAATGCGATGAAGCAACATAAATCTTCTACTGAAGATTGTCACTGAAAACAGATCAAGTTAATACCCCTGTACCTTGAATTGTATGAGTAGTTTTAGTATATTGTTACCAATAGAATTTGATGTTGATTTCTTCTCTCTCTCACCTGTCCTTTCTCAGTTTTAGGTTGCTTGCAAGGTGGTCTCAGATACTTGACTGCAGCAATTGTCCCATGGAATATACATTTCGTTGCATACAGTTCTTAAACTGGAAAAAGCCCCTAAGAAAACTGGAAGAATCTATTGGAAGTTGCATTAAAAGGCTGTTTCTCCCAGGAATATACTGTTAGCTTTGCAGGGCCAAAGGGTCCCAGCTAGGATCAGGTTAGCAGATGTGATAAATTTCAAGCAGAAAGGGAAAGACTCACCCACCCTTCAGTGTGCTCCTTTGCTCAAGGCCTGTTTTTCATCCATTGTCAACACAATGTCATTGCAACTTCTGATGTTGTGGGAGCTGTTACCATCCCTTAAAATAGGACAGGAATAAGAATGTGGTCTGTACACAAACACCAACAGGGTTTGCAGCTCTGGGAGCTGGGGAAAGACTGCAGCCCTGACAGGTCTGGAGAAGGGTGCCATGACTTCCTTGGCTTGCATGACACTGTTTGGAGAAGGACAGTCAGTAAGTGATGTGATGTGTGGTATCTGAGCAGATGCTGCTGGCATCTGCTAGTCTTTATGACAGGCTTAATTTGACAGCCCTGTGTGTTGGCCTTCTGCAGAAGGGAGAGCTGGGTTGGGAAGGGACAGGCCAAGGACCAAAAAAATAGGGGCAATGGAGAGAAGAATGTTAACCTGTCTGATAGGATTTTTGTTGAGTTGTGCTTGAGAGATCAAACAATAAATTGTGGGCTTATTAAACTGCACCCTTTACATCTTTTCTGTCTCTGCAACATCTACAGTGAAGCCAGATGTATGGAAAGATTAATAATTAAAATATATCAGGGAAATACAACTTCTTTCTGAAATGCTGCTTTAACTGTTACAGTGAAAGACATTTTGTATGTGTGTGTGGTTTCTAACAATATTGTGTTGGTTTTGGTTCAGATTGCACATAGGCTATTCTGTTTAGGTCCAAGGGTCATTTTTATTTGAAAAAAAAATCTCTGATTCCTGAATGGCCATAACCCTTTTGCAAATGTTTCTAGGAAATCCGAGGTCTGGTGAGGTGCACTTAATTAACTGAGACAGGTTTTCTGTGGAAAATTGAAAAAAAAAATCCCTAAAGACTGTTTACACAACTGCTAGACCTCCAAGGACTTTGTTACTTTTTACACTTTTTACTTTTGAGGGCTTTGCCATGCATTTTAATAATTCCTCCAAAACAAGATTTTTGTATAAAAAATGTTATAAATATTAATAGGTGTCTGGAGCTACCAATGAATAATTATGGTCAAATTTAAGACTGTATATTTCATCTGTAGGATTGTTATTTATGCTAATTTTTACGTTACTACGTGCTTTAAAAATATTAAAATACAGTGAAACACAGTATTCATATTGGCAATTATGTTTATTGAGCTTATTGCCTTCAAAGAGGAAAAATTCTACAGTAATAGATCAAGACAATAGACAAAAGGAGATACTTGTTGCAAATATTTTATGTTGAGAAAGGTACTGCATGGAATTCATATTTTAATTTGTTTTCCTTTAAAAGGGAAATGAAAATATATGTATCCATCACCTTATGGGGATATGGCTGCTACTGTGGCTTGAATTATTTAGTATCTTGTAAACTAGTAACACATTCCAAAGAGAAAGGAAACACATTCCTGAAATTCATCATGTGGGTTTCATGCAATTATATTGGAAATAAATAGTATGTTAAACCTTAGAATGTGAGCATATAATTTGATAGTACCTGATGGAGTAATAGTAACATAACTGAAGAGCTGCTAAGTTTGAGGGACAGGACATGTGTATCCATACTGTTGCCAAAGTTACAGGTGTAGTATATAATGATAAACATGCCAGAACAGAATAGGAGAAAATGCAGTGAAACATCACATGCCAATAGTAGAGTGCAATGCATTCAGCAGTTTTTGTAAAAAGAAATTACTCCATGACAATGCAACATGCATGGACTACATGTTTGTGTAGTTTATGGTTAGACTATTTATAATGGACATTTTAGTTGATATAAAAATGCATGGTTGTTATTCTTTGTGTGTGTGTGTGTCTGTGTGTGTTTTCTTAAGGATGTGAGACAACAGAACCTTAAACATTTTGCAGGTCCAGAAAGGAACGCTGCCCTGGCTGGCCCTGAAACAGTGTGGCTTTTGAGGAAAATTAAGTCTAAAAGGAAGCACTGAATTACTACTCTTGTGTGTTTGGGAGATGTTAGAGATGTCTGGGCTGCACTCCACTAAAACACATTAGTGTTTTAATGTAGATCAGAGTTTGCTTTGGGAGTGAGTCTCTTAAGTATCATGATGACCTTTTCTTTCACATCATGGACCAGAGTTCATGCAGTGGATTTCTTCTGGATTGGCATAACTGGAAGAGATAATCCAGGGGGATCTAATGTGCTCTAGCAACCAATGGACCTTGTGTCCATGGGACCAGAGTAGAATTACTTGAAGGAAAGGGGAAACTTGAAATATGTGTAGCACATACATCAAGCCCATCAAGACCAGGTGTTCTGCTCCATAGATTGTTTCTGTGGTTCACATGGCTTCCTAGGGAGTTTGTAGCTGATTCTGGAATGCTCTGTTGGTAGGCAGTAGAGGCTGCCTGTGATAAACATACCACATCACATGCTGTTGGGAGTCACCCAACTAACCAGTAATCTTATACAGAATAGTAATATGGACTATAGTTTTCAGTTACAAAATCAAATCAGCATTCAAAGCAGCATACAAACATTTCTCAAACATTGAATCCTACAGTGTATTATGAACCAGTTGCATTTTTTTCTAATACCAAGTAGGTTGTATATGTCTACATTTATATTGTATTTTACATAAGTAAGCATTATGTTTTTAGAATTAATTTTGTTCTTTTTTTGGCTGTTAATTTCCCGAGGCTACACTTCTGTCACATCCTTGAGCCAGCATATAGTTTTATTATCTCCTTATTTCGTATGTATAGCAAATCTAGTTTATGAAGCAATAGAAGAAGTGCTTTAGCATTTTGAAAGGATTGGGATTTTGAAACAGAGCTTACTAACAAGTAGTTGGCAGGCTGTCTCTTGCTTCCCATATTAATGCTATTAGACTAGTTTCTGTTCACTTCAACTGGATTGCTGAATCCCAAAAAATGTGTTTGAAATTTGGCCCAAATATACATTGAGATTCAATATATAACTTTAATATCTTCAAGTTAGTGTCGGTGTATTTATTTAATTCCTCTTGCATGGAGAAGTGAAGTTTATTTCCTCTGGATTCTTTTACAGATTGATAAAAGCTTCTGCTAAATAGAATAAGACCTCAGTTGAGATCAGTCTTAGAAGTGGTAAGAGTGAAGTCTGTGAAACCACAAGAAGGCAGTCATAACTCACAAGTGTGTGGAGACACAAGGATTCCTGTGGCTCATTTGTTTTTACAGCTTGTGTTTATCTAGTAGTTTTTCTGCGCACTTGAGAAGACAGTGCTCTGAAAAGAGGAAAGGTGGCCCATACACAGAGATGCAAATTGTATCCAAGCAATATGCAGTCTAATTTCAAAACTAGTGATCTTTTGCCGTTTCATTGGTAATGGCCTTTGAGTTTTGATAATTGTCTTTCTAGGAACCTGGTAGTGATGGCAGTCAGAGAATAAATAGTGTTGTGTCTCATGATTTAGGTGATGGTTGCTGATTTTACTTAATTTCTTTTTTAATTACTCTGGTCTGATTTTTCTTTTTAAATATTTTTGGTGTATGTGAAATTGTGGCTTTTAATGTTTTGGTCTGTAACAGCAATAAAGGTTGACTTTGTATGAACTGTTTAGGAAATATCAGCACAAAGTTTAGGTCAATACAGTTCTATTTGTAGCCATTCCATCTACAGGACGACCCACCATATCATTGTCATAAGAGCTAGCGCATTACAGATGATGGCAATGTCAGCGTAAATCCAAAAGAAAACTTGACTAAGACTTTCTAAAAATTATTTGTGATAACCATTTTCTGGTGTTAAATCCAGATGTTTAAAATGAGATGGCAGTGTGAGTCACATTGTGACCCATGATAATTTAATTTTGGTTTATATTTGCAAACTGCAATTATGTCAGAGAATACGTTTTAGGCTGATCTGTTTTATAAGTATTTCTTACATTGTCATCTCTTTAACTTAATTACTTTGGATTAACCAGTAATCAGGATTGACTTTTCTATGGCTTAAACACCTGTGGTGTGAAAATGGCTTCCTGTAAGGGGTTGTATGTTTGATTTAGTTGTGAGGAATCGCAGTAGTTAGTTACAGTAACAAAATAAGGTGTATGTTTCAAAATGTATTCTTGTCTGCAGCTTCTTATTTCAGGATACTGTTGCTCAATGCGGTGTTTGATTTTTTATTTTTTAATTTTATTTTAAATTTTATTATTTTTATTTTTCTCTTAAGAGTTGTATGTTGTTATAAGATGGCAGAGGAAATATATGTATGTAGTTAAGCTTAATGCTGAATTTCTACATGTGTTTATATAACACAGTCATAAAGCTATCTGATAGTAATATATTAAACAGTGTGACTAATATGTGCTAAGTACTGTTTGATCTCCTACCTTTTCTCACGTTAGAGTTCTATGCAGTATATTCTGTTTTTATTCTGTTCTGGTGGGTTTTATATGCATTTTTGTTTGATCTTGTTTGGGTGATCTTTATTTGGTTCTGGTGTTGAAATTTTGCTTTGTGCTTTTGCTTACTAGAATAAAGTCTAAGGACATTACTTACACATTGGGAATAAATGAAGATGTTATTATAGACCTTAAAGCACAGTCTTGTGTTGTCAGTCTCAGCATGGGCTGGCTCCCAGGGCATGGAAAGCCGGGGGCTGGGGCTGAACTCCTTCCAGGCTGTGGCCTCTCCAAGGGGAACAGCCCCAAAGGGGCTGGCATGGGGTGGGCAGAGCTGGGTGTTGGTAGCAGGGTCATCAACAACCCCAGGCATGGCAAAAGATGAGCCAGGGTCAGGGAATGCCAGGGGCAGCTGTGGCATGAGTGGTTTCATGGTGTGCTGGGAGAACTGGCTGGAGGTCAGGGCTCAGAGGGTTTTAGTGAATGGGGCCATGTCTGGCTGGTGTCTGGTCACCACTGGTGTTCCTCAGGGTTCAGTTCTAGAGCCAGCTCTGTTCATTTATCTGTGCTCTGGATGGAGCAGGTGAATGCACCAGTAGAGCAAGTTTGCTGAGGATACTGAACTGGGAGGTGCTGGTGACTCTTTTGGGAGGGATGAGAGGCCTTGCATAGGGATCTAGATAGGTTAGAGCATTGAGCAGTGTTTAATGGGATGAAGTAAAAAATACTGGATTCTGCTTAATGCTGGACACAAGTATAAACTGGCAGAGGAGGAGCTGGAGAGCAGCCCTACAGAAAAAGAGATATCTGGGGTGATGGCCAGCATAGGGATGAATAAGAATCAGCAGGGTGCCAAAGCAGCCAAGAGGACAAATCACATTCTGGGGTGCATCAAACACAGCACCACAGCTGCTCAAAATGGTGGTTATCCCATACATTAAGCATTGGTGCAGTCTCACCTGGAGTGCTGTGGGCAGTTCTGGGCCCCACAATTTAACAAGGATGTGAAAGTCCTTGAATGCACCCAGAGGAGGGCAACAAAACTGGTGGCAGGGCTAGAAGACATGTCCTGAGAAGCGTGGCTGAGGATTTTGGGCTTGTCTAGTTTGGAGAGGAGAAGGGTGACCTCATTGCTCACTATCTGAAAAGGGGAAGTGGAGAAGGAGGTGCTGATCTCTTCTTGGGATCTACTGACAGGACAGATGGGAATGGTTCAAAACTTCACAGTAGAATTCAATTTATTATTTGTTGATGCTTACTTTTTTCAGTTTCATTCTTTATTAGAACTACTATAAGGCAAAAGAAATCTCTTACTAAGGAATTATTTCTGTTAAATATAACATACAATGAAATCAGAAACTGTATAAAGAGAAAAATATATTAATAACAGTTATTTGTATTTCCTTCCTTTCTTTCCTGAATGGAAGCCAAGGAATCAGAATATTATTGTTATTTTGTTGTATTTTATGGGTGTTTTCATCTCATACTGTTCTTCTTCTATCCATGGCTTCTCCAGCGGATGGTCTTCAAAGCTGACGTACACTAGACAAACGTAGTAGAAACAATGCTGAAAATATGTTTGCATAAGTTGTACTTGAAAGAGCCAGTCTTGTTTTTGAGGTGGACCTCACTACTGAACTTTATAGCTTTCTCCTTCACCACCTCCAGCTCCATGTTTCTCCAGTTCATTTCTACAGAGTGGTTTGGTTTCACTGGCCAGGTTTTAGTCTTCACTCTAGCCTGTTGCTGTGTTATCTCAAAGTGCATAAGGCCTTAAATTTGGTGTAACTTGGTGAAAGACTTCTGGGGCAGGTGTTCATAGTGCTGTTTAACAGGGTGTCCTCTTTTCATTTTCCTGCCTTATTTTCAAAGAAAAATATGTTCCAGCTATTTATATGCTAAAGGATAACTAAATACCAGAGTTCAGGAGAGGTGCTGCTGTGGTTCTCCTGCCCATACACTTACTACAAGTTTGTGTTTAATCTTTACAGAAGGGCTTTGAGAAATAAATTTTTCTTTGGCATTTCCCTATCTGTTTTGATATCTCTCCCCCCTAAGTGTACAGACTTTTCTGAAATTCATTCCTAAGTGCATACTTTTATTTGGGAGCTGGGAAGCCTAGTGTGAATTTGTTGATTCCAGTTCCACATTTCAGAGCTGGGCCTGGGGATGCACAGCACTGACATAGGTAAGTCCCTGTATTAATTGATGTCCAAGTGAACATGCAGTCAGGGAATACATATCAAACACAAATTAGACTTTACTGCTACTTTTAATTTCATGCTGTTGAGATTTTTGAAAGGGTAAGGAAAATTTATATTGGGAGCTTCTCTTTAAATTCATCATTGCAGCAGTTACTGATTTGTTTACTCAAATGTTCTGTTTTACTTCAGTGGGTACTGTTATTTAAAAGGTTTATTTCTGTGCTTTTTTGTCATTCTGAAAGAATCAGTGAGGTCACAGGAGAGGCCACTTCTAAAGGAACAGTGGTTTCACACAAATGTGGATTGAAGATTGGGCAGGGGAGAAGAGAATTCCAAAACTGATAGCAGGTATACAGCTACTGTCATAGCAGATTACGTGACTAGGTAATTTTCATGGCCCATCTCTGGCATTTCAAAAGAAGGGTTGTATTTCCTAATATAATTATGGACAGATATGCAAATTAAGTAATTTTATACTGGGTTGTTTTTGTTTTTTTTTTTTGCCATTGCTCCAATTAAAGACCAGATTGTACTTGTGAATGTTATTTACTTTTTTCCTATGGGGCCCACTGTAGGTAGAATAAGATTGATTTTCTTGCTTCTTTACATGTATTTTTTCCCTTGCAAGAGATGCTGCACAGCTTTCCTTTTTTCAAGGCACAGAATATAGATGTTTGTCTTAACTGTTTAGGACCAAGGACATTTGTGGTTTACCAGAGGAAAGGAAGTGTGCACAAATACTTGCTGAAATGAGTCTTGCAAGATGATCTTGTAATCCTATGAGTTTTGTAATATTTATCTATTGTTTTGTTTTAGTTTTTTTTCCTCCCTCCTGTTTTTGCTTTTGTAAGCTCTTTTTCTTGTACATGTCAAACAGCCCTGGTTTTTGAAGGTCTGATTCTTGAAGTTTGTCTACTGTTTCCTTCCTGGCAGATTGAAAGTGTGTGGGGCTCAGGTGGTGACCTGAGTTCCTCTAATCCATGTTTTATATGCTGTTGGAGGCTGCTTTAGTTTCCTCTGCTTGGCATCTTTCATACAATGGATCAGGCCTGGGAAGATGGGATACCTGGAGTTTGCCCTGTTGAGTGCAGTTTGCTCTCTTCAGTTTGCAGATTGAGATGCTTCAAGGTTACCCTGAAGATAGGCTGTGCAAGGCTTATAAATGGGTAGGAACAGTGGTATTTACTCTTCCTTGAGGCCATTTCTGTACCGCAGATTGAAGCCACCACTAAAGCCTAAGTCAAAACTCTCACTGGCATAAGTCAAGGCAGAATTGGGGTTGAAGGAAAACAGACATGGGGGAACTGAGAATGGAATGTGGGAGCATGTAAAATCCTACAGGAGAAGCACAAATTCCTGGTTATTTGAAATTATGTTTTCAACCAGGTACACTGGCATGAGCAAAAATCACAGCTGAATGTTTGTGTTTAACCATGTGTTAAGATGCAGAATGGAAGAGAGCCTTCATTTAGTGTTTGTGCTTGCTCTGGTACCTTGCTGTTCAAAGGAAGCCTGTAGAATTTGTTTTTCCTTATACAATGAAAGATCATTCACATCGTGTTAGTTGGTATGAAGTTGAAGTTGCTAAACAATATTTTTACATTTTGATAGACTTCCATTTTAACTCAAGTACTAATAGTTTTCAGTAGAGAAATGAAAACAGTTGTAGACGTTGAAATTATCTAGTAGGGGAACCACACATCTGGGCATTTATTTCTTTATTGTCTCAAGTAACAGATATAATTTAAAAGCAGATGTGCCTTTTCTAGTTCAGCATCTGGTAGCAGCATAACTGAAACAAAGTGGTGAGCTGCTACTGATCTGTTATTGCAATCAGCTACTTCTGTCACATTTTATGTGAAGAAGAAAGGGGGATAAATTGAAACTAGCACATAAAATATTGTTTTAACATTGCTGCTGGCTAGATTTGTAAATGGAAATAATAAATCCTAATACAGCATTGAGAGTAATACTAAAGAATTCCCACTAGCTTATGTTATTTACAGCTGTTCTAAAGTTTTATTTCTTTTATTTATGTCTCTTTTCAAAGGGGTTAGACCTGAGATGGTGCTCATAGTTAGCTAATCTTATGCTAGTGAATCTCAGTTTTAGCTAAATTTTACAGTAATGACAGATAGAAATGATATCATAAAATCAAGTTGTATTGCATTGTAGTCTGCTGGAAGATAAAATAAATATTCATAAAATATTGAAATTAAATTGTATGAACAGATGGTTTTAAAACCCTCCTAAATAACTGTAAATAAGTGGATAGGAGTGAAAAAGAGTGGATATGTCTTTATATTTATTATCCCCATAGCTTCCCTGGTAATACAGGAGTACGACCTGTTAGCATTTCAGCTTATATGAAAAAAAAGAGTTAAACAAATTTTCTGAAGTTCAGATTAAGAGTTGTGGTGAAAGCCAAACCATTCTGATTATGAGATGGTTAGTTCTGACTATGGAGATGGTTGAAGTCACTTAAAAAATGATGGAAGTTGGAAGGGATCTTTAAAGGTCATCTAGTCCATCCCTCTTGGCCTGGGATCTTCCATGAGTTCCTGTTGATCACTGAACAGTTCCAATGATGGAGCATCTGGGCAATGTTTTTCAGTGTCTCGCTACCCTTTAACATGAAAAGTTTCTTCCCTAGATCCAATCTAAATCTACCCTCTCAGTTTTCATCTGCTGCCCTTTGTTCAATCATTACAGGCCTTGGTCTCTCTTTCTTTGTAAGCCCCCTTTATACAATGAAAGGCTACAATAAGATTTCTCTGGAGCATTCTCTTCTCCAGGCTGAACAACCCAAGTGTCTCAGCCTTTACTGAAAGGTGCTCTGGTCCTTAGATCATTTTTGTGGCTCTTCTCTGGACCCTCTCCAACAGGTCCTTGACTTTCTTGTCGTGAGGATCCCAGAACTGCATGCAGTTCTCCATGTGTGGCTTGTGAGAGCAGATTAGAGGGTGATCCTTTCCCTTGACCTGCTGGCCGCATCTTGAAAGCTTTTGTGAACATGTGACTACACACCTATATGAAAACATGCACAAACATGATCTTTTTAAACATTCACAAAGAGAGATCCAGCTTCAAAGTGCAGGCTTCATAGTTGTGGTAACAAATCACTGTATTCAAGCTTACAAACTTCGTTGAGATCAGAGCACAATGCTGCAGTTTTGAAAAACCAGTGTGGTTGTCTCCATTCCAATGAGTCTAATTATGTATTTCTCCTTCTGAATTGTACATTGACAGAATAATTTTTACTTTATCTGTGTGAGTTTTATACATAAAAGGTTATTTATTGTTGTGGTGTACTTGTTTGAAAGCAAAACCAGTAAGAGACTCTATGTCAGAAATACAATTTAATAGGAAAACTATAAAATAAACGTAATAGTAAAAGGAACAAACGAAAGACCCTTGGCAGAGTCAGAATACAACCTGACACCCTGTTCGTTAGGGTGGTGGTAGCAGTCCGAATGAAGNGGAGTTATTTCACTGTTTCCCAGATGCTCAACCATCCCCTTCGTCATGCATCGTGGTGATTTGGGAAGACAAATGCTATCGCTCCAAATATCCATCTCTTCTTTCTCCTCCCCTTGGCATTTTATGTTGAGTGTGGTACCATATTGTATGGAGTATCCCTTTGGTCAGTTGGGATCTTGGGATCATCTGTCACTGCTGTGTCCCCTCCCAACTCCTTGTGCACCCCCCAGCCCTCACTGGTGGGATGGGGTGAGGAGCAGAAAACGCCTTGATGCTGTATGTAAGGACTTGCAAGCACTGCTCAGCAGTAACAAAAACATCCCTGCGTTATCAACACAGCTTCCAGCACAAATCCAAAGCATAGACCATACTAGCTATGGTGAAGAAAATTATGCCAGATGAAACCAACATATGTAACATACTTACGTTGTTCCATTATTTGTACTCTTCAATTAAAAAAAGAAAAAAAAAATTAAAAAGGGGAGATGGAAAAAGGTGTAGTGCTGCTATATTGGTACTTTGCATTCTAGCCTACCTGAATTCCTCCTTCTTGGAAACTGATTTCCAGATCTGTGGTGGTGCCAACAGTGGCAGTGTACTGCAGTTACATTCCCTGCGGGAATACTTTGCCTAATTCCTATGAAAGGATGTCCTTTTACGCCCTCATAGACTGACAATTATAGTCTAATTCTGAACAATAAATTTACCAGGATCTTCATCCATCCTGTTTCCAGAGTATGGACTTATAAATGATGGAAGAAGTACATACATATAATGTCCTAAGTATGTCAGCTTAGGGTGTGTTGCAGTTTGTACCCCGTTTCTCGTGGCCAGTCATTTAGGTCTTCTGGATGTTGTTTCAATCTTCCACTATACAGAAAGTAAATAATTATTTTGTTTCATCTTTTAACCCCACAAACATACACTTCTGAGCTGTGGGGTTCTTTAACCAGGAAATAGTTTCCAAAACTGACCTTTCAGAAATGTCTCTAGAAGATCAGCCAGTTGCTGTTTGTCCCTGTGCCAGTTTCATACTTCTCTTTCTCTTCTCATCATGTTTTCTTTTCTTTTAACCTAAATGATTACTTTGCATGTTATATTGTATTGGTTGTTTTACTGCAGTCAGGATAAATCAGAGCTATACTGTTTTCTTATCTTGGAAATGCACTTTATTATCAAAAATATAAAATAAAACTGGCACAGGTGACTTTTGGGAAACTAATGTTGCATTTAATTGAATTTTCCATTTACTTAAAGGTTGTTCATTATCTTTGCTTGAAAATTTATTTTAAGTATTGTGCAATATTGAAATGCAACTAATGGACTTTCCCTGAATCAGTTCTAATCTATATCAAAATTTTAAATGCAAGTATTACCTTTTGTCTACTTCTTAGCAATTCTAGAGAGCAAGTGTTTACAAAGATGGACTAAAAGATTACTTTGGTCAGTTTTCCATCAAACTTGCCTGCTGAAATGCTTTCCTAACTTTTTTAGGTTCACATTACACTTGTGTGAGCCTTTAACTCCACAAAAGGGAATAGGGGTCAGGATTGGTGCTTATGTTGTGGCACAGCATCATTGTCTAAGCAGAACTGGATGGTGTATTCCGTTCAAATGTGTTAGGGTGAATATGTCTAGCCTGAAAGAAATATTAATATTCATGTACATTTCCTTTGTCTTTCAGAACAATGGGTCACTTGCTTGGTGCCAGAATCATAAACAGTGTTCAAAGGTAAGTCCATTTTTTTTCCTCTCTCATTTATGTTACCTATCTGCTTTCAGTCTCTTGTCTGTAGATTAAGTGCTTTTCTTCTTAGCCTGTTTTCAAAAGTGTCTGTTTATATTTTATTTGGAAACCTCGACCTGTAATAAAACATCAAAAATTAAAGCCAAATGATTTACTCTTTCAGGACAAAGGAACCATGTTGGGGGATACATATCAAGTGCACTTCTGTCATTTTAAGAAAGTTTACTCTGGCTAGAAACTGCATTTGTGGTTTTTTTCTGTATTTTTGGTCAGAAGGGAGTAAAACTGTCAATAACTTAAAAATCTTCCTCCAACAGCACCATGGTATTTCAACATTCAACATTTCATTCAGTTTGGGTATTTAATTTTCATCTTGAACCTCAGTTTCTTTGAAAGTATTCCTGACACAAATCCCAGTGGGCCTACTTATGCCCCTTTCCCATTCTAGCACTTAAAGGGTAGCTGAGCTAATTGTCCACTGATTCTCCCTTGCAAGGGTTTTCTGTGGTGCCTGGATGAAAGCACCAATGATTTGGGAGCTTTAGTGGGTCAAATGGAATTGCATATTTGTTGCTGACTGTCCATAAACATCATGGAAGCTGTTTTTATTGGAAATTTGCCTAAATATCCTAAAAATGCTTTTCTACAATAATTTTGGCCATTTAACTTAAATAATTATTCTTTATTCATACGGGTTGTACTGAAAATGAAATTAAATCTAAGTAGCATTGTTCTGTATTGTTTCAATAATGCAATCAATGTTAAATGCTGATTCTAACACTTGATTTTAACACGTTGATTTCTTGTATACATTTAAAAAATGAGATTACACATTTGCTGATCTTATTTCAAGCTTCTGTTGACATAAAAGGGATTGGAAATGGGCCAATATTTTGACTTTTCTTTTGCAGGTGAATAAAACAAAGTTGATTGCTTTTATCAGTATTAAAATCCAGGGTATAACAGTGTCAATGTAAGAAAAGAATGGAACATTTCCTATTTGCTGTGCCACACTGCTACGAATTTCACTTCTGCAATGAAAACTTATCATTCGTAAAATTCTTCTTGAAAACCCCAAACAGATGTGCAAAGGATGTCTTTCATGATAACTTTGCAGGAAAGCATGAGGGCCTTGTTCCACAGTGATCCTGATACAATATTTTAAAAATTAATTGTGAAGGCGACTGCAGTAAGTAATCTGAAAGGTTTTGTAATGGTTTGTGTCTGCCCAACAAAGAAGGAAGAATACAAGAAAAGTAGTCCAGGATTTAAAGTAGGGCAGAGGTTATAGGAGTATCTCTCTCAGTCACTCTCAAGTTTATTGAATCCACATAAGGTGTATATAAGCTGACATGAATTTTATATTAAAATTGTATCATTATCTTGAAACCTGTGTAAGAATGCTACAAATGAATATTATATTGTATTACAAAACAATGATAGTTTAAGTTTTAAATTACTTAACATGTGCTTTGCAGTCATGTTACTCTATGTTTTTCATTCTTTCTTAGGAAGGTAATATATTTTCCTTAAGAAAGCAGCTTTGCCATGTTTAGAAAATAAATAAATATACACTTGGCCGAATTATTAGCAGAGCGGATCTTAAGCATAATGTTGTCTTTTCAGGATGGCTTTGATTTTGTGTTTTGCAACGCAAAGTTGAACAATTGCTTTTGCTAACTGAAGTTTTCAAAGTAGTGCAGGGAATTCAGTTAACCTTTTAAAAATTCAAATTCCTTTCACTGCTTCTCAGCACCCCAGTGGAGGAGGTTTATGTGAGAGTGACATGTAGTGGAGGATTTCACAAGGAATGGTGTGCTGCTCAACCTTACTACAGCTATCATGGAAGGCCTTGTTGGAGATATAAAGGTTGGGGACAACCTTGGCTGCCTTGACCACGAGACTGTGGAATTCAGTATTGGGTAAGGAGGAGATAGGGCAGCAAGTAAGACAGTAAGCATGGACTTCAGGAGAGCAAGCTTTAGCCTGTTTAGGGCTCTTGTTGGAAGAATCCTATGGGAACAGATCCTGTGGGGAAGAGGGGTCCAGGAGAGCTAGCTGATCTTAAGGATCACTTCTGCAAGGCTCAAGAATGATGCATCCTGGTGAGCAAGAAATTGGGCAAAGTGGGCAAGAGACCTGTGTGGATGAATAAAGAATTCATGTCTTTTCTCCAGTGTAAGTAGGAAATGCACAGGAGATGGAAGCAGGGTCAGGCCACTTGGAATGAATATAGAGAGGTTGTCAGAGAGAATAGAAATGAGGCAAGGATGGCCAAGACACATCTGGAATTAATGGAATGGGGACTGTGGTAACAGAGGAAAAGGAGAAGGCAGAGTTGCTGAATGCCTTCCTTGCATCAATCTTCACTGACAAGACCAGCCTTCAGGAATCTCTGACATGGAGACCGGAGTAAAGGGCTGTTGTAAAGTAGACTTTCCCTTGGTTGAGGAGCATTGAGTTAGAGAACACCTTGGGCTCTGATGGGATGCACCCACAAGTGCTGAGGGACCTGGTGAACACCTTAAGCAGGCCAGCCGTGATCATCTTTGAAAGGTTGTGGCAATCAGGGGAAGCGTCTGAGGACTGGAAGAAAACAAAGGTCACCCCAGCCTTCAGAAGAGGCTAGAAGGAAGACCTAGGGAATTTACCAACTAGTCAGCCTCACCTCAGTCCCTGGGAAGGTGGTGGAGCACCTCTGAAGGCCATCTCTGTCCACATAGATGACAAGTTGATTATCAGGAGTAGGCCTTGACCAACCTGATTGCCTTCTACAGGGAAACAGCTTACCTGGGTAGATGAGGAAATGCAGTGGATATGTCCATCCCAATTTCAGCAAGGCTTTTGACACTTTCTTGCAATATCCTCATAGACAAACTTGGGAAGGAAGGACTGAATGGATTGAAAACTGTCTGACTGGCAAATGGCAGAGGGATGTAATCAGTGGCTCAGGGTCTGCCTGGGGCCTGTCACCTGTGGTTTTCACCAGGGTTCAGTACTGGGCCCACTATTGTTTCTCTTGTTCATCAGTGACTTGGAAGCTGCCTCCTCAGCAAGTTCAGTGCCAATACAGAGCTGAGAGGAGTGGCTGATACCCCAGAGTGCTGTGCAGCCCTTCAGAAGCACCTCGACAGGGTGGAGACATGGGCAGGGAAGAACTGCCTGAAATTCAGCAAAGGCAAAGGCAGGGTCCTGCACCTGGGGAGGAGCAGCCCTCTGCACCAGTACAGGGTAGAGACTGACCTGTAAAGCAGATCTGTGGAGAAGGACCTGGGGATCCTGGTGGACAACAAACTGTCCATGAGCCAGTAGTGTGTCCTTGTGGCCAAGAAGGCCAGTGGGATCCTGGGGGCATTAGGAGGAGCATTGCCAGCAGGGAGGTGATCCTGACCCTCTGCTCAGCCCTGGTGAGGCCACATCTGGACTGCTGTGTCCAGTTCTGGGTTCCTCAGGACAGGAGAGACATGGAGCTCCTGGGGCAGGTGCAATGGAGGGCAACAAAGATGATTAAGAGACTAGAGCATTTCTCCTATGGGAAGGGCTGAGGAAGCTAGGATTGTTCAGCCTTGAGAAGCAGATGAGGTCCCCTCTCAGTTATCTGTTGGAAGAAAGGGTGTCAAGAGGATGGACTCAGGCTCTTCTCAGTGGTGCTAAGGACAAGAGGCAATGGGCAGAAACTGATGCAGAGGAAGTTCCACCTGAACATGAGGAAGAACTTCTTTCCTTGTGTGGGTGACCAAGCACTGGAACAGGTTGCCCAGAGAGGTTGTGGAATCTCTCTCACTGAAGATATTTAATAACCTTCTGGACTCAATCCTGTGCAATGGGCTCTGGGATGACCCTGCTGGAGCAGGGAGGTTGGACCAACTGAGCCACTGTGGTCCCAGCCTTACCCATTCTGTGATTCTGTTAAATATCTCAGATGACTGTCAGGAGCAAAATATTCACAAATTGTTTAAAATTAAACTTAATTTAGTAAGACCTCTGCTGAAATCTGTTTTTCAAGATGAAGCACGAGAGCTCTTGAATGCTGGCCCTGTTTTGACGTGTAATTTCAATATGTTAAAATACTTCATTATAATTAGGACAATTATAGGATTATAACATAAATTGTCATTTTTGGTTGCAATAGTTTCTAATTCATTGGCATCATGCACTCCTCCTTGTCTACTGGCACAACATTGAAGCAGACTGAGGTCTTTCTTTTTTTAATTCTTGTCAACCGACTATTTGGCTTCCACTGTTGAGATGAAGTTGGCATTGTGGTTGATAAAGTTTGTGAACTTCTTTGTCTAACTTCATTCATAGATCCATTGTTTTGTTTGAACTTAAGCCTATTGAGTTGCATATGATTCCTTTCTAAGGGGACAGAGGGCCCAGTATACCTGTCAGGCCCAACCTATAGGAAGGTCTGCTGCCTTCCTTGGGCTTGGGTAGGGATGTCATCTGGAAACTTCCTAATCTGGAGTGGTCTTGAGACTACTACTTATCACTGATTTCCCACTTAGAGTTGCCCACTTAGGCAACACATAGTCCAAGCACACAAAGGACTTCAGGGCCTTGAAAGTTTGGTAAGGGAATCTGAGGCAGAAGTTATTATTTCCTCTATACTTCTAGTTGAAGGCAGCAACATTGGAAGAAACAGATGGGCTGAGTCTATTACTACATGGCTCTGTGGCTGGTATCACCACCAAAATTTTGAGGTTTTTGACAATGGAATGGTCTATGCAGCGCCAGGCATGCTTCTATCAGTAAGGACTCACCTTTCTCAGGGAGGAGAGTTGCTGCTTGGAAACCAGAGGGGCCCATTGACAGAGCTTTAAGCTAGTTACCATAGGGGAGGGAGCAATACCAGGTTTGTGCCTGGGAAGCTGTGGGATGGGAAGTGAAGGTTAGAGAGATAGTGTGCAAGAGGAGCCTTGGCCAGTGACTCTGAAATGTGATGGCCACACTGGAATGCACTCGCAGTCTTACAGAGACAAGCCAGGGATTCCTAGCATAACAGAAGCCAACAGGGAAACACCAGAGAATTATCTCAAAGGAATTAAGGGCTGACAGGACAGATGAGATGCCTTTACACCAGTGCATGCAGCCTAGACAGCAGAGAGGAGTTGGAAGCCACTGTGCTTCTAGAAAGCTGTGGCCCTGTTGCCATTTCAGGACAAAGGAATGGATTCAAACTGTGTTTGTGTAGAAGCATTTCAGGTGAACTCTTCAGCCCTCCATGTTTCCAGGAGCCACATAAATGTTTCCACTAGCATTGTACCCTCATTAGGATTGATACTACATCGTATAGAATTGTTTGTGTACTGAGGTTCCATTTAGATTTGGTCTAGGTAATGAAAATTAAAATACAGCATTTATTTTCTTTTACTTCACCAGTAGACTGCTGGCAGCCTGTTGCACTTGCTGGGTAATGCAGAGGTGGACTCACAAACAACAGCATGAGGAAGTAGAACTGCAACATGGAGGGACTGAAAGCGGGCTGGATTGAGCTGGGCTCAGAATTCCTTAACAGAGTTGTTGGACCAACACCTGAATCTCAGTCAGCTCTACTCATTCCTAGACACCACAGGGATGAAAAGCTTATTTGGGGAGAGAACCAGACAGACACTCCCTGCTTTTTTTCTGCATACATGACTACATAAACACCCACTTCATGTTGCAAACGGCTGGTTCAGCAGAGGAATTAGAAATAGAATCTCTGCAGAGGTTACTGTCTAGTTGGGGAAAGACAGTTAAAGCTGGAAACTGATGGGTCTGGTTTTCTTATTCACCTGGCCTAAAGTCTTCCATCACAACCAAGTGTTTGGCAAAATATTGCAAAAAAATATATTCGTGCCTGTCATCTTCAGACTGTCTTTAAATAACATTTTGACATGGGTTATGCCTGTAGGTAGGCAAGTATAACTACTTTGGGCTTATTCCTCCTTTCCCCCTCCAACTAATCATATTTGTTATGGTATATCAAACTCTGAGTTACCTAAGTGATTATTTTAAAACATTATGAGGTAGAGGTTATATAAAAGATGAAGTAGTGTCCGTAATATATAGATTTTATCTAAAACATCTTGTTCCCAACACAGGTAGTCAGTCAGCTTTGCTACATAATTGTATGCACATAACTCATTAATACTGTATCCTTTCTCTCAGAATGGAAATGTATAGAGCAAAATTAGTCTATTTTCGGATGAAATGGCAGCTACTAGGGAGCGAAGACTAGAATAGGTCAGTTTTTAAATAGTGTTGGTTGAGTATGCAGTATCTAAATCAGAATGTCTAGTGCTGCTGTTGAAAAATGCTCATTCACACTTGATAGACTTGTATATAACTTGTTATAATTATAGCTCTTGGAATATTTTTTTTTTAAAGAGAGATTTTATAATTAAAAGTCACATAATAAAATCTGGATGGATTCTAGCTCTTTCTGTGAGCATAATTCTCAGTGAAATTACTGAGAAATTCTGAGAGTTACGTGTTCAGTGTTGAGAGAGAAGAATTCTGCCTAGATGTGGTTGTTACTAGGTTTATGTTTTCTGGAGCTGAACTTATACATTTTTACTTGCAATTCCCAATGTTCATCAGGGTAGAAAATGCTATTATGGTTTTTATTCTGTGTACAGATATTGTTATCTGGCAGTTTCATTATGTTGCTTCTAAAAATGAAATGCAGTTTAGTTTGTGGGTTCAGGAGAAATACAGAAGACATTCACACTTTTTCATGACTATTTTTTTTCTTACGTATCTCTGACTGTGCACAGCTGAAGGGTTGGTTTCATGTGATGTTTACTTTGACTGGTAACTTTCTCTATGTAATCTGCTTAGAATCATAGAATAGTTTCGGTTGGAAGGGATCTTAACAGGTCATCTAGTTCAGCCTCCCTGCTATGAGCAGAGTCCTCTTCAAAGGATCAGGTTGCTCAGAGTCCCATCCAACTTGACCTTGAATGTTTCCAGGGATGGGGCATCTCCCAACCCCTGGGCAATCTGTTCCAGTGTGTCACCTAGTTCATCATAAAAGGTGTCATCCATATATCTATTCTAATTTTACCCTCTTTTGATTTAAAACTGTTACTCCCTGTCCTGTTTAACAGCTGCTGCTAAAAATTCAGTTCACATTTTTCTCACAAGCCCTTCTTAAGTACTGAAGGGTTGCAATAAGGTCTGCCCAAAGCCCTTTCTTCTCTTGAAGGCTGAACAACTTCAACTCTCACAGATTTTCCTGGAAGAGGTGCTTCTCCCATTTGATCATTTTTGTGGCCCAGTTCTAACAGGGGCATGCAAATCCTGTGCTGAGGCCCCCAGAACTGGAAGCAGCACTCCAGGTGTGGTCTCATTGGAGCAGAGCAGAGGGACAGAATCACTTCCCTCAGTCTGTTGGTGACACTGCATTTGATGCAGCCCAGGGTGCAGTTAGTGCAAGCGCACACTGTGGGCTTATATCCTGCTTTTCACCCACCACTACCCTTCCACAGGGAAGCTCTCAATCCCTTTATCCCCCAACCTGTATTGATACAAAGGGTTGTGTCACCTAGGTCAGCACTTCGGACTGTGTCTTGTCAATCCTCATAAAATTCCCGTGGGCCCACTTTTTTAGCTTTTCCAATGCCCTCGGGATGGCATCCTGTCCTTCAAACTTGTCAGTCACACCACACAGCTTGGTGTCATCTGCAGAGGGTCTTGTTTAGGGCCCTCTCAGTCCTGCTATGTAACTGATGATGATAATAAGCCATACTGATGCTCAGGGGTTTGGTGGCCTCTAGGGAGCACCACCCTCTGGATGAGACCAGCCATCCAGTTTCTCTTCTACCAAAGGGTCCAGCTATCAAATCCTTCTTTCTAATTTAGAGAGATGGATGTTGTGAGAGACCCTGTTAAAGGTCTAGTTAAACCAAGGCATGCCTCGTATCTCAAATCACCTCCCTGTTCTCCATGTGCCTTAGCATAGCTTCTAGAAGGATCTTTTCCATAATTTACCAGGCACAGAGATGAGGCTGACAGGTTAGTAGTTCCCAGAGTCCTTCTTTCTACCTTTTTAAAAAATGGGTGTAATGTTTCCCTTTTTCCAACCACCTGGATCTTCTATGCCTTTTCAAATATTATGGCAGCTACATCAGCCAATTCCCTCAGGTCTCTGGGATACATCTCATCAGATCCCATAGACCATGCATTCTCCAGTTCCTCAGGTGGTTATAGGCCTGATCTCTGGTTACAGGTGGAGCGACTTCGCTCTTCCCTCCTCTACAGGCGATGCACTCAGGAGGTGTGAGGAAGAAAAGGTTGCCTTTGAAGTCTGAGAGGAAAAATGTTGAATACCTCAGCCTTCTCCCTAACCCTATTTGACCATGTCTTTATGTTCTTGCCAGGATAGGTGTCCATACTTGCACTGCCTTTGCATTTCCTTCTTGCCCTTTAGCTTTACCAGAAGGTCTTAGCTCGTCTATGCAGATCTCTTGCCTTACTTTCTTGATTTTTTAGACTTGAGGATTGAGAGTTCTTGCGCTTTATGGAGCATGTCCTTTAAGATCTGCCAGCTCTTTTCTGCTCCCTTGTCCTTCAGAGCAGTTTCCCAGGGAGTCCTGTTAACTAAGAAACTTCTTATTACTAAGAGCTGGAAGTTTACTTTCCTAATATTTAGTGTCCTGATTTTATTCTTTGTGACCCATATCCCTCAGGACTGTAAACTTCACTAGTGCGTGAACATTGCATTCCAGGATACCTCCAACCTGGATATCACTAATTAACTCACTTGGTTAAAGCATTACAATAGCCATTAAATTTGCTGATCAATTTTGCCCTAACTGCTATATGTGGATTTAAGAACTATTTGGTATGTGAAATACTATCAAAACCACCCTAATAAAACAATCTGCAAGTACTCAAGTACTTCAAAGGTAACAACTTTGCACTGGAGGTTTACTCTTTTTCTAAATGACAATAAACTGTTTTATGTTGTGTTTTGAATTCCCTCACTGACTTAACCTTTGCTGTTGGATTTAACTTTCACATCTTTACATAATCCCTGGGTTGGAGTATTTTGCCTTTCCTTAAGTTATCCTCTGAAAATTTTTATTTTGTCTCTTTCTCTCCACTAGCGTCACTATTCTGTGTGCTCATCTGTCTGTTTCTTAAAAATCTGCCAAGGAATCAGTGAATTGTTGAGGTTGGACAGAAAACCCTCTTAGATCTTCTAATGAAGGATCAGCTAGAGTGGGTTATTCAGAATCACTTCCAGTTGGATTTTGGATATTTCCATATATAAAGACCACAACCTCTCTTGGTAGCCTATTTCAGTGTTTGACTACCTACACAATAAGAAAGTTTTTGCTTTTCTTGTTTTTTGATCTGTGCCTATGGCCTCTTGTTTAGTCCTTAGGCATAACTGAGAAGAGCCTGGCTGCCTCTTTTTCATTGCATCCCAATGGATATTTTTAAGCATAAGTAAGATCCATCTGAACCTTTTCTCCAGCCTCATCAGCCCCAGATATCTGCAATTCTGTGTATATGGCAGATGCTTCAGCCACTTAGTGGAATTCTTGGCCCAATGTATTCTTCTTTTCTACTTATGCTTCTAAGCTCCAAATGACTACTGCCATTTGCAAAGCTCCTGTCTTTCAAATCCCATTGCCTTCTAGTGGCCATTCTTGTTAAATTGTAAATAAATGCACAGCTTTTGCTGTTTCTGTTCCATGTTTCTGGTTTGTTTTTACAGTGTGAGCTCCACACTTCCAAGGCTGTTCTTCTCAAGTGCTTGGAAGTGCTGAGCATGTAAGAGGTGCCTCCCTTTAAAAACAACAGTTAGAGCTGATGGCTGCTGAGAGTAACATCAAAGGGCAGAGTCCTGCATTGATGCTGGCTTAGTGAAAAACGCATTTTAGTCCTAAGGTGGTGGGCAAGGGGGAAGAAATGACTGGGAAAGGCATTTCAAGATAGTTTGTGAAGTAGATGTAATTTATTTTTTTTTTACAGCTCCTTACACAAGGTTTTCTTCTTGTAGGCAGCTGAAAGTCAGAGACCAGCAGGCATAATTTAGAGCTGCATGTGCCATGGCATTTGCAAGGACTGGAGATAAATGGGTATCATCATAACACACTGTGAATTGCAATACAACTTTCTTGTTCCCAGTGGCCAAGACAGTGGTCTCTGATTGATTGATTCTGTGAGAAGGCTAAAAGACTATTTTTTGAGTTTTCAGAACTGAGAGGAGAATGTGAAAATAAAGATAAACAATTTACAAATTCTGANAGTCCTTCTTTCTACCTTTTTAAAAAATGGGTGTAATGTTTCCCTTTTTCCAACCACCTGGATCTTCTATGCCTTTTCAAATATTATGGCAGCTACATCAGCCAATTCCCTCAGGTCTCTGGGATACATCTCATCAGATCCCATAGACCATGCATTCTCCAGTTCCTCAGGTGGTTATAGGCCTGATCTCTGGTTACAGGTGGAGCGACTTCGCTCTTCCCTCCTCTACAGGCGATGCACTCAGGAGGTGTGAGGAAGAAAAGGTTGCCTTTGAAGTCTGAGAGGAAAAATGTTGAATACCTCAGCCTTCTCCCTAACCCTATTTGACCATGTCTTTATGTTCTTGCCAGGATAGGTGTCCATACTTGCACTGCCTTTGCATTTCCTTCTTGCCCTTTAGCTTTACCAGAAGGTCTTAGCTCGTCTATGCAGATCTCTTGCCTTACTTTCTTGATTTTTTAGACTTGAGGATTGAGAGTTCTTGCGCTTTATGGAGCATGTCCTTTAAGATCTGCCAGCTCTTTTCTGCTCCCTTGTCCTTCAGAGCAGTTTCCCAGGGAGTCCTGTTAACTAAGAAACTTCTTATTACTAAGAGCTGGAAGTTTACTTTCCTAATATTTAGTGTCCTGATTTTATTCTTTGTGACCCATATCCCTCAGGACTGTAAACTTCACTAGTGCGTGAACATTGCGTTCCAGGATACCTCCAACCTGGATATCACTAATTAACTCACTTGGTTAAAGCATTACAATAGCCATTAAATTTGCTGATCAATTTTGCCCTAACTGCTATATGTGGATTTAAGAACTATTTGGTATGTGAAATATTATCGAAACCACCCTAATAAAACAATCTGCAAGTACTCAAGTACTTCAAAGGTAACAACTTTGCACTGGAGGTTTACTCTTTTTCTAAATGACAATAAACTGTTTTATGTTGTGTTTTGAATTCCTTCACTGACTTAACCTTTGCTGTTGGATTTAACTTTCACATCTTTACATAATCCCTGGGTTGGAGTATTTTGCCTTTCCTTAAGTTATCCTCTGAAAATTTTTATTTTGTCTCTTTCTCTCCACTAGCGTCACTATTCTGTGTGCTCATCTGTCTGTTTCTTAAAAATCTGCCAAGGAATCAGTGAATTGTTGAGGTTGGACAGAAAACCCTCTTAGATCTTCTAATGAAGGATCAGCTAGTAGAGTGGGTTATTCAGAATCACTTCCAGTTGGATTTTGGATATCTCCATATATAAAGACCACAACCTCTCTTGGTAGCCTATTTCAGTGTTTGACTACCTACATAATAAGAAAGTTTTTGCTTTTTTTGTTTTTTAATCTGTGCCTATGGCCTCTTGTTTAGTCCTTAGGCATGACTGAGAAGAGCCTGGCTGCCTCTTTTTCATTGCATCCCAATGGATATTTTTAAGCATAAGTAAGATCCATCTGAACCTTTTATCCAGCCTCATCAGCCCCAGATATCTGCAATTCTGTGTATATGGCAGATGCTTCAGCCACTTAGTGGAATTCTTGGCCCAATGTATTCTTCTTTTCTACTTATGCTTCTAAGCTCCAAATGACTACTGCCATTTGCAAAGCTCCTGTCTTTCAAATCCCATTGCCTTCTAGTGGCCATTCTTGCTAAAATGTAAATAAATGCACAGCTTTTGCTGTTTCTGTTCAATGTTTCTGGTTTGTTTTTACAGTGTGAGCTCCACACTTCCAAGGCTGTTCTTCTCAAGTGCTTGGAAGTGCTGAGCATATAAGAGGTGCCTCCCTTTAAAAACAACAGTTAGAGCTGATGGCTGCTGAGAGTAACATCAAAGGGCAGAGTCCTGCATTGATGCTGGCTTAGTGAAAAACGCATTTTAGTCCTAAGGTGGTGGGCAAGGGGGAAGAAATGACTGGGAAAGGCATTTCAAGATAGTTTGTGAAGTAGATGTAATTTATTTTTTTTACAGCTCCTTACACAAGGTTTTCTTCTTGTAGGCAGCTGAAAGTCAGAGACCAGCAGGCATAATTTAGAGCTGCATGTGCCATGGCATTTGCAAGGACTGGAGATAAATGGGTATCATCATAACACACTGTGAATTGCAATACAACTTTCTTGTTCCCAGTGGCCAAGACAGTGGTCTCTGATTGATTGATTCTGTGAGAAGGCTAAAAGACTATTTTTTGAGTTTTCAGAACTGAGAGGAGAATGTGAAAATAAAGATAAACAATTTACAAATTCTGCAGCCAAATAGACTGTTTGTCTATCTGAAAAAGACAGTTTACTTTCTTCTTAGAATAATATACACTCCTGAATTCTGTATTGAGCAATTGTTTCAGGCTTCCAGCTGAGCTCTTTGCAGAGATAATGCAGGTGGAAAGATGAGTTAATGGTTTAAACAATTAGAGATTTGATGCAGTCTTCCATCTGTCAAAGCCCACTGAAATGAAAGCTCACAGTTTTAATTTGTGCCTCCAGCATCTAACTCAGTCTGAAATGGTGTCAGCGATTTGCCCTGCCCACAGTAGTGTTATTCTTATGTTAAGCATTCTGTGCACACATGCTGAGAGACTTCTATCAAACATATTAGTGTGCATTTGAGAGATCATTAGCCTGAAGTAGCTGAAACATTCCAGATTTCTTAGCCAGGAAACTCACATCTCTGCTGGAAAGTGTGTTGAGCCACTGTTATTTACACAATAAAGCTAGAGCAGGATAGGGATAGCTTTGTAAAGTTTAGCAGGAATAGTGGTACACCCATAAAAGGGTGAGATAATGAATGTTTTGGGTTTTTTTGCCTAAAAAAGATGGAATGAATAAAAATTTTTTGATCTGCTAGACAGATTGTTTTTCTTTCATCTAGCAAAAGCTAAGGTAAAACCATTTAATAGAATCAGAATTCATAAGACTTGATCATATTATTGTTCTGCTAAATAGATAAAAAAGTCATGAGCATATAAAAAATAAGACAGATGTGATACTTATTGTTTGTGTTCTTATGGATTATTTGTTTCACTTTTTAAATTCATCTCTAAAAAGGTAGAGGGAGCTGAGAGAACCATAGTGGTTAGATGATTAAAGCTAATAAATAGGGTGACTGAAGTTTCTGGATATTTGTGTTTGGGGAAATAGAAGAAAGAGCTTTGTGATTCAGTGTTTATGTTTATATGAAAGCATTAGTGTATAAGTGTGTTGTGATTACAGAAATCCCTTTGTTCCTAAGGGCCTTGAGAACTGACAAATAAACAGAATTGAAATTCAAACAATATTTGCAGTACTCTATAAAACTCTCACGTATTGCTCTGTATTTGTAAATATCAAGTTTTATTTATTGGGGTATTGAAAAAAGAGTTGTGTTAGAATGTGAAATAAGTGAACATGAAGTAAGGCCATATTCTTTGCAGTTCCTATATTGGATCATGTCAGTCATTCTTCCTGTCTAATACTTGTGTTACCAGCTAGATTCTAAACAGGTAAGTAAACCTGTGGGTCTGGAATAATCTACTGCTAGAAAAACAAACAAACAACTTACTTAAGCTGTATTATTTATTTTTGTGTGATACTGTGCTATCTAAAGGATATGTCCTTTCAGAACACTAGTTTTGGCTTCTCAGCTCTTTATGATTACTCTTTTGTTCACCTTAAATTTTTTTTGCCTTGGAAGAACAGACCTCAGGACTTTATGGAAGGTGTTTTGCTTGGCCTTCACCCTGAATGATGCTGCTGCTAACTTTCTGTCTCTAGTAAAAATGGTTAGAATTAAGTTACTTTCTTTTTTCCCTTGTTAAAAGATTATCACGACTGCCAGAGCCCTTATGAGGGATAGGGAGCAAAGGATCAGATGTGTTTTATGTCTCTGTAGCTCAGGTTTTTATTAATGCAGAATTCTGCTGAGGTTTTAATTGATCTTCAGTGTGGGTTTACAGAAAAGTTTGGTTCTTTTGGAGCTTGCTCTTTTGGTCAGTTGTATCTGTTTTGAGGAGGTAATCAAGTCTGATTGCTGCTGTTTGAAATTTGAACTCCTGAATACTGAGCAAACCGAGCCAATGCTGAGCATAACCAGCTGAAGATTAAGTAACCCTCTTTCACAGAGAAAGGACACAAAATTGTCATTAATTGTGCCAACACTGGCTTTGAGGGTACTAGCAGTCTCAGCTTTGTTCTCAGAAAAGCAAGTGCTGGCTTTAGACTTTAAATCTGCATACACTGTGGTGTATAGAGACATACACTGCAGTTAAAGGGTGCTCATATATAAACACAACAGATATTATTGAAGCTGGCATGCTGAAGCACTAAATGCTTCTTTAACTTAGCTTTATCTGCTTCAGTGAACACTCTTCAAAATCCAAGGATATTCAGACTGCAAAATCTTTTATTTAAAGGTATTTGAGCACAAAAATAATCCCTTCCTAGAAACTTTTGAAATACCAATGCAGCTATGCAGTCTAATCAACTGTAAATTTTTGTCATCTAAAAGGCTGTTGGTTAAGAAATATCTAGCAGAAGGGTGATTATTATTGGAGCAACACTGGTCAGACAGTAAAGACAGGTGCTACTAGTGAGACTAAGGAGAATTAGCAGTAAATCTTCTTGAAAACAAGCAACAGATTTATCTTTCTAAATCTTCAGGTTTACCAGGTCTCTTACCACTCAGTTTGCTCAAAGGTTGTACATATTTTTTTCTCATCTTTCAATAACTTCGCATGCTATATTCAGAGGAAAATATATGGCCTGAAAGTGTATTTGAGATTTTGATTTCTCAAATACAATCTTAGTTCCCAAAGCTCATCTGCCTGAATTGCTATTAGGACATTTTAATGGGTCAAACAAGTCAGAGAATCTATACGAAATTTATAAATTTGCAGTTGAGATGAGAATCTAAATTTTATCTTATTACATTTCATGTAGTGCAAAATATGCTGTAATAGTTTGTTTAAATATATGGTCCTTTTCTCCTCTTGTGGGAGACAATTGCAGAGTTAGGTCAAATACAGCTCTAGTTAAGTGACAAAGACAAAATGTACTTGCATCGACCTTTAATGTAGTAATGAAATACATTGAAGTCACTGGAAAGGGACATATGTCTGTATTTTAACTGTGACTTTAAAAAGAGTTTTGCTTGACTAGACCCAGGGCATTATTCAAAATCCCCTGAAGTAGGGAATACTGACTTTAAACAAGCTTTATATCCATCTATAAGTCCAGATTGTGCTTTTTCAAGTGATCTCCCTTGGAGTTTCTTCATTACTCTAATATTGAAGGAGATGTAAAAGTGTGCTGAGGTAGATGGAGTTACTGTGCTGAAGAGGAGGCAACTGTCTTTGAGCCAGCCAGGCTGGGATGCAAGTGCCCTTTTCTCCACACATTCATTGAAGTGTAAGGAAAGCATTAAGCTGGAAGTGAGAGCTATGACTGTTTTCTACTTCTGAGTGCCTGCAAAGAATTGGAAAGCACAGAAGCATCATCTGTCCTTAAACAGAAATTGCAGTTTTTATTTTGTAACACTAACTGTGATGTTTAATCAGACACTGAAGAGTTAATGGCCATTTAGCACTGACTGTATATTAGAATAACTCTCTATGCACAACAGACTAAAATGCTTCTGAAAGGGTGCAGTGTCAAAGAGTGGGCTTTGTGCTATGAATTTTAAGTAGATCTCCTTACTGAGTTTCCTTAAAAAGTTCTGCCTAAAGTCAGTTTGGGGTATAGTCTCAGGTTACCAGGTCAGAAAGGTAACTGGTTCTGACAGTTCTTCCATAATATTCACATCTACTGTATGGATTACAAGCATACATTCTGATCTTAGTCAAATCAAATGTTTTTAGCTATTTCAGTGGCCTGAGGAATTTAAGTGCACAGTGGAAGCACATAACTGTACAGATAGAAGTCCCATGTGGAGACAGTGACAGGAACATATTTGGGCCTTTTTTCTGGCACCATAAAATTCCTGAAGTCTGCAATGGTTCTAAAGGCTACTTCTTCAGTCTAATTTACAATTGATTTGCATCCTCATTTTAAGTAAGTGAACAGTTACTTGGGGTGTAAAGTAAAAGAGAAATTCATAGCCATATTTATGGAATGTTGATGTATGCATTTAATCCATATGGAAGAGATGAAGCAGTATTTTGGGTTCATGTTCAGTGTAAGGAGTTGCCCATGCAGGAATGCCAGCAGGATCCCCCACACTGAAACAAAAGAAGGCATGGATAATTACACAGCCTTGTACTGTTTTGATGCTGGTGTATGTGTGTACAAATAGATTTCTTGTTTAAGGTTGATGTTTTCACCTTATGCACTTAGAAATTAAAGGATTGCTGTATTTAAATCTGTAAAGGATTTTTTTTCCTTTGGAGTGTGAACCATAAGACCAAGTTATGAACAAGGATCTTTCCCCAGTATATGTAATATTCTGTTTGCTTTAAGTTGTAAAACCCATGGGTTCCAACAAATGTTGGAGTTTACAGGCTCTGACTTTGAATAAAGAATACAGCTGACTATGTTTATTTTTCTCATAGATGTGATATTGTTATATCCAAAATCCATTCAATTTCAATATCCACAATAAATCAGGATATGAACAGGAAAAGAAAATTGAGTTAAAGCACTTGGGATTTGAACTGCACCCTCCAAAAACAGTAGAAATTTTCCAGAACTAGGAATGAAAAATGAAATTTTAAAGGGGTTTCATATTATGAATTAAATATTTTAATTCTTTTGGTTTATGTGAAACATTTAGCTGCCTTGTTACTCACTGAACTTTGAACACCTTCAGGAGGGAAATAATTTTGTTTTACATAAATATGACCACCCTGTTAACCCTAATAAGCAATAAAATATTGGTTGAACATTAGTTACCACTTTTTTTTTTTTAACTTTTGTCCACTTGAATCAGGCTTTAGCATTACCTGTTTCTCATGTGTTGCTTTTCCTAAATCTGAAATTCTTTCAGTTTGGCCTGAGGACACAATGCAGAGCAGCAAACACATCCCTGGCCTGGTCCATGTGGTTTATTGGGAGGAGAACTAACCAAGCTTGCTTGCAGGAATGCTCCTGGGGGGTATGGTCAGACCCAGCAGGCAGAGCTCAGTCTGGCCACACTTAACTTTTGTTTGGTTCTGGACCATATTTGGTGAGTGACATCTGAGGATATAATTATTCACCCACCAGGAGGCAGGTCTAAAGCTCCTAAAGGGCCAGGAGTAAGGGAGGAATTGCAGTTTTTTGGGTGAGATTTTTGAAATGTTAGGATTTCTATCTGTAAAGAAGCACTGAGACAGTAGAGCTGATGAGTAACTATTTAAATCAGTGAAGGCATTACCAAACCTGTTTGTGCCACCTTTGGAAGATCATTGGCTCAGCAAATATTTCTTAAAGAAACATTGCTTTTTCTCAGAGAACTTCTCCAACATCATTCCACTGGTAATCTGTTCGGCTCATATATTATTTAGTGTTCTATTTTCCTTTCCTATTTATTGTTGAAAGTATCTGCATGACAGAAGTACTGTGTTTCTTTAGAGTTCAGCTGTTCCTGCTTTACAATTTCCTCATCCTCATTTGTGTCGAGTACAACTCCTGTGGTAATTGTAACCTATGTTTTTGGTGAGGCCATGATACAGAAAATAATCCCCTTTTAATTGCTTATTTCTTCAAAAGATGAATTAAATCTTTCTGTTTAATAACTGAATATTTCAAAATTAATCTATAGTTAAATGACATATTTGAATAACAAATGAGTTTTAAAAAAAGATATTTAGTTGGTAGCTGTATTGCCTTATTTTTTCCTTTTAATTTCTACCCCTCCCATTAAATAAACTGAAACCAGGAAAACAAAATTGGTGAAGCTTTATTGTGGAAATAAATTTTTTATTAAACAATAACAGTGGTGCAAAAATTCAGAACATGCCCTTCATTCAAAGTAATATCCATCTGTAGGGGAAGTCATCAGATTTTCATGTTTTCTAGGTTTAATTAGTGTTTGAAAGTATTGCACATTGAGGACTTTAATTCCTTAAATGGCAAGTAAGTAGGTCATCATCATCTTCAGGGAAAGGCTTATTTGTCCTCATTATTCCTGGAATCCAACATCATGCAAATTTACTTTATAATACACTTGAAAGTAGTTATTGTAAGGAAGTGGGTGTATCTATAGGCACTACTTTAAAGACTTTTATCCTGACAACATCAACAGCAAAATAGATTTGCCAACACTATTCATATACATGAATGTTTTTAATCACAAATAGGGGAAGATTGAATTAATTAGAAATTCAGCTTTTCTTTTCCCTTTTCTATGGTAGGAAGATTGTCTGATATAATACAGATTTGAAAGGGTTAGTGCTTAAATGGTGCACTTAATGGCTATTTAAAGCTCTACTGTTGGCAGATTAAATGTTAAAAGACATTCATGGTACTCTGTTAAAAAAAAAGTAAGGGCACACAGGGTGGTGAAAGAGCAATGAACAGGGAACACAGTAGTGTAGGCAGATCACATACTTGCATCTTTACCAGCAAATGTCAGGGATCATTCCTGCCCTGCCAGCAGGATCCTAGCAGAGGCTTTTTGCACCTCTGCCATCTGCCCACCACACCTTCCTCTTCTTAGAAAAAGGAGTTGTGGTTTTAATTGTCTAGCTTTTATTAAAATAAAAAACAACAACAAAGTTATTCACTATGGAATTGAAGAAAGAAAGAAAGTGCCATATTGTAATAATTTGAAAGTTTGTTACTCCCACAGTTGTCAGTTTTCTGGGTAGGGCAGTGCAATTCAAACAATTGCATGTGTGGCAAGTGTGTTTCATATTTGCACAGAAACTCACTTGATTGATCAGTTAGACTGGGGTGACATTCCAAGTGCATTACAGTTTGGTTTTTTGGGTTTTTCCCTTGGGGAAAGGCTGAAAAACCTCAATTTAGTTGTACTTTCTATTTCAGTTTTATCAAATAGTGAATTTAGGGAAAAGCTCCTGAATATGTTTTATTAGGCTGTCATGGAAAGCTAGTGCATATTTTCTTTATTGCTAACATTTGTTGGGTGATGACAGGTTATCAAACAGTACAGAGCTGTTTAACACCTTGGAAGAAGACAATAAAGAAACTGGTGACACTTGCTTAACAAGAAGCACAGTGTGTTTTGGGAAATCTGTCAGTGAGAGGACAGGCCTGTAAAGATGTCAGGCCTATTTTGACCTTTCTGCCCCTTGTTTGTATTCTACTGTTTCAACCTTGCAAATGACTCCACATTTGGTACTTGAATTGAAAGTAGGCATCACATAACAGGGAAAGGACATGAGTAAGTTTCAGAAATGTATGGCAAAATAGAAAAAGTGGATACTGAAAAATGATTTTTCATGACTCCATAATACTATTAGAAGAAAGAAAATATTTTTTTTATGTAAATTAATTATATATGTGTAGTTATTTTGGGGTGGTCTGTCGAAGTGGAAGATGTTGCATTAAAGCCAACTGCTACTGAAGCATGGTACTGTGTGCCTACAGTAATCTGAGCTCCTCTGTAATGATGTGTGACATTCACTTTGCATGCTCAGTGCTGTATTTTATCCAGCATTTGGATAGCATGATATTCTGACCTTGTCTGATTGGTGATCTCATTTTGTGTGAATGCTGCAAGAACAGTAAACAAAGCCTGGAAGAATTGTCAAGCTGACAAATTCTATTGCTCTGTATCTTTTCAAGACAAAGCCACAGAAATTTATGTGTCTTGACACCTTTGTCTCATGTATTAAGAAAGCTTTAACTAACATCTCCTTGGTTCTATAGTCCACCATCTAAAAATGCCACATCTTATAAAGATAACAGGTAGATAGACTTTTAAGGAGAGACCTCAGAGAGATGGAATAAGTTAGGAAAAAACAGCAGCAACTAAATTGTGGAAGGAATTCCAAGACTAACAAGAGTGCCTTGTAAGAAGAGTATATGAAAGATTTAAATGACACTTCTGTATTAAAGTTTATAAATAGCTATGTGTAAATATGTTTTACGAACATGTTGAGTAGGAGAATAGTTTTTTGCATGAATCTCACAGCCATTTACAAATGTCAGTGATTGCAGGAATGCTGAAATGGTTTTGTTCTATTGAGTTTTCCTTTCACCTTCCTCTCTCATTCCCTCAAGAAACCTATAAAAGAGAAATGTTCTACTCTGTTGAAAACATATGGGGGTTTTGCATCTGGAAAATTTGAACCTAAATGCGTACATAACTTACTTTCAGTTGAATACTGAGCTTGTTTATTTTGCATTATTTAAATTCTGTGTTTGAAAGATATATTACTGGATCTAGAATTACATCTGGATAACGTGGTTTTACTTTACTTGCTTAAACTGGCTTTTGTAACTATTTTTGCTTTTAATGGGAAGTTGCTATTGACAATACACATCTTCAGCAGGTATTTATAAACAATGAGAACTTCAAAAGTGAGGGAAATACATAGCTAAGTGGCAGTCTGAATAGAAAGTGGGATTACAGCATGCCTCTACTGGGATTTGGGTGTAAGGTCTCTAATTTATTTATAACAAAGTTAAATCATCTTCTAGTTGAGCAGTTAAATACTGAGGACATCTCTTTTTGGAGTCTTCTTAGGCTTCAGCCAATTGACAGAAGATAAGCTCCTGTACCCATCCCTCCCAGCACTTTCAAAGCGCAGTGGAGCTTATTATAAATGAATGACTCATACACAGGGTGGAACAAATGCAGCATTGGTGCCCACAGAGATAATAACACTGACCTCCGGTCACTTTACAAGGGAACTCTCTCGTGTAGGTCGACTTCCCACTGCTTTAAACCCAACCTAAATAGACTATTCACAGCCAACTGGATTGACAGATTAGAGATTTATATGCACAAGTGTAGGCATTAGCAGCATGGTCTCTGCACATCGGGACATGAGAAGTAGTTGAAATATCTGACCACTAAAAGCAGAGGGACGTTTTTCTGTGAAGAAGTAGGTTTGTAAAATTTCTTCAGACTTAGTGAAATATGGGCAGGAGGGCAGTCTCTGTTTATGCAGGACTTCCAATAATATGAAATTGTTTGGAAATAAGGGTTATGATAGCACTGTCACTTCACAGGGAACATTGGAGTAGGTGAAAAGAAGACATGATTTTAGTTCCTAAGTCAAAATACTCTCTATTTGCTTTCATATATACACAAAATGAATAAACAGAAATAATTTTGTAAAAGTGTGAAGTTCAACATTTGTCAAATTATACCAGTTTTAGGAGGAGCTTGTGGTGCTGAATTTAAGCTTGAGAATAAAAATGTGGTAATTTGTACTAACTCAAACTTTTATACGAGGTATGATATAAGTGTGTCAAATATATTCATCTTTCAACTGTGTTAATGCTCATAAAATGCCATTTGTCAGTAGAACTCAGTGTGTACTAGAAATTTAATTTGTGCCTTTCTGCAGAAGGAGATATTCTATTGCCTGATCTTAACAAAAGGTTATGTTGAAAGGAATGATTTCAAAGCAGATGACAAATTGCTGAAAAGACATTTTTATTGTACAATAGCATGCTCCCACAAAGAAAAACAAGGGCTGAGGGGGACACAACACTGCTTCCCTCCAACATTCCCTAACACTAATTTAAGGAAAAACACATTAAGAGACGACAACTTTCAGTGGATTTATTCTTTTCATTTCTTACAAGGATGAGAATCTTAACAGGTTTTTTTTTTTTTTTTTTGCTTTGGATCCTTCAGTAGAGAACATTAGGACATGCAATTGGATCTCCCCAAAAAGGGTTGTTTTAAAAAATTAATATTCCTGTTATAGTCTATCTCCAGAATATGTGGTAAAACATTATTTATTTATAGAGACAGAAATTATAAAAATATGTCAAAAATCTGTTAGAAAGAAAATTGTGAAACAAACAAGAGTTTCAGTCCAGGTGTAGATAAAGCAGCTTGACCCCCTTAATCAGCTTTTATGTGGAATATCATAATTTTCAGATATTCCTAGATCTGATAATGTAATGATAAGGAAAACATATCATAATGTGATATGTTTTCAAGATTCCAATTATCTAAATCTGCTTTGCTTTTACTGAAAGCAGTGAAACTTTCCCTGCTTTTTTCAGAAGTTTGTATGCTCTGAACTTGTTCACTTAATGCCTGAGATTTGTAATGCAGGATGCAGATTGTCAGTGCAGTATATGTGTATCTATATATTTATTTGAAAAGAAATAAATTTTTATTCTCACTGAAGCAAGTGGATTGATATTGGCAGTGACATTCAATTACCTGGCCCTCGAGGCTTTCCTTAAGACCTGAATTCAGAGGCCTTTACTTGGTCACACCTCCCAGCAAACAAATCTAGCACAGCAATTTCCTGGGTCTTTCCTTACTTTGCGTCCAGGTAAAATTTTGGTGAAACTAAAGAAACTGCAATCACACAAAGTTTTCCTCCAGCAATTACATCCTTCAGATTGAAGGATTGTATTGCAAGTGGGCTTCAAACTTGAAATTTTTCTGTTTGGAAGTTGCAGGCTACAGCTGGCATAATATGCACATACTCATTCCTTATGACTGGTTTATGGTGGATTTTTTTACTAAATATCAGATTTTATAAAGAATTCATATTTCAAATCTGGTCTTCTTGTCCCACATTGGAGCTTTTTAAAAATAACATAAAGTTCAACTAGGAGAGACAGAACATTTTCCGATGTATTTCTGCTGTGTTATCTGTGTGAACAAGCATCTACTTAAGGATAAATGCACACTTCTCAAGTATGCTAATCTATCCTGCTTTCCAATTTCCACTTGCTTAAATTCTAAGTTTAAAGGGCTGTGTGTTTGGAGAATCTTTTGGTTCTTCAAGTATGTGGATTAGTCTTAACCTTTGCCATGACTTTGCCACCATTTACAAGTATGTGCCTTTGATCATTAGAGTTGCTGTGAAAAGAAAGAGAAGAAGCACAAACATTTGGCATTTTCTATTTGCAGATGTCCTTCACATCATCTCAACTTATCTTTCAGCTTCCATCCTGCAGTCTCACTTCCCTGAAGAAATTTAACTGCCTTTCCCTGCGCCCAGTATTTCATTCAGATAAGTGGAGGCATCCTTTTCTCCCCAGAAGGGGAGAATTTTTGTTGGAAAACTGTGACTTTTAGTTGGTTCTAAGTGCAGATTTAAATTTTTCTCTCTGTATCTGTTCTTATTTCTGCTGCTTCACAAAATGTTGCTTTTATACTAAGGAACATTATAGCCTATGGAACATTGAGAAAATTGTGGCTTTATGTAGTCGTTGGAATTTGTTTAGGACTTCTGCCTCTCTTTGAGCTTCTGAAATGAGTAAAATGAACTGCTTACTTTTGTAAATACATTAGTTCCTGTGAGTTTTTTTTGTCTGCTTGTTTCTCTAACATAACACAGTATTTTAAAACTGTATAAAAAATCCTAAATTTTTTTTTGCTTGCAATCCAGTTGGTGAGTCATCCTGATTTTTATTTTTGGTCTAGAGTATATGTTTTTATAAAGCATGGCCAGTCAAGCATATGTTCGAAATGGCCATATTTGCTCTTGAATGTAGCCAGGCTTCCAAAATAATGACAACCATCAGGATATTCTGAGAGAAAACTTCTTTAAAAAGAAATTGTGCAGTGAGAGGTTGCAGTGAAAAGCTAGAAATCTGTTAAATTTGTAATCATCCATCATAGATTTCTCCACTTGGGCCCCAATTTAGAGGTACTTGTACATGCTTTCTGTACTGTGTTTTTCAGGTAAAAATCCAGTCCCCAGGGAAGTCAGTGCAAAAGTGTCAGTGTGGTAACAGCACTGAAGTTCATTGAACTTGCAGTACCATCTTTGCAGGGAGTGTAATTCTGAAGCTAAACAGTGGTGCTCTACTTGGAGTAGTTCTTAGTACTTCAGGATTTGCTTTTCCTTGTTGATGCAGAAATATTGACAGAGGATTACAGCCTGAGCTCCAGAACCTATATTGCAAAACTAGATAAAATATCTATACATGTATAAACTCTTATCTTACTGAAGAATTATGTCTGTCTGAAATACTAGGATGACACTAGAATTCTTGTTGCTATATTTTATAAATATAAAATAGGTTAAGTATCTGTAAGGGACTGATATATCTAGTTAGGCAGAATTACAAGAAAAAAATTACTAAATGGCTAATTTTTCATTATTTATCTTTTTATCTAATTCATGTCTTAGAAGTGCATCTTCAAGTAGTGCCTGTTCCAGGTGTACTCACACTGGAGCACTCCCACATCATGGCCTTGGCCATCCCTTCAAACACAGCAGTTTGGTGGCTTTTTATGACAGTATCATTTAATTTATCTCTAGTGTTACTTTTGTTCTTGTTCTTCTGTTCTGTGGTGAAACAGACACTCTGTGAAGACTGAGCATACCTGTAATTAACTTTTTATGTATAGTGCTGTATGTATAGTCTTTTGTTGAATATTTTTTTTTTTTGCACGGGAAACAAGGGAATTATGTCTTACGGAGCTTTTGTGCCTGAAACTATATAGGATCCTAATATAATCAAAGAATGAGCCTGTTTTGTAGTATAAAAGCATATAGAATAGCAACACTCTTTCTATATTGAACAACTTGCTTTAGTGGACTCTGCTTTGAGCAGAGAGAGTTGGACTAGATGCTCTCAGAGGTCATTTCCAGCTTTAACTATTCCATGATATAGCTATAAAAATGAGGAAACAGACCCTCTGTTTATAATATGTGCTTATTTGGACAATGTATTTCTTACCAGCCAAATGGAGGGATTTAAGATGAAAAATTGAAAAGAGGAGATATGAAATGTGAAACACAAAAGGAAGAGTAGGCAGATACTCTCTTCATTATCCAACATAAAAATGTCTATTTCCTTTGAAATGCAGATTTTGTTTAAAAGAAGAAAAAGAAGAGAAGCATTTAATTCATATTCAGGTTGATGTGAATACTCTAAAGGAACTGATAAAACACCTTGGAGGAGGGGGATGTGCTAATTTTAGGTTTGCACAGGCTGTTTTTTGAGCTGCAAGAAAGTATCATTTAATTTTTAGCAGTCTGCATCACTAAGGAGTATTGCAGGTAGGACTGATAATTATTTGGTCACTTTATAATTGCAGGTGACTTTATTCACAAGGGGACACCGCTTGCACTTTTGGAATTCACAGTTGTAAGAGGAATACAGAAAAATATATAAATTACTCTAAACTGAGTTGTGATATGACCATATTGTTATTACATAGGGTTATGCCAGTGTCAATTTGCACACTAGCTACCCTGCTAAATGGTGTCCTTGTTATTTTGATTTACGTTCACACTTCGTGCTTGTGAGAGGCTATCTTAAGTCCATGGATGAGAAGTAAATCAATCACTTTTCCTCCTCTTGCTTGAAATTTGTAAATTACCTTCAACCCATGCTCTTAGCATTCTTCTAGTTCAGTTGGCTGGGCTTTCTCAGAGTGAGCATTCACTTAGCAATTGTTCAGGTTGGTGCAGTGCTAACCAGGTAAATTCTCCTCCTAGCACAATACAAACCTTTCCTTCAAGCTGGACTACAAATTCTGGTTTGTGCACTCTGCTTTCTGGGGTTCTTACAGTGCCACTGAAGAGGTTATTGTCCCCTAGCTGTTTATAATTTCTTCCCCATGATTACTGCTTCTCCACTCTGCTGCTCCAGTGAGCACATCCTAACCTGTTTCAGTCAAAAGAAGTTAATCTGGACAAATTCAGCCTAATTTTGACTGGAAAAAGTCAGAAGACCCACCTGCCTGAGGAAATCTCAGGGTACAATATTCTGTTCTGCAGAGAGCAAAACAGAGACAGAGATGGGATATGGGGGTCACCACACCAAAATCTGAATGTATTATTTAGGTTTGGAGATATCTGGGCTGTCACCCAGGGATAGAAAATGATTTTAAATGGTGAGTTGCTTATAAGGTGAACTCAGGTAAGAATAAGGTTCTTTTGATTTGCCTGCAGTTGAGAAATGCACATTCTTATTGCTGATAAACTTTAGGTTGTCTTGGGAAGTTCTGTGCTCTCTGTATTCTATAACTTCTCTGGATCTGTAAAATGGAATAATATATACCCCTCATGAACTTCATTGGAAATAAATAGAGATCACTTGGTTTAACCAAATACATAGATATCACTAGGTCTGCTGTTGTTCTTAAAAATAATTCCGTTGCATACATTTGACATCACATACTTTGGTTTACCTAAGAATTGAGATTTGTTGTGATGAGAAAGCTCTGATGATGTTCGAAATTAAATTAATACTGGTATCCTGCAGCTGTCTTTATAGAATGAAGTATTTCAGTGAACACAGGAAGCTTAGACTGCCCAGTGTCTTTGTTAGGAGTCTACACCAGCTCAAGTCTGGCATGAATTTATGTAAATCAGCAATGAGAAACAGGAAAGAAAAAAATATGAGTACACATTAACAGAATAGCAGCCAAGGGGAACTCTGGTGGAAGGGAGGCTTGATTTCTTGTCGAATGTTTGTTCTAGCTTTATATTGTTTTTTATTTTTTCTCAAGTAAGAATAAGACAGGAAAGTTGTTTTTAGACTACACATGCAGGCATGTAGGGTGCTGGTCACTAGTGTCTTCTTGGTTAATACCACTGAATTCCATAATCATTTTTTATGGCATCTGGTCTAGTGCAGGTAAGAAAGAAAGAATAGCAAATAATACAACAATGAAAAGGACTCATTATACTATCTACCAATAAAATCATGAACCATTTTCACAGTTTCTTCTAATTATATCTGTGTTTACGTTTTATTGTGCTAAGTAGGAAAAGGATTACACTACAGCAGTAAATGGCTTTCCCAAGGTGGAAGCTTTACTGGCATATTTATGGACTACTCAATGTGTTATAATGTAAGATATGTTCCATTTGGCTAGATTTGCATTTTGGATTAATTTTGGGTTTTTTCCTTTCTTTTGGATGATAACGGACACCCTGATAAACTGATAGAAGTGAAAAAATTCTGCCATAGTTTGTTTTTCTATTTCCAGCACTACAGCTAGATAAAGAGCTTGATTCTTCTTAAATATTATCAACTGCTCTAATAGATTGTTTTAAATTAATGTCTTGTTAATAATACTTGATAGGTTAATTTCAAGTTGAAATGTTGTGAACATTTACTTGATTGTAGTAAACTTCTGCATGGCTTACAACAGACAGTGAACTTCTTGCAGTTTATGGGTGTAATGTATTTTGATAACAGTTGGTGTAATGGAAGAAGAAAATCACTAGTAGATGCCTACACTAGTAGATGCAGGCCACTTGGTGGTCTACATAGTATTTTTCCTACTTGCACCTCTGTGTAAGTCCTTGCTATCCTGACTGAAGCAGTCACATGCTGCTGTGTAAATCATCTCAATCTTTTTAGTTATGGTGGTTGAAGTTGATGATGGAGATGTGAAATGTTTTGAAAGTATAGTGTTTATTTCCTATATTGTGATCCAGAATGTAAAAGATACAGTAATCGGGTTCATAGGAAAATGAATGCTTTACTTCTCCTCCCTGTGAAATTAAAGCTTCTACTCTGTTTTATGTTGCTCGTCTGTATTTTTTTTTTAGCTTCAGTGAAAAACTAGCTTTCATTTTATATTTAAATCAGCTATAAGAGACTGAGGAGCTACAGAGTGAGTCTCAAACAAATCTAATTTAAAGTACAGATTGAATAATTTAATACGGAAGCATCCTGTATGTCAGCTGAGTGTGGGAAACAATCACAGCTAACTTTTTTGAAAATGCAAGGTGGGGGGTGAAGGAAGCATTTGGATAAGCCCATAATGATCATACTTCTAACTGTCTTTGAAAGCAAAACAGGTCTGGCCTGGCTGGATAATATTTAAGCTGTTAATTGTTCTAATGTGTCTTACAATTATGATGAGGAAAGACTTGACATCAGAAACCATCTGTACCAGCTCTTTTGGTTTTGGAGTTAGCATAGAAGGGTGGTTACATAATGAAATAATCTACAAAGTTGTCTGCCAGGTCTTTGATCTGTGGATCTTGCTTTTTCCTAGATGGCATGTCTCCTAAAATTATGACAATATGCAAAACATATTGTATGACTCAGAAAATAAGAAGTGAAGTTAATATAATGTTGTTTCAGTCTCAGAGTATTTTTACTAAAATTGACTTAAAAATTTCTTTACATGATTTTCCATGTTTTTTCACTCAACAGAATTTATGCAACAGCAGTTTGCCTGCCTAACAAAAATATGCAATATGACAAATACAAAATAAAAATACAGATGAAGCTTATTTGCCTTGTGATATGCAAAAAGCGCTGTAGCTGTGACAAAGTGACACCTCTGAGCTTTCCCCTGAAAGAAAGAAATTTCTGCTATGTCCTAAATCCCAGAATAGGACATTGCATTAATTTGTTCTCGTGGCTGAGATTATACTTGAATCTGTTTCAATGTGATTGGGAAATTATTTGAAGCACTTCTACCCTTCAGAGCAAAATTTTTCGTCTGGGACTGGCACAGAACAGCAGAGTCTTCTGGAGTATTGTTCCCCATGTGGAGTCAGCTCTCTTCCCTGAGAATTGAGGCATACATTTCCTTCTTGCAGGATGGTTCTATTGCCATGTAATGCCAGATTCCCTGCATCCCATAAATATTGTTGCCAAGCACTTCCAACCAGCCAGATACAGTTGGAAAAGCTGATGGGTGTGCAGGAATGTTGGGTGAGGGCATCAAGCTCTAGAGGGGCAGGATTGAGGGGGAATAGGGAGGGAGAGAGGACTTAAGGTGAAGGCCAAACTGGCGGGCATCTCTTCTGTCACAGGAACTTGACAGGAACTTAAACTGTTGTTTAACTATGCTTCCTCTTCAGTGCAAATCAAGAAAAGTCATCTTAACCTCTTTAGCCTGGAGAAAAGGAGACTCAGAGGTGACCTTATCACTCTCCACAACTCCCTGAAAGGTGGTTGCAGTCAGGTGGGGGTTGGTCTCTTTCTCCAGGCAGCAGCTGACAGAATGAGAGGACACAGTTCTTAAGCTGGAAATAGAGGTTGGATATTAAGAAAAAGTTTTTTACAGAAAGAGTAATTTGGTACTGGAATGGTATGCCAGGGAAGGTGGTGGAGTCACCATCCCTGGGTGTGTCTAAAAAAATAATTGGATGTGGCGCTTGATGCCATGGTTTAGTTGAGGTGTCAGGGCATGGGTTGGACTCAATGGTCTTGAAGGTCTCTTCCAACCTGGTGATTCTGTGATTGTGATCGAATGTCCAAATCATAAACAGACTTCATAGGTGAAATCACATTTTAAATTCTTGGAGAACTATTTCAGGAGCTTCTTCAGCACTTCTATTAGAAGTGTGGCACAGTGCAGAAGTGCTAATACCACATACTGCTTCCATCATAACATTTCTACATATTTCAGACTTTCAAAGACAACCAAACATGGGAAAATATAAACTGTTGTGTATGTGTTTTTCTATTTTTGTAATAGGAAAGTTCTTTTAAGTTTTAAAAAATCTCATTGCTTGCTGTGTACCATAAAACCTCATAAAAATGTCATTGCATGTGATTTATGCACATTCAGTATCAGACACAGTGTAACTATGTAATTAATCTGTGTATCAACCTGAATTTTTTCTGCATCTGTTGTTAGAGCAAACATATTGCAGAAGCTACACTTCTAATCTGTACATATGTACAGACAAACGTTTCGAAGAGGAGGCTGGTGTGTTTCAAATTTACGTGAGATTATTTTTCTCAACAGCTTTTCCTGTTTATTAAACTATAATGACGATCATTTGGAGTCAAAGTAAGGAACTGTTGTAAATATAGATTAAGATTTCATCAGATATTGTCAATAAACCTGGTCTAAATTGAATGTCTGGGAATAATTCCAACTTTTATCAAACCATGCAACCATTTTATAATATTTCAGAGAAAAATAACAGGAAATAAGAAAATGTAAACTCATAAGTTTTCAACAGGTCTTGGAATTTTTAAGTGCCAAACATGTTTTGTACGCTCAGAATCTATTGAACAAAATCCTTTTTGAATTACAAATTATTTTCAGCTTGAAAGCCTGTTGTTAGAGAAATGCAGCCTGTGAATGCTAATTTGGATCTACTTTAGCAATTAAGAACTGTAGTTTGAGCTGGACACATTTTCTGTGAACAGTTCTTCATTATAAATGTGTGAATGCAACACCTAGAAGTTATGCTTATGAAGTTACTATTAAGTTTATCAGACAACATTAGTAATTAAACATAATATTTTTGAAACTGGTAAAAAGGTCTAGAAACTGGCACAGTTGCAGAGTTGTTGTAGAAATTGGTGTATTCTGTATTGTTCTGAAGCTTCAGCAGACAAACTTTGCTGTTAAATCCTGTGCAATAATTTAGGTACTTGTTGAAAGGGGTAGACAAGAGCTATGAGGACATGAAATTAATAAAATCACCACTTTATAGACATTTTAACAATAAAATATAAACATTTGCATGCAATTTTTATTGCTTTAAAATTGCTGAATTTGTCAAAGTTTTAAATGTTTAATATTTTGACATCGTGCTGAAAATGTGCTCATCTGTGGAAAAAATGATTTACTAATCCTTCACTGATAAAGCATAAAACTAATTGCACTGGAAAGAAATGGTAGGACAGAATTGGAATTTTGTTTTATAGGGCAAGCTGTTTCACACCTGGAGTAAACAAATGCTTAAAGACAGTTGAACAGTGTAAAACTTCTACTTTAGAAGCTCCTGATGAAAAAAATGCAAACTTGGATAAGTATTTACAAAAAATTAATGCATTCAAATGTCAGAGATGGTAAACAAATGGGGAAAAAGAGCTTTTGTGATTAACAGTCTCAGTTTTCAACTGTCTATTATCATAATGTGTATGATATGATCAGGAGTTATCTTTCAAGACTCAATTAAAGCAATTACAGCTGCATTGAAAGCCTGCTGAAGTAAATGCAGATATCATTGATGTCAGTTGACTTTGATTCTAAGCCTTATTGGCTAATGGTGATTATTTTTTTCAGTTTTAAAATTTTTATTTCATATGATAGAGTTTTCAGAATGCAATTCCTTGCCTGTTGTCTGGTTGTTTTTCATTTGACCAGTAGTATATCTTTCTTCCATTTTAAGCTTTTCAGGGTTTGATAAAGATCTGTTCATTTATACTTTTGCTATCTACCAAACTATCAGTTCTAGGAAATATATTTTCCCTCTCTTTCAGCTTGGATTCTTCAAGTTGTTGAGAAGCACTTGAGAAACTCCTGAGCTTTATTTAAAGAGAATTTCTGAAAACCGTTGCATATGCCCCAAACTCATGTGAAGATGCAGAACAAAGAGTAGTTGGCATGGAGGGTGAGATTTTGTAGAGTGGTAAAAGGCAAGGACAGTTCACAGCTTGGCTGAGCTATGGAAATTCTTGCTGCAGACCATTGAAGGCAGAACTGAAACCTGGTAAATTCTCCAATTCCTATAACTTCTTGCTTTCTAAGGGGACATCTGAGAGTAACATAAAAAGATTGACTTTGCTCCTTAAACATGTGTCAGTTTGAAAATAAAGTAAGAAGTTGAGATATGTGCAATATATTATTGCAAAAACTATTGTCCAACCTAAAAGTGCACAAGCTTTTTGTCTGAATTAGTAAGAAATTAAACTGTATAAAAATGATTTAGTGAACAGATTCTAATTTCTGTGTGAAAATTTGTTTATTGGACCAGTCATAAGCAGCATGGTGACATTAGTGTGTTCTATGTGAGTACATTTTCTAACTCCCATATTGCTCAAATTATTTTTGAGCATTCTGTATTCTGTATTTGAGCAAAATGATGGCAAATCATGCTTTATTATTTTATAATGTGATACTCCTTTCTTTCAGGATTATGGCAGCAGTTCACATCTTCTAAATGCAGGGGAAAAAAGCATTAGTACTTAATTTTTTATTGATTTAATGGTCACTTTAAGTTCCCAAATTATTTTTCAGTTTAGTAAAAGGATGGGCCTAAAAGTGTGTTTACTTTTTTAGCTGTAGTACTAAAGAGCAAACACAATGGGCCCAGACAGAGCGGGAGGACAGAAGCAGGAGCTTCTGCCCACGGTTGATTTGGTTTATGCTGTTCTTGGAGCCACACCTGCTCATCTCTGCCAACTGCTTGCTCACTCTTGTTATCAAGGACAGTGGCACTGGAGTCTCCTCTCACTTGCAGTACTTAACAGCTGGGGGTGAGAATGCCATTTCTGGGCTTCATCCTGACTAATACTTCTGTGTGCCTCTCACTTAACCTTCGCTGATGGCTTTGTAAAGACACCATCTCTCATTCCCAAACTGAATGAAATGAGTTGGAAAACACTGTTGTTCTGTTTTCATATCACATGGTTTGTGCTTGGTTGGAAGGGCTCTACAAGAAGCAAGGCACTGGAAGGTAAAGCCCACTACTGGTCTTGTACTGTGCATGATCTGCATAAAGTTGAATAAAGAACTGAAAAAGCATTAGCATAATTTGGAGGGGGGGCAGTGGTGGTGATGGTGGTGGTGTGTGTGGAACTAAACTGAAAACGCTGAAAAGCTTTAACATATACATTCTCAAGCATAATTATGTATAGGGGGAGGATGGTAAGTATTCTGGACTGATGATGTGTTCCTTGTGTAGACTTGGAAAGAAAATGCCACTGTTTAGTCTACTGCTTTCCTAGGTTTTTGAAGACACTGTTTCACACATGAAATGTCCCTATCTTCTATACTATGTATTCTGTTATATTAGTCAAAGTGATCCTTTTAAAGCTACATTTCTGCTTAGTTTTTTAAAAGAAATCTCTCTGTAAGGTAGTTGTCATTTAGAAAAAAAACCAGTAAAATTCTATGATGGGGGAAATAGCTTTTGGACACTCATATAGGCAATGTAATGATTGATTGTCCTTCTTGGGAATAACTTGAACAGTTTGAGTTATTAATATGGCACATAACAAACTTCAGAGTATTTTTTTTTCTGAGATACTACATGGAAGTTTGCAGACTAAATGAAATTTAGTTCTACTATTACAGTGGGAAAGAGTAAAATGTGCCAAAAGTATCCATGAAGGAAATAAAATAAAGCTCTTGAAAAAACCCCTTAGCTTATAGTATTTGCAGTGCAAGTCAGTTACTTGAGAACAGTTAGTGCTAATAAATTAGCTTAAAATGCATTACAGATGAGGCTGGTATGTTTTTTCTCTTCAAGTTCTTGGATTGAATTTGTGCCTGAAGAGGTATGGTGACATTTTTCAAGAACCGAGCTATAATAGTTTTTGGCTAGAAGTATTCTTCTACTTTAAAAAATACTTTGATGGCCTTAACAGCATACTTTTGTCATACTGTTGTCAGGTCCAGGAGAGGAGACAAATACAAAATTTTATCAGCAGCTGGTTTGGCAGTATAGGGCTTTCCAATAATCTTCTATCAAAATACTTACAGGGATGTAATTACAATAGCATAAAAGGGCTTTTACTGGCACAGACTATTCCAACTTAACTATAATGGGCTCTGTCTTTAAGAGCACATTTTATGGTATTGTAAAATTTATCCAGATTAGGATGACATTGTATGTATCATGAGTCTTAGTAACCAAAATAAAGCCTGTGATATACTCGTGAAGTTTAGATTTTCTAACACAGATGAAGTCCATCTTTGCCTACAGTGATGTTCCCTCTAGGAGGAGCTGGAAAAGCTCTTATGTTGAAAATATCTTGATGTATTTGTTCATCTTTGTTGGTCGTCTTCAGGCCTGGAAAGGACTGCAGTAGTTACACTGGGCAAGAAAATGCTTGAAAGGAATGAGAAAGAAGTAATGGCCACAATTTAGAAGAACAGAATAGTTAAGCTATTTTTAATGTCTGAAGAAAAATTATATTCATAGAAAAAAAAAACTGAAAAAGACATTATTTGAAGTGAGTGTCTTAAGTTTTCAGGTATAGATTAGTCTAAGAGGTTAAAATGAAAGAAATGATGTATTGGGACAGTGAGCTGTGACAGCTGTTACTGCTCTTGCCTTTTGTAAGAATATGACTGGAAAGATTGTTTATGTAAGTGGCTTGGCCTAAATATTGTCTCAGAATTTGTGCCAAATACATAAATTATTCTTAAGATACATTGAGCCAAAATCTGTCTCCTTGACTGCCTAGGTGGCTTCTACTAATTTTAATGGAAATTGCATGTTTTAATTGCAGCACAAAATTGGGTTTCTGATACTGAGGTTGTTTCTATATGAATGTGTAAGCATTTTAGGATACTTGAAGAGAACATTTATCAGATGCATGCAAACTTTTATAGTGTTCCATTAGGCAACTGTAAAATGCAGAACAAAGAGATTATATTTCTTCAGTCAGGCATTATTCAGATGTTTTTAGTTGTCAAATCCTGAAATACTCTTCATTCTCATGTATATAAAACCTCTAATCAAAAACTTTTGAGCTGTTCCCTAAAAAGGGTAGTTTTTCCCTGATTTGATTAGTAAAAGTTGGCATTTACAATAAAGACTGTAAGTCTATTTTGTTTTACAAGTAATTCTATTAACATTTTCAGTGTACTAATAGTTTTCCCTCTAGGCAGTGACAATTTTTCATCGTGGTAGGAAACTTTTATCTAACTGCCTTGTGGAGATTAGTGAAAATAAAAAATTTGTTTTCACTATATATTATCAACTGATGCATTTATTCAGAAAAATATAGGATGGTTACCCTAAGGTGCTTATATATTAACTTGTAGCAATTTGCCCAAAGAAGTACTGTGGAAAAAATAAAAAGACATGGACAATTTGCTTGATTAAGCAAAAACTAGTGTCTTGATGGTTCCATATATAGACCTAAACATACTTAAAATGTTACAGCGATATAAAACTCTATAAATTCAAATTGGGTTGAGGGAATAAATAGGAATAAAATCATGTAGCATGTAAAATCCTGTGACTGGTCATGAAGCAGATTATATTTTATGTCTTGTAGAGAAGTCTCTTCCTGAGAAATTTTCTATCTACTTTTCTGAGTGTTCTTATATTTAAGAAACAGAATACAGCTATAGGATTATAAATGTCTGCCTGAAGTAGTTGTTACAGAAGTATTCTGTTTTCAGGAGTATTCTGGAATATTACAGTTGCTGGGTAAGAAGTGATTACTCAGCACTGTGATTCCACTGTGCCAATCAAATTAACAATACTTTGATCACTGATAGGATTTGAGATTCAGACACCTGAATTTTGAATTCTCTACAGTTATTATGTGATGGAGATATCCAGAGTGTTGTCAACAAGGATCAAGTTAGTAACCTCCAGAGAGATAATTATCCTGCCCTGTAGGAAACACCTGGGTTTCCCACTGAGTTGTTCTTCACATGCCATTGACTGTATTGATGAGATCTCCATCAGCTAATGACAAGTTCAGTCCCTGTCTCCCCTGTTTCATGCAGCTTAGTTATCTGAGACTGAATCCTGCAGAAGGGCCATATTGTTTTTTACATGAACACCTGGTTCCATTGGAGCTTCTTTAGAGTTCTGGAAGCATCCATGTGGGGCTGGCAGGTGTGAGGATACCTAAGAAAAAGTGTTTCGCTTTCAGGAGTACCAGCTGGAAGCTAGTTGCCATTATATTGGATATAGGTAAATGTGAATAATCCTTGGTACTTTCTTTCCTGATGTTTGGTTTCAACAGGAGAATTTAATAATAATTTAATTTAATAAAAGAAAATCACTAGAAGAGTTCATGGAAAGAACTATAGAGAAAATAAAGCTATTAGAAAATAAAAAACATGGTAATGTCCTGACTGAGTAAAAAGCTTACACATTAATTTACCCTTAGGGATGTATTGCAGTCCTTACAGATGACTTCACACAGAACCATTTGCAGGACTGTTTTTTCACCTTTCCAACTCCTTTTCTATTTCCCTTCATCCACTGTGCCATTGTTTTCTTTCTTCCAATTGCAGGGAGTCCTCCAACCTGCCATCTTATCAGTCCTGCCCAGCCTAGCCCTGTTTTTATTGAGATGTGTGGTAAAAAATATCATCCAGTTAGAGCTACTGCAACTCCAGAGCTCTCAAGTAAAGATTTTTCAGGCTTGTCAAGTTTTGCAGTTTACAATGACAGTGACTATAGACCAGCTCACAGTTACATGCTCTCTGTACAACACTGAGCATTCTGGTACTCCTATCTAGACATGCCTTACTGTGAGATTTAGGATGCCTCTGAGGTTGGTGGGCACCTGCAATCTGTGCTGATTTAATCTGGAATTATGACTTCTGGTTCAGACCCTTTGGCTGTAGTTCATTAACTAGTGTGCCTTTCCTTGCATATATTTGCATAAAAAGGCAAGCTATCCATTTTGTCTGTCAGCATAGTGCTATGGAATGTGCTGGTTTCAAGACAGTTGTTCTCTGGGGGCTTAATGCCAATTTGCTTCCATAATCTTGCTCTCTGATTCCTTTGAGAATTTGCTCAAAAGTCCTGTTAAGATGAATGACAGAAAACTAGGTGAAACATCACATATCCCAAATGCCCACTTAACATTCTTTTGCTGTGCTACAGCACCACCTTTATCGTGATTATATTCCATTTCAAAGAGTTGTAGAATTATTTAGGTTGGAAGGATCCTCAAGTTCAAGTGTTAAAAATCATTTCATCATCTTTACAGCTGCACACTATGATAACTCACTTTAGGATGTCTAGAAATGTATTATTCTCAGTCTTTGCCTTTATGTGTTGCAGTTCATGGCAGGTAAGATCAGTGTGTTTGAATAACATTTGAAATCGGTGGATAATTAATTGAAATACTCAGCTTCCAAGTTAAAGTTAAAAATCCCCCCGTACCTATTGAGTCACAATTCTATGATACATGTCACCTAAATTTCAAATTTAAGAAAAGCTTTGGAAGAATTTTGCTTGCCCAATTATCAATCTATGTTTATTTGTCGTCCCTAGGTAGTGATGCCTGTTAGAGCTGCAGAGGTGGGCTATGACATTCATGTGCACTGGAAGCAGAGTGTGCTCCTGTGGTGCAGTCTGTGGCAGTCTGGACAGCCCAAGTGTCTTCCCTTCTGCCTTGGAAGTAGAAATGCCCACTAGTCTGTCCCAGACTATTGACAGGGAAAATGTATCCAGTTAGATTCTTCCAGCACAAGGCTGAAGCTTGATTTAATAGTTTATGTTCTATGACAGTTTAATCAGAACTATTTATTTATTAACTCAGCTGCCAGTTTGTCCTGCTTACCTCTCAACACCATAATGTTAACCTTTATTATTCAGCCTTTGGAGGGAAAATCGGATATTAGTTGGTTTTTAGACTGTGGTTTTATGGCTGGCTTAAGCTGTTTTAAGTTCAGGCTCTCAATTAAAGAGGTGTTTACAAACTCCTCTCTCTTTTTGCCCAAATCCCAACCCAGATACCTGATTTTTATGAGACTACTGAGTGAGCTGACTGGGAAAGTTTGCTAACCTAAATTGACCTACTGGCCAATTTTTCATCTAGAATGCCTCTTCTAGCCCATTTAATCAAAAGGAGTAGGCTAGTTGGAGCTAGTCCCAGTTCAGGACTACCCCTGTTTTGATGGCATTATGGATTTAGATTTGCTTATGCTCATCACGTAACCATAACCTAAAAACCCATAACAATTAAAGATGAAGAAATTTAGTATGGATGCATAGTCTTCCTTGCTCATGTGTAGCATGCATTGAAAAATAATAGGAGGGAAGGCATTTTTTTAATAACTTGAAAAGAATTTGAAACAAAATGGCTGTTTTAGGCTCCTTTGTTTAGATTTATTTTTTTTCCTGAACTGATATGTGAAACTATCTAACCTTTAAAGTATTTCCAAGCAGTGTTTATGAATTACCATGTAAACTAAAAGAACTTTAGTAATGTTAATGTTTCATTAGACTGTGTTAAGATACATGAAGAGATTATTGTGAAAGAATTCACATTGCCTCTTCACAAAAGATTCAATGAATACAATAGGGTTTCTAAACATGGGACAGAAAAACATTCAGTGCATAGTGGGAATATATCTGAAAAAGCCCAGATAAATGTAGAGAGCTTGTCAGAATTTCCAGTAACTTTCTGCCTTTTTCTTCCTCTTGTACTTGGGATTAATGGAATTACAGCTTCTACTTTTATAGAATTACACAGTAGTTCTACTCCATAAATAGAATGCAATTCTAAAAGTACTTGTAGGAGCACTATATTTGTTATTGCTGATCATCTTCACTGCTTTACTCTGAAATTTAAAAATCCAAATTTATTGTCCTTAGATTTTTTTTTTCCTTCCTTTCGGGTATTTGTGTCATCAGTCTACGTTAGGTCAGTAGACTTTCCATTAAAGCAACAAGCATAACTTCTGAGTTCAATGAAAACTTTCTAGAGTTGATATTATTAGAATGATTGGTCTGTCAATGAGGTGGACGAGAGATAGATTTAGAACAATTTAGGCCAGGCAATAGAATGTGAATCGCGTGCTTCAGAGTAGGAGATTAATATTTTTTTTTTCAAGACAACCTCCTTTTTTTTTTAATTTTTCTGTTCCTTTTCCTCCCCCTTTTGCCATAATTGCGTGAAGAGGCGCACACAGATGCCCGCTGCCAGCGTGTGATGCTTAACCTGACCGTCAGAGCAGCCTCACAAAGGAAGGCTTTTCAGGTCCCCCAGTGAAACAACCACTGCATTTTATTGTGGCGTGAAATTAGAAGTGAAAAGCCCCATGGCTCTTGCTGTTTAGTAATGCGGAATATGTCGTTTCTGATGGCCATGGTAGTGCTGGGAGGGAAATGGAGAGCCAGGGGAGAGAAACAAAGTAACGATTTAGACAAAGAGGGCCTCCCTTTTTTTTTTTGTCGTCCCTGATTGTTTGGTGGTCTATAAAACCATAGAACTGTGGTGGATACAAGCAAAAAGAACATTTAGTTGCGGCTCTCCCATTCAGAAATGTGTGTGTGAATTTGCAGGGTGATGTATAAGGCGAGTCATCTGTTATCAGAAGAGTTCACTAGTTTAACTCATTTATAAAACGGCAACAAAAAATTTGACTTTGCTTGGAGAGAACAGCACTGCTGTGACAGACACTTTAAGTTGCACAGCAAGATGGTGTTTATAACAAGACTGTGTGTGGTTTTCTGAAGCTGCCTTGTAACAGATTGGAAGGGGAAAGTGCCAGCTTGAAGAGACTTTCCCTTGTCTGTTTAAAATTAAAAGAATGATGTTTTCTCAATGGGAATTCTTTACATATATAAAATGTCAAAATATTTATGCTCACTTTTACTTTAAAAGTATTGTGTAATCACTAAAGCAAATGGTCAACTATTAAAAAATGAAAAGGCAGTTTATGAGAGAGACATTTTAGTACATAAGATGGGCTTCTTTTTAATAGAATCATAGAAGCATTTATGTTGGAATAGACCTTTAAGGTCATCCAGTGCAACTGTAGTTAGCCGTGAGCTGAGAACTATCACCACTGCTGGAAACAGCTGGTAAAAGTCCATCCACAATTCTAATATCTGGAAGGGAAAAGCTGTTACATTTCACAGCCTTGTGTTATTAGCAGTAAATATTCTGTTATTTTTATACTATCTGCATGGAAGTGGTGGCAGGTAACAGTGGCCTAGAAACAGTTGGGACATACAGGTGGAAATTTTCTTACTCTGTTGCTTACTGTCCAAGTTCCAGATGCAATCTTGGAGAAGCTTTAAAAGCAGAAAGGACAAGCTTGGCTGATCCATGACAGATTAGAGGAACAGATGCAAACATGACAAATCAGTTTATTGGTAAGCTGCACTGCAGGACTGCAGCCTGAAGAAAGTTTAGACAGAGAAGCAAAACTGCTAATATTGTTTAATTCAGGGAACTAATTTCATTGTTCATTAATACAGTAACTACATTGCCAAAGAAGTCTGTATGTAAGCAATAGCACAGAGGAAGGCAGTAAGCAGTTAAAGCTATTACCACTATCAGAAGGAGTCTATTACAGAGAGCTTCTTAATGTTTTTAAAGTGTATTAGTAGGATTTAAAATAATTTATGCACTTTTCTGCAGCATGTATTTTGTGTGTGCTTGTGCTCCAGGCCTGACTTGCTGCTTCATAGCATTTTGTCAATGCTGTGCCTTATATCTTGACAGGTAGAAACTCAGAATATGGAGATTTAGCATAAGGGCTAGGAAGAGGTTTAAAAAAAAAACCAAAACAACAAAGTAATTGGCTCTTGATGCAGCACATAGAAGCTAGGTAACAGAAGGATAGAGAAATTATCTCTGGGGCAACAGTTTGAATAGGGATAATTAGAACAGTTTAAAGTCCATAGTAGGTTGGTAGATGTATCAAAGATGTGAAAAGAGAGTGTGAAAGAGTATTATCTCTGTAGCAAAGAAGTGGTGGTGGAACAGCTATGGCAATTAGAAAGTGCCAAAATATTTGTACCTATCACAAACATTTCAAAAGAACTCCAGGAGGATCAGAAGTGCTGCTAGGGCATACTCCTTCATGGTGAAAGTTTGACATTTAAGGCTCTTTTCTAGAGAAAAACTGATTGCTTATACAAGAGGAAATAACTTCAACAGGAGAGAGAAGGCTCCATCAAATAATCTATGTTTAGGAGATTCATCCTCAGTATAAGAGATTTGAGTTCAATTCCATGTTTCAAAATCAGGCAAAATAAGAGCTCAAATTGTTCATTGGTGACTGTTAAACTTTAGGCTGTGAGGCAGAGAAAGAGAAGAAAGTACGTGTCCCAGTTTCATATGCTGGTACAAAACCCTGTAAACAAATTTTGACAAGAGCTGGTCAGGAATGAACTAATGTTTGGGAGCCAATTTTCTGTTGACATCGATGGCCATGATTTTGACTTGGTAACAAAGACTAGAAACATGAAAAGAGTCTTGGGATTATTCTGTCCTTTCAAACAAACACTTGTGCTGGCAAAATTTGACATGCCAGACAACTGAGCTAGATACCAAGCTGTCAGAGTTGAAAGTTGTTTTCATTCTAAAAGGTTTATGGTTGAAACTGCTGCATTTCAGCTGAAGTGTGATGATATGGCTTCCCCTCTTTTTTTTTTTTTTTTTANNTTTTTTTTTTTTTTTTAATGTCAAAACAGTTCCTTTTTCTACACTTTAAGACACTAAGTGATTCTTGCCTTCAGTACACGTAGAACTTTTCTGGCAGCTTTTACTTTCTGTTTAATTTTGGGAATTAACAACACAGGCTACATTGACTTCCAGAATATTTGACCTGAAGTTCTTGGCAATGGTCTTGGTCTTTCTGGTGCCATAATTTTAGGAACAAAGCCTGTAATGCTACTTTGTATATTTAAAGGTCTGACAGACTTAACTGATATACTGTGACTAGCCCTTTCCCTATCTCTGTTCCAGGAAATATTGGTACTGTTCCTAGTCAGATCCTATAGGTCAGAAGGCTTCCTTTATTTGCTTAGGGTACTGAAGGTATTCAGTAACTCAAATTTCTAATAGTTAATATTGTGGGACTGGCACCCTGATGTTGTGTACTGAAATGAACTGGGCAATCAAAAATAAATGTTTCAAGTTCATGTTTTTGCTAGATAACCAACAATTGGTTCTTCTGAATATTTTCTTTATTTTAAGTCCTAATTTGATACTAGTAAGTTTGCATAACCATGGAGAGTGGTAATGCCTGTCTGTGTGTGTGCTTTCAGTCCCTCCACGCCCAATAAATACACACCAAATGCAGCTATTTGCTATAGCAATTTAAACTACACTGCTCAGCTTTGCACCCAGTTGAATTACTCAGAAATGTTCCATTCTGCTCTGAAATAACCATTTGAATGACCAGACCACTCTCCAAAGTGCTAGTAGCAGATAGGAGACAGTTGCACCTAAAACTGGTGTAGTTTGCTTCACTAGCTATGTTTCTAAGCATGGTATGAGGCTGAGTGAGCAGAGCTGTACTCAAGGTTTTGACCACATCTCTGCTAAAGCAGCAAAATAGAGCTTCAAAGAAATGTATCAGTGAATTGTCCTTCTCTTACTTTTTTGGATATTATTTTGAACATTTTTTCCTATGTCCTTCAGAATTTTGTATTTAGAAAATATTATAGGTATGTTCTGCATGGTTTGGTGAAGTGAAAGTTGTAGTGGACTGCTATGAGACACTGACAGTGCCATCTGCAGAATCACTTTCCTGTTTATTGAGAGCACACTTCTTGGATGTGAAACCAGAAATTAAACTTTTAATGCTGGTTTAGAAATGTAATTTTAAAAAGTATATTTTATCTAAAGTAAGAGATACGTCTTAAGGTCCACATTTCACCTGCAGGTTGTGTATGTCATCCTCCTTAGATAAGAATTATTAAAAATAAATCTCAGTTGCATATATAGTGTGTTTTATGTCTCTTTTATGCAGTTTTGTTATTCTTTTCATAAGGGATATACCAAAATCTACCAGGAAATACAATTCTCATTCCTCTTGACTAAGGTTAGTGCTGAATAGTTTATACTCCTTCTTATGTTTTGATGTTAGAACTCAAGACAAAATGCTCTATTCCTACGACCTAACCCTTGGCACTTCTAATGCCAAGTTGTTTTGCATGAGGTCCCATGTGAATCTACCAATAAAGTCTCTTAGGGTGTTAATCTCAGATTAATCCCAATCTGAAGGTGCATCCTTGAGTGGTGTGTTACAATATAATGTGATGGTGGCCATGTGGCTGCTGTTCCTTGTCCCTGTCAGTTCCCAGTTGCTGCTGTGGGACCCTGGAGGTTTGTGCTTCATTGTTTTACCTTACAGCTGTTGAGGATTCAGAACAGTTAAGGTAACTGGAACTGCACCTCCAACAGAGACACCATTCCCTTAATTTCTGTGCCAGCCATTTTGTTGTTACCTTGTTCTGAGCAGTAGAACTTCTTAAAAATACGAAGCAATCATTACTAGCCCTGAAACATAAGATTACACTGTCTGAATGTTGGTTACAAATGAAGGATTTTTCTTTTTCTTTTTATTTATTTATTTATTTATTTATTTATTTATTAGAATAAAATAGTACTTGCAGATGATAAATTCCACATTAGCAACCTAGTCCTTATCATCTATGCTGCTACAGTCCACATCAGGATGTCATCGATACAGAACGACAAAAAACACATTTCAAGAAATCTAAAACCCCCTAACTATTAAAAACCTAAGACCTGGCTTTCATTCAAAACCAGCTCTACAATTAGCAATACTTTCAGACAGTATCAGCTGGGTTCCCAGTGTACATGATAATGTCACAGAATAACCCCATCTGTAACTAATTTAATTAAGACTTGATCCTCGAATACAAAATCACTCCTTTTCACCAAATCATGATGCTCACTGACCTATGGGAGAGAAAACAGGCAACACAGACAGGGGACCATTCTCTGTCATTTAACCCTTTTGTTTATTCAGTCACAAAGGAAATATATTACTAGTGTAATTCTCATGAGAACCTCTTTGGCATAAACAGAGGAGTAACTCCAGGTAGCCACATGAAACTACTATTTTACACAAAAAAGATTATGTTTCACAGTTGTCTCTATTAGGCTTTCAAAGTTTTGATGATGTGTAAACCTCTCCCAGACTACATAGCGTAACTGAATTTTAGGAGTTGGTTGTGGTTTAAACCGAGCTGACAACTAACACCCACACAGCTTCTCAGTCAGTTCCCCCATGATGGGATGAGGGTAGAGATTCAGAAGAGTAAAAGTGATGAACTTGTGGTTTGAGATAAAGAGAGTTTTATAGGTAAAGTAAAAGTTGTGCATCTGAGCAAAGCAAAATGAATTAATTCTCTGTTTCCTGTGAACAGGCAGGTGTTCAGCCATCTTCAGGAAAGCCAGGCTCCATCACACATAGCAGTGACTTGGGAGAACAAAGGCCATCACTCTGAATGCCCTGTCCTTTCTTCTTCCCCCATCATTATGGGCTCAGCATGATGCCATATGGCATAGGGTAGATATCCCTTGGGTCAGTTCAGATAAGCTGTCCCTGCTGTGTCCTCTCCCAACTCCTGCACCCCCAGCCCTCCCTGGTGGGATGGGGTGAGGAGCAGAAAAGGCCTTGATGCTGTATGTAAGCACATGCAAGCACTGCTCAGCAGTAACAAAAACATCTCTGTTATCAACACAGCTTCCAGCACAAATCCAGAGCATATCCCATACTAGCTACTGTGAGGAAAATTAATTCTATCCCAGCTTAAACCAGCACAAAGCTAAAATGTCACACTGAGTTCTAAAAAACTGATGACTGGTGTTCTGATGATTAATTCTGCTAATGAGGGTGGAGAGGAAAAAGAGAGAAGCAAGAGACTGACTTGGTGTAAAACAGATCTTACAAAATGCTGAGAGGGTCCTTGAATAGCATATATCAACCTGCAACCTAATATGACACCTACTGATTCTGCAGTTGAACCCTTCTCTTTGGGTTCATGGATTTTTCTCAGCCTGAGTAACTGACTGATTTTTTAGGTCAGTTTTACTTCTAATAGTTTATTTTAAACAAGATAGATGTGATCAGTGGGTGCCTGATCTTACAGGGTGTATGAGCACCTGAAATTGCTTGTGCCTGAAGTGTCTCACCTTTGGCACTTGGTCATGAGGAAGGGTGCCCACAAGTGAGTGCAATACCATGTGATACCATGAGCCACTCACATGGAGCAGTGCTCACGGGAAGCCTTTGAATCAGTTGAGCTGTCCGACATTGGACAGCATTTGGAATGATCCACTGGGGAAATGGGATTCACCTACCTGCCTCTGTAGGATTCTTCACTCTTGAAATTCTCACTGCATATGGTCCTGTTTACCTGAGCTTTTAATTTTATTAAGTACAGTCACACCTGTGTTTTTTGGGGAAGAGATTTAAACTGGAGATTAAAAAAAAATGGAACAGGGATCTTTAAAAAAGTGTGTCTAACTTCAGTTTCAGAACCAAACACTTGCTTCATTTTAGTATGCAGAATGCAAATAATTTGCTGTTACTCTTGTACCCATCTAAAAGTTTAGGAGGACATGAATTAACACAGGAGAGACAAATATAGATAGACTTTTATAAGATGAATTGAAAAAAAATGATGTACATTCCTCAAATGGGCAGCCAGAGACCTAATATTTTTCTCCAAGGTAGGATGCTATTCATTGGTTTGAACTAGATAAATGCACAGCCATACATTTAGTGTTCTTCAGATATCTCACAGTCTGATTTTTGAGAAACAGATGTTAAAAAAAAATTTAAAACCTTAAAGATGTGTAAAAAAACCAAATATCAAAATAGTTATTTCTCTCATGATGCCTATTTCTGTTTTACATTGTATTTATTGCCACTGTGCTGAGATTTTCAGATTCAAAATAATTTTTCTCATGGTTCTATTGGCTGGAATCATGTATTTAAATGTACCCATCACAAAATCATTCTCTCTAGGACTGATGAACCCTATATTCTCCTTTGACTCTGGGTAAATTTCTGACCCTGTTCTCTACTTAATGTCTAATAGTGAGCAAATGCATTTTTCAGGTACTTGTTCTCATGCATAGCCAGTTATTAGGATATTGTACAGTGAAAGGTGTTTTATTTTTTCTCCAAACCATCTAAGTTCCACTTAATTAAGTTCATAGGACAACAAAGCACTTGTAGTGTATATATAATATAAACATGAGCCATTAATTTCTGACCTTGCTGTTGGGAGCAGTGGGAATGGTGAATGATAATGAAAAGAATAATTACATTCCAGCTGTAGCACTTAGATTCCAGTTGTTTTGACAACAGCTTGCATTTGACTTGGTTTCCACTCTGATGAAGTAAAAAGCCTTTTTAGACAAAAAAATTGTGGGTAATCTCTTCTACTCTGAAAGAAATATTTTTTTTACTGTTTAAATATTTGAAAATATGTCCTTTGCAGCCATTTAATTGAAATACATTTTAATAAATATATAGTAATTTAATAAATATATATTTCAGTACTTAAATGATGTTTCACAATTCCTTAGATTCTGAAAAGTGCTGTGTTGGTTTAATTCTCTTTCATTCAGGTCAAAGGCATAATTTCCTAAACGAAAGTGTTAGTAGACTTATTTGAAAACCCCTTTACTAACTAACGCAAATGGCATGCATCATATGCTAATCTCCTGGTTGCTTTATAGATTAAAAATTGGAACAGAAAAGAATTCTCTAACATGGCCCTTAAAAATGCACATTTTAAAAATAGATGAAATAAAAAATACAACCCAAAATATTTTAAAGCAATCACGACCCTTTTTCCTTGAGTGAAACCCTATTTTGCTTTTGTTTCTAATTCTATGCAATCTAAATATCAGCAGGTCTGTAGCATTATATTATACATAGATTTGTACCTATGAGAGTGTGCATATGTACACACACCCTCCCACCCCCCAAATTTTGAGGTATGATAAATATTGGGGTGCTTTCTATTAGCAATTGTTTTGGCTTTTGATACGATTGCTTAGTACTGAATAATAACTCTGCAGCAGTCTGGATGAAGGAAAAAGGCCTCCAACCTCCAGATGTAAGCACTGGGGTTGATGAAACAACCTCTTTAGCAGGATTTGAGTTATCAAGGTTGGTGTGATTGACACTCATCATCTTCTGATGAGTGCCACTGTCCTGTAATGTTCAGTGCTGTGTTTCACATCCCATCCTACTGCAGCAGTGCAGAGCCCACATGTGGTGCCAAGTGATGGCTCCAAGGGACCAGTGGCACCTGCCAAGTGGACTGCTGGGATGCTCCCTGTGCCACTGCCCTGCTGCCTGCTGGAGATCTGCCATCTACATGCCTAAGCTTAGCTTCTGTGGGCAGGTGGCTATGTCTGCAGGGTACTTTTTATTAGATAAAGTAGAGCCCAAACCAGGTGCCAGCTGCTGCTTTGCCCAGATTCCTCCTTATCCTGAGTCAGATCACCAGACAGTGGGAGGGATCTCAGATCTCAGCTTGTTTACACTTCAGGTCAAGAACTCAGAAGTGAGACCTGGATTGAAGCTTTTGATGTTTCCTGCTTGCCACTTTAGGGAAACCTCCTAACAGGTTAGCCAGTAGGATAAATGCACAGCCCTGTGTTTCTGAGGTGTTCTCATCTGTGCTATTGCAAGGTTCATAGCTATCTCTTTGGTAAGACAGTTCCAGATCTTCTATTGGCAACATTTTTGTCTGCTAGCAGTTTCTCTTCACCCAACGTGGTGCAATGGTACAGCTCCACTAAAGGCAGGCAGTTGGCTTCTGTGGCTGCTTGTGGTGCCAAGCTAGCCCAGTGCTCTGAGGACTCCTCACACTGCAGGAGTAGGGAGATTTTTTTTGTTTAAGTGTTTAGGTAAGTGTGTACCCTAATCAGAGTCTGTAAGAGCCTATGCAGGCCTTACGACAGGCTCCATCATCTCTTTCCCTTGGCATATTCTGAGAGCAGTTGGGCCACAGGGTTCTGCTCAACCCTGGTTCATTTTGTCCCTCTTCCCTTCGAAGATGCCCCTTGTCTCTGCCTGCCCTGAGGCAGGAGGTGCAGGGACCCAGTGAAAGCAGCCTGGGCTGTGCTGAGTGGCTTTTGAAACCCAGCAGCAGCCAGATGAGGCCTCAGGTGCTGGAGCCTTGTTTACATGGGAGAGAGAGACTGGTACTTGAACAAAACTGGCTGTTTTGAGCATCACTGACAAAGTCTCAGAATGGTCAAAATGTCACTCATTTTGTATTTAAACCACTCATAGTTCAGTAATTTTTGGACTGAATTAATTGAACAGGAGAGTTCTAAAATGACAGTGGAATTGGGCTCAAATATCCAGTGTCTGTTGTCTGTACCACAGGAAAATAAGCACTGGGGAATTAATTGAATTTACTGACTTCAGTGACATTTGATAATGTATCCTTCTAATTAATCTTTATACAACAGATTGTGAATTGTGAAGAGCTCTAAACAGTCTAAAATACCAAAATATATATAAAGAAAATGCTTAAGTTGTATTTTTTCCCTGAAATAAGTAGCCTCTGTGACTAACGGTTTTATTACATTTTTAGGCTTTGTTGCTAGTAAGAAAAAGAATTAATTTTTAAAACACTACTGTTTTTACTACATTGGTGATACAGGTGTATCACTGAGGTGCAGCCTGTATGTATTCATGTTTGATTTTGAATAGCATAAATGTATATTGATCCAATCTAATACCGTGCATAAGAGGAAATTATATAAATACTGCATTGTGTGTCAAATGTCTTTCTTTTTGGTACAGTAAGTGTCTTTCCACTATTACCAGGAGGAGTAGGTATTAGTAGCGCCCAGCAGTGCTAGTATTTTCCAACATTTTATGTCTAACAATAGAAGAGAAGAGGTTTCTGGATGTGAATCTGAATTTATGTTTCAGCTGTTGTAAATGCACTTAACAGTGTGATTTTTCTTAATGCCGTGTGAAGCTTAGCTCTGTATCCCAGCTCTCTGTGTAACCATTACAGGAGAGGTTGAAGGTGAAGTAATGATAATATGGAACTTGAAATAAAGTGATTTTGCTAACAGACCAGTGAACATTATCTATTTATACAGAAATAGTGTTTTAACCTGAGTTTACTCCATAGCTTGATGAAATAGTTTCTTATTTGGGAAGGCAATGTGCCTGTCTAATCTTTAGGCTGGTCAGCGAAGAGAAGATTTCACATTATGTAGTTTAGAGTAGTGCTTTTGATATTGTCTCTGTGATCCAGGATTATGGTGTAAATGGTATTAAGACCTACATCCAGTAAGTAGGAAAGTAGGATGGCATAATAAAAAAGTGAGTCAATTGTTTTTTACTATTTGAAATAATGAAAACATTTGTTGTAATCTAACCATGACTTCTCATGACCTTGTTCTGACACCATGACTCAATGACACAATTTTATCCCCAGGAGAAGTGGATTATTAACTTCCTGTGGACTGAAAAACTGGAGAAGAAATAGGGTTATTTGTGGTTGTTTATTTCCTTCTCTTTCTGACACTTCTTTGCCTCCTAATTCTTCCTAGTGCCTGGAGCCCTGCAAAGAGTCCTGGGACCTAAAGAAAAACCATTGCCAAAGCTTCTGTGAGGTAGGTCAGCTCAAGGGCATGCTTTTTCACTTCATTCTAGCAGTCTCTTTAATTTAAATTATTAGTTTCCATGAGACAGCTGAAAACCATGGTATTTTTGCAGCATTTGCCTTCGTTTGAAAGGATAAATATTTAACAATGTAGCCATATTAATTTTGAGTTTAAAAAGGGGTTTTTTATGACCATATGATTTATCACTACTTGAACTATAAAAACTCAATCCAGTCACACTTAGCATCTCTCAGGAGGTGCTGTTACATCCCTCCTCTAAAATGCTATTTCTAACACTTGCCCTTCTGTCTTTTCTGGCCATGTGTAAGAAAGGCAATCTTTGTTTAAAAGATAAAATGTTACTGTGTGAAAAATCCTTGTGCAGGATAGCTAGAATAGATGACTTTTCTGAATGTGAAAGTCAGTCTGATTTGTAAAAGACTCGTTCCCTAGGAGTTAAGTGGATTTAAGTTCAAAAGGCTAATATCAAAATATGTAATTATTCAAGAACAAATATTTTGAAAACTATTTTTGAACCATCTATCAGAATAATCTATGACGAAGGAAACCTGAATCAGTCAAACTAAAATAAAGGAGATGTTTTATTGGATTTGAAACATGGCTCTGAGTTGGTGGAAGTGATCTGTTGCAGTTCTTAAGTGTTTTTCAATTCAAAATAGAAGTATCAGCTCAACAGACATTTGCCTCATTATTAAAAAAAGGGTCAGATATATTCAAGTCTATGAAAGTGAGTTCTTAGGAAGATATTAATTTACTATAAAAAAAAAATCAGAAGTGACCTTACTTGATACACTGATCTTACTGGTACACTGATTTAACTCCTCTCTCTTTACTGTGGATACTTTTTTTTTTTTAATAAGAGAATGTCCTACATTTAAATTATTTTAAGCATCATGAAGAAGATAAGGAAAAGCTGTAATTTCAACTAAAAAAATTAGATGCAACAATGTGTTAATACTGAATTACTGATCTATGTAGTTACAGCAGGATAATAAAATAAAGGTTTCCCATGAAAACCAGGCCTTGTAAGAGTTTTTTAACCCAGATTTACTACTTTCTCATATAGAAAATTCTAGAGTACTGTAAAAAAGCAGGTTTAGTGGATCTAATTTGTGTTGTTATTGTATATCACTCTTCACTCAGATTGTGTGTTTCCAGATATGGGTGAAAACATGTATAAAATTGGTTTAAAAGGAAAACATTTGTAGAACACCGTTCCATTGTACTTAAAAACAGTGAGCATCCTTCTTTGATTAGTGTTTTGTGGTTAAAGCTAAATTTAGAACTTCAAAGGCCCATAATGAGGAGCAGCACATTTAGCAGCTAACTGAAAAATGAGCTGTGAAATAGGGTGAGGAGGAGAAGCCTTGAGGACGTATTATGCCTCAGGGAGCTATAACATTTTTAATTAAGTAGCTGCAAATTTGTGATGTTTTAGGATTTGAAATTAGCTTCAAACACAAAAGCCCGGGACCACTTTCCTTTCTCTCAGACTCATGTATACTCTGTAGATATTGATTGAGTTAAAGGAGGCTGTTTTCTTATGAGAGCGTTTTCAAGCTTTTTGAGTTTTGTAAAAAATCTGGAAGCAACAGTTTAGCTTTGTGTTTCTCCACGTCCCTGCTTCATGTGTTACTTCTTATCTACCAAATGAGCTTACTACTTAACGGGAGCCTTATGTGTACGGGACAATTTATCTGATTCCTTGGTTTGGTTTTTTTTGGTTTTTTTTGTTTTGTTTTGTTTTGTTTTGTTTGTTTGTTTGTTTGTTTGTTTTTCCATAAAAGTTTAGTTTCCTGCTCGTTTAGCTTGTTCACTGGCTAGCCATGGCATCAGGTGCATTCCAGTTGGGGGAGCAGCAGGAGTGCCTGTCCAAGAATCACCTGAGTCAACAGGAGACACAGAGACTGCTCGTTTTTGCAGCATTTAGGCTGGTTAAGGCCTGTGACACCCAAATCAATGCCTGAAAGCCTGGTTCAAAATTCTGGACAGTTTTGTAAGAAAAGATGGGAGGTGTAATGTAGGAATACATTCTTTGGCCACAGTGACTTTAAAGAATAAATATTCCGTGAAACACCTGGGCCTCTGTAATAGCTGAGTCTTCCTCATTTTGCCAGAAATATGAGAACAGTAACAACAGGAAAGTAAAACATTTGAATATGGAAGAAGGTTCAGAAGTTGCGTGGCTTGGATATAGAGTGGGTGATAACTCCTGGGTAGGCTTAGATCTGACTGTCAGGGTGGAAGATTTTTGGTTGCTTTAGTATGGGAAAGGCCAGCCACATGCTGCAGTCATTCTAAGGAAATCACTTTAGCAGGTCCTGCACCAAACTAAACAAAGAGGAGATGTAATTTCCATGTCACACACAATATTCTCCCAGGGTTATAGAAGCTATTTTAAACACTGTTTTAAGTGGACCTTGCAAACCTCTGAGTATTACATATGCTGTAAAATGTCTATGCACTGAAGCATCTTCTTGAATATCTAGGACTAGATTTCTCTAGTAAATAGCATTCACTTTGACCTTTAATCAATATATTTAAAGCTTATTTTCATTTGTATTTTCTGCTGACCATTTTATCATAAATGCAGTTCCAGTTCCATGAAGAATTATACAATTACTAATATGCTGGCAAGAACATAAAGATGCTGCAAAATCTTCTCTTAGCCAACTTATTTCAAACAGTATAATGAAACAAGATTTCCCTTATTTATCTAGAGTGGCATTACATCAGATATTGTGGGGAAAGTGTTGTAAAGTACAGAGGAAAGAATGTGGGGTAGTCTAGAACAAGCAGACTGTCTGACCATTGCTTCCCCTTTGTTTTGGGAATGTTTTTAATCTGTCATTGAGCAACTTTATAGCCAGTCAATGTGAGGAAAACAAGGGAAAGCTGGCAGATATAAACAACATTGTTCCATTAAATATGGTGGTCTTACTTGAGGGAATTCATAATTCTGTACTTGGAATGTGTTTTTAGAAGTGGCTTGAATATATAAATATTCAGGGTAGTCTTGCAAAAGCTAAAAATCTGAATAATCCTTCAGGAGGTCTTGGAAAATTTATAGCATTTTTTCGTTGGTGGGTGTTTTTTTTTTTTTTAGTTGTTCCTGTTGAACACATACACTTCTTCTGTTTTCTTCTAGCCTCTTTTTCCCAAGAAGAATTACGAATGCCTAACTAGCTGTGAATTCCTTAAGTACATCCTGTCTGTGAAGCAAGGGGACTGCCCGGCACCTGAGAAGGCCAGTGGTTTTGCAGCTGCCTGTGTTGAAAGCTGTGAAGCTGATATTGAATGTTCTGGCTTGAAGAAATGCTGTTCCAATGGATGTGGTCACACGTGCCAAATTCCAAAAAATCTGTACAAAGGTAGAGATTATTAATATGTATTCATACTGGGCTAAAAACTTCAGGCCATAGTGGAGTCTCTTAGTAAACTAGAACTTCCATTAGGTGGGGGTTTGTATGGATGGGAAGAAAAAGGAGAGGTACCTGTAGAAATGTGACTGCACAGAGAAAGGGTGGAAAACCAGAGAGAAGTGTTGCTTAAATTTCCCAGTTTTGTCCCCCTTGTGAAGCCTATGTCTGGAAATCTGTGGAATGTAAATGTGTGGCTATTATAAGTCATCTTAAGCAGAACAAACTTTGTCAATTTAGGTGAAATCTCACTTAATTTGATGTGAATGAGAGAAAATGCAGCAGGAAAATACTTAACAATAAACAGTTCAGGTTCTATTAATCAGAAATAACATTTATGTCTACAAGCCAAGCAGATGGGACTAACAAGTAGGAACTGTGAAATAATCTGATGAGAGAACAAATCAACACAGAACAACATAGTGTAAGATCATAATATTTGCATATAGAGATATATTAACTAATTATTTACATCTGGGGCAGTCTTATTCAAAATTTTTTAACTGATTTGAGTCCTGAGATTCTATGAATAAACCTTTTTTTTGGACATCCTTCAAAAAGAACGTAAACTAAGAAATGTTTTGCTTAGACAAATTCCAGATTTAAATTTACTGTATTTTATATATGGAAATATTTAAAAAATGTTCTCCTAATGCAGAAAAATAAGCATTTGTGAAAAAAAAAATACTCTTTTTCCACACGGTTGATGTTTTTTACAAGAATCAATTCTTCTCATGTCAGTGATAAATAAACATTATTCAGTTATTCACTTATTAATCAGATACTGTGGGCTCTCTATGGGAGCCTAATCAGCAGAACTCAGATCTAAGCTCCAGGCTTAGGTCCAAATCCATGTTTATTTCCAACTGTGTTTGGAAACATGATAAAATAGGTAAAGAAGATGGCAAATTCACTTCTAAGTTCATTATTTTAACTAAAATGCTAATAAATCTTTTTCAATGTGTGCAGAAGGGAAACTCTCTTGTTTGCAGGATACTTTAGAGCCTCTTTAAAACTATAAGGAATTAGTACACACCAGTACACAGCACCTTTCAAAATTGAAGTTATTAAAATGGATCCCTTTTTTTTTTATTATTATTTGTCTTATTGAGACAAATGACTGGAGTGGTAAACAGGCATTCATGTTGTATATGAAATGATTTACATGATCAAGCTCCATGCTACAACTGCAGAGTATTCCAGTAAATGTAATAACTGGAAAAGGTAAAAAACAAACAACAAATGAAACAAGATTAACTGCTGCTGGAGCTGACACAGCATATGACAGGATATGGTACATTCTGTCACTGCACGCTGGAAGGTCTCCCCTGTTTGGCTTGATTAAATGGGAGCACAGCTAACCTTCCCTAACATCTTATCACGGATCTGCAGGAGGTGCTGGCTTGTAAGAGCATATATGTCTTGCAGAGGAAGGGCAAGCTCAATACCCTACTGCCTTCTCAGCTGATGAATTCAGCTAATTAGCCTCTTCAACCTGTCTTTCTGCAACAAAAGACAAATAGAAGTGGAGCAGGCTTGCTATTCATTTCCTCCAGGGGTAAATGACCTTCCTGTCACTAAGGAAGAGCAAACTCTGCAAGCATGACTAAGATCTGGTGAATAAGTTCAGTACTTATTCTTATCATTTTGACAGCACTCACAGCTTGAAAACGAACTCAGATTGAATCTAAGAGTCTGCAGAAGTTTCTGTAGTTTTACTGTTGATCAAGTGCTGGAGATTAGTTACAACAGTAGATGCAAAATTCCCATCTGATTTCCTTGATTGCCAAACTGAATTTGCCCTCTAGTACTGAGTGCTAAAGTCCAATCCTAAAAAAACCCCATTAATGTAAGTACACTGCCCCCAAAGACATACACTACAAATGTTTTTGGATTAATGTAACAAGTATTTTTTCATCTCTGCTGGGGGCATTACTAATTGGTTTTGTAGTCTTCACATATTTATGTCCCTTTAGTGAAGATATCAAATGTTCTCTTTTACTCTTCTATCATTGGCCTCATCCCCCTCCTTTACACTGTCTCAAGTAGTGAAGGACTTGTGTCATCTGCTCTGCAGATCTGTATTTAAAAAAGGTAAATTGTGAAGGGAAGATCAGGACATTCAAAGTGTCTGACAGTGTGGCAATATTATCATAGGATAAGTGGGGAAAGATGATCATCCACAGTTTAATGACTCTTTTCATGCTTAAAGAAAAATAGTTTTGTATTATAGTGTACAGTTTTAAAAGTGTCCATCTCTGAGTCCTTCAGAACTGTCTTTACAATGTTACTGATGCCATGGATGTACCCTTTACAAAGCTGTCCATGGAAACATTTTGAATACTGGGGGAATCAATGTTTAAGATAACAGGTTTTCATGACAGACCAATGTGCACTTACTTTTCTTGGCACAGAAATGCATGTGCTGTTTGAAAGACACCTTTAGAAATATTTCTCCTGGACTCTGCTATTGCACACACACAGTGATCAGTGCTTTGAATTCTTTGGTTGAGCACTGCAGACTTTGCACTAATGCAGGCTTTGGAGCACTGCAGACTAATTTGTTCCAGCACGAAAAAAGGGGCTGTCCATTTACATAATAAAAGGCACATTGGAGAGTAATTGGATCTTCACATCTGGATATTAAACTGATGGTGCTGGTTCTACAGAAGTATTTTAAAGTGCACTTGTGCTGTGCTCTCATTGTTTGTGCTGCCGCGCTCCATCTGCACGCGATTACGTAACACCGGAGAGGCCGAGACACTTGCAATCAAGTGAATCCAACTGCCCCTAATGCAAAGCAGATGGAAGTTTCCTTAACATGCAAATCGTAGGATTATTGTGTATCATAGCTAAAGAAGGATTTGCAAATGTGGAAATCCAAAGTCATGTTCGTTATCTTAGACTAAGACTTTAGGCTATTGCAGGATATCCAGGGTCTAAACTGCTGTGATAACCAAGTTTAGGTACTGTACTTTTTTCAGTTGGATTTTAGGTTTCTTGAGGTTCTGCAAGATCATTTTCATTTACTTGTACCTACTTCTATATTCAGATTTATAAGAACAGCTCTTAAAATATAAAAGTGGTTTGTTCACCTGAGGAAATTTTTGTCATCTGCGGCAGACTGAGTAGGGAACAATTTCTCTAGCCAATACTTACAGCTGGCCTTATGTGGACAGTCATTGAAACAACAAAATAACTGAAGTACATACCATAATTTGCTAAGAAGGTTTATATGTCAACATAGAGATCTTATTTGTGACATGTCCTCAAGTGACAAAATGCTGCACACTCAAATATAAATGTTCCTTATGTCTGTCTAGAGAAATGTATCTAACACTTGATTTGTTGATTTAATCAAAAGATGCCAAATTTGAAGAGTTGTTTTTTCCTTCAAGCTACTGCAGATGTTTTGAGAAAGGTGGTATTACTGGCAGTATAACAGAAATAACCATCCTTTGGTGTCGCTGTGTAATGAGATATTACAGTAATATTTTAGAAATATATGTTTTTCTGTGAAATGCAACAATTTGACAATATACACTAGATAAAATATATCTATTCCAAGATATCTTGGAATTACCTTTCCTAGCTCTTTAGGGAAGAATGGAGAGTGACACATCGTGCAGTACAGCTGCAGCGAGTCAATAAGATCATGCAGCCACGGAGAAGCAAACAGCTTTCTTAAGTACATTAGACTAATGTCAGATGTATGAAATAATCACACTTCACTGGTCTGCACTGCTAAGAGCTTAGACACAGTCTGTGTCCAGTTTTAGGCTTGACTCTGGAGAGGAGTTGTTGGGCAATTGCAGAGTCTCAAGGGGCAACTGCAAGAATGAACAGAGGTCTGGGAGCACCAATTTTAAAGGGAAATGGAGTGCACTGTGGTTAGTAAACTGAAGGAAAAACATTCAGAAGCATGATAACAGTCTTGTGGTACATGAAAAGCTTCTCCATAGATAAAGGAAAGAATCTGTTCCTCATGATTCACAAACATCTTGGACCAGTACTGAGTTTATGATGCAGCTGAGGAGACTAAACAAGGCAGTGAGAAAGCTTTCTTGTAGAAAGGATAGAGAAGTAGTGAAACAGACTACTATGTGATGCTATGGAAATTTTGTTATTACATGTGTTTAAGGATAAATTGGGTGAAATACTGAACAGCAGGTATAGCTGATTCTTTGGAATCAAAGGGATATTTCTCCCAGTAGTACTGGGCAAATGTTTTCTGTAAAGTCAGTTTTAGCTTACAACTTTCGCATCCTTCAGTTTACAAATTAAATAAAGAAATAATTTTGAAGATTTTTTTAAAACAAATTTTAATGTTAGCAGAGATGGGTTAGCTAGGAACACTTCTGAAACTTCCATGCTTATCATTCCTCCTCTTTTGGCCCTCACTCTGGCGAACAATCTTTTTTTTATTATTATTATTTTTTATACAGCTTCATCTACAAATGTTTTAATCATATCTTGTAAATTACTCATATATTTTTTTCTGTGCATTCCTCCTACAGGTGTTCCACTGAAGCCCCGTAAAGAATTAAAATTCATAGAGCATCAGTCTGGTGACCTGGAGGTGAAGTGGTCTTCAAAATTCAATATTTCCATTGAGCCTGTCATCTATGTTGTTCAGAGGAGGTGGAATCAAGGAATCCATCCAAGTGAGGATGATGCTACAAACTGGCAAACTGTGGCACAGGTCAGTTCTGTGTAAGCAGTATGGATCCAGTCTCAAAATATCACAAATCTCTTGAAAAATACAGAATTAGAGACCAAAATCCATTCAAGGAAACACAGCAGAGACATTCTGAGTTTAGCAGGACTCAGAAATGTGTCCAAGGCATGGCTTGAGTCTTGTCAAAAGTTAAAAAATCCAGCTGGTGAAAGAAGGAAAAAGACAGGGTGGAAAAAAAAAAAATGACTAAAACCTTTTTTCTTTGTAAAGTTGTTTTTTTCAGGTGTGGCCCTCCCAATTCAGCAAAGTCTATGATGTCATGCTCTTATCACTCAGTGCAATCCAGACTGAAAATGTAAGATTCATGAGCAAATGTTTCTTAATGAGAAGCAGCCAATAGAGCATAAATTTTCACTTAGTCCCTTCCCAGTTTCAATCTGTTTTTTACCATGCTGACAGTCCACCTGGATGGCAGAGTTCCAATCATTTATCTTACTGCTTCACCCTCATCCCTGCTGACAAGAAAAGTAAAATGCTGATTTTGAAAAGATCTGCAAAATATCATTATGGCTAGGAAAAAAATGGAAAGAGAGAATAAGTAGAACCATCCACAAAATAGAGGAAGGGATTTAAATTCTGTGACAATTTGTGTTCATTCTCAATTCAGGTTGAACTGAATTGAGGTTTCTACAAACCTCAATTCTACGAAAAATGGAGGTTTCTACGAACCTCAATTCAGGTTGCGTAGAAAAATGCTATCTTACAAAAACATCAAGCCTGTGAGACTGAACACTCAGAAGTAAATTTCTTAGCTTCAGTGTGGTGCTAGAGGGAGCTGTCACTATGTTGTAGTCTTGCTCAGAAAAAGCCCCCTGGAGCAGACCCTGGCAGGAAACCTTGCTTGTGCAAGCCCAAGGAAGAACGTCCAAAACCGATCAAGTCACAGTGACTTACAATTTCTCAGCTGAGGTGCAGGTGTTGAACCTGCATTCTCCATTCCAGGAAATAAACTCCTGCCTTTTTGCAAGGAAAATACCAAGTAGCAAAAATGTGCCAGATACGAATTATTGCTCACTGTTACTGAGCTCACTGTGTGTGTCTCTGTGTGTGTGTGTGTGTGTGTGTGTGTGTGTATGTTGTGTGTGTGCATGCTAGACTGTAGAAGTTCAGCTGTTGTGGCTGGTGAATCCAGGCTGCAAAGGGAGCACAGTGCTGTGCTATTTCTCATCCCAGGAACAGACCTCATGCACATTTCTGGAAATATGCACTAATACATGCTCCACAGTAGCTGAACATATATGAGCCCCTGCCTAGCAGTGGATCTGCAGGACAGTGTTTCAGAAACATGTTCCTGTACAAGAGCAGTAAGAAGGCTGACAGCTGCCTTTCCTGGGGTCTGTGGGCAGAATGTGGGGGAATGTGGGCAGAAGGGCCTGAGTTAATCACTGTGGCAGGAGAAGCCTCCTCTGACTGACATCTTTCTGACAACTTCACTGTCCCTTCTGCATCACAGGAGATACGAATTTGATTGTGTGATGGACCCCACTGGGAATGTCAGTTCAGAGCATGCTTCAGGATGCCTGACTGACTTTGTGAACTGTGTATACCTTATGGGACATGCAGCTGGGCACCCTTGAGGGGTGCTAGTAATCAGAATTTCTGTCTTTATAGGGTAGTGTACCTCCATGGTGTTTGCAGTTTTAGACATCCCACCAGGCAATCAAATTGCGATAGAATTTATTTTGCAATATCAGCAGCAAGGATGGATATCTAGTTTGACTGAAGTGATTGTGTGCACAGCCTCCAGGCTTTTCTTGTCTGTATAACTGAGATCTTTTTCTGTATGATTCGAAAACATTGAGGTATGAGCCCTTAATTATAGGCAAAAGCTGAGAAGAGCTCAGACATTTAGCTGAGAATTCTTAGAGCATCTCAGTCCAGGGGACAAGATTCTGGTTTTTGCTTTACTCAGCAACTTAGGTAGAGACTGTGTGAAGAGCAGTCAAAGATCAAAAAGGCTGTAGGTGAGGATCTGACTTTCCTTTATGCTTATTCCCATATGTAGCATAATTATGCAAAGTTATTGTTTGCATCTTCTAAGAAATTTCATATTTCATCAGAGTTACTAATCTAACAGTTTATTTATGTTGTCTGTCCAAGAACAAATGGGGTTATAATTTTCAATAACTTTACGGTGTACACATTTCAAAACAAACTTGCTGTTTTCTATTGCCCTTAGAGGAGCTAATTTGCAAGTAATTTCTCATGTTTCACACAAATTTTCACTTTGTATTGAAACAATAAGTTTAAAAATGTTTATTATATTATGCCATGTTTGTTGTGTCATCTTTTTGTTTTCTTTTTAAGGAAGAAAGCTATTAGCATACTATTTTGCTCTCCAATTATATAAGGAAAGCAGACACACTTTTCACTTCTGGGGGAAGGGATTTTTAATGTAGTTTTTTTACTGCGTGTTTTGGGGAAAACTTGATATAATTAGGCATTTGACTAATTTCCATTGGTTAATATAAAACCTATGGTAGCTATGATACTAATTGGCTATGGTGTAGAATGTTCTAAGTATTATGTGAAGTTTCCTACAGCACTGTAACTTAAGATTTAGTCAGCTGAGCAGGAATTGCTGCATTATCCTGTGGAAATACTGTATGTCTTTTGAACAAACTTACATTCCATTTGGTACTAATGCTCTCTGAAAGTAGTATTACTGTTTACATTGGAAATTCAGGTATTTAATCATATTACTATAATTTAATAAAGTTAATTAAAGTATGCCAGATCAGCTACTTTCAGACAGAACACGTCTGTGTTGTATGAATGGATGTCATGTGTATACACACACACACACACACACACACACACACATATATATACAAATGGGCTGACAGTAATGAAGTACATTTATAATTCTAGTCCATTAGTAAAACAAATAAGGGACACAAATATTTACTGATAACTTGATTATGACAGACCTTGGTGCTTCACCTTGCAATTGTCTAAATTCTGTGGACAGCTATTCTGTTTCAAAAATAAAGCTTCTGAAACACCTAAAGTTCTGAGGATCATGAGAAAGTTCCCAGTCTCTTCACAGTGAAAAATACCTGATGGAGCTAACCACATGTCCTGTACACTAAAGGTTTTTTTCTCCATCTCCCTTGGGGCTTGCTTTGGTAAGCAGTCTTAGAGAATGCCCACCTTGTGTGGGATTGCATTCACATGAAATAGGGCAGGTCTGCTGTCCTTTGATAGAGTGGTGGATACAACACTCAGAATTTCTTTTGTCAGAGGAAAAATAAACTCAGCTTTTCTTATACCCTGGATGGTGTCCCTTCATTCTCTGAAATGCAAATTCTTTTATCACTGTCTTGTTTCCAAAGGTGTAGAGCTGTGAACTCAGCAGGGTAAGGCTGTGATCTCCTACTTCTATTAAACCTTTGTGCTACAGAGAGGAGTCCGGGATTAATAGTGGAGGAAAACAGGCAATGAGCACAGTGAAACAGTCCATTGAATACTGTAATCCTTGGATAGAGGAGAGTCCTCTGTACAAGTCTTTGCTGTGAAGACTTCTTTGCACCAATTTTTAGCATATATAATAACAAATATCCACCATTTGGAGTGTTGACGCAAGAATCCCACCGGAATGGTCAAGCTCCTGTGCTGCTGGGTCATATATTCTCTTTCTTCCCCCTCCCAGTCATAGTAAATCCCACCTTTCTCTTACAAAAAATTCAATTTTTTTCTCCAAGGAACAGTTCTGCATGTATATATATAACTTTATAGTTCTAAATAGCATTCCACATCCAAGGTGCTAGGGAATATCTTGCCCTTGCCTCTCATACAAAGCATGGAACTGAAGATAGATCATCCGTTCTCTGGGATGCTCTCAATCATTTGTCAGTTATAGGAGCAGCAGAGGGAGATTTCTGTAGGCATGTTGAAGATAATAACAGATAACCTCCTTTTGAAGGACAGGATGAGGGGACTACTTACAGGAAAGGGCTCAGGATTTAAACAGTTAAAGCTGCTGGAAGAGGAGTAGAATTGTCAGTGCTTCCTAAATGGAGCAGCTCTGGACAAGTCTTAGCCAAATTCTCACACAAAAGCCCAACCTCCTTCTGCTTTCTGGCCACTGGAGGTGGCCTGTTGCCCCTAGGACCTAAAATGAACTCTTGAGAAGGAATGTCAAGCTATTATGTGTATTGTCCAGCTTATTCATTCAGATTACATGCTGCTCTTGTATAAAGTTGTATCCCAGTGTCATTAAACAGGGATCTTCCCTTGTCTTCATTGAAATTTGCATGACACTGAAGGTGGACGTGTTGGCCAGTTATATTGTCTGAGGACCAATTTATTATTTTATTCCAAATAAAACACCTATTAGGATTTGAGGCTACCTTCCAAAAATTCATCTTATAAGGAAACAGGTGATGCATAGCCAAATAAACAGTAATTATGAGTCTGTAATGATTTGAGTGGTGATATTTTGTCTTATATTTATGATTCTTAGAAATTCTATAAAGTTGTTGGTTTTTTCTTTCACATTCAGACAATTTTAGGTGTGTGATGAAATTTAACCATTAGTTATTTAGTACCACTCAGCATAGCTTTTAGTGGGTTAAATTAATGTGAAAGATATTGAAAGGACTCTGAATATTATGATCACAGCTCCCAATGTATTAATTAGTGAGAACTAACTAAACTTAAGCAATTAAACAACAACAAAATATATATATATATCATTGATATAATATCATTAAGGTAGTGCAAGATATCTCAGTAGTACTTAGTTCTTTCTAGAAATTTATTAATTCTATGTAAAGGATAGATACTTGGAGGTGCCAAAGTAGTTTATATCATGATAGTTTGAGGTAGACCTCCTTCATGCCATTGATCTTAGCAGGAGCTTGGCCAACAAAATCAATGATGAAAGTAATAGGCATGTTCATAAAATAATTTTGGCATTATGTTTATTTGATTTTACATTAGAAAAATTAGCCATGAGAAACTGACACAACTGAAATACTTTCTTTTAATCAACAGAACAGCTGAGCTGATGCCAGTGACAAACAAGATTCCTTTGAGGAATTTGGGATCAAGTCTATACAGATTATGCTTGCCTTGTAAAAAAGTTCAGCAAACATGTTTTTAAAAGCCCACAAGACTGTAACTAGTTATATACAATTAAATATTGGTCCTGAACCTGTTTTCAGTTGCAGCAGTAGGGGACCTGGCTGCTGGAAAAAAATAAGACATTTGAATGCTCCATAAAATAAAAAAATTGCAAAAGTTGATTCAGGTAGGCTGTTTCTTCCCTGGGGCAAACCTTGGATAATTCACTCTACAGGTAACATAAAATTTAAAAAAGGAAAGGGAATGAGGCAGACAGTGTCAGAACTGTTACCCCTGCTTAGAGTGAGAAGACAGTGGTCTGAATGGAGAGGATCTCTGAGTAGCAGCAATATGTGATGGGCTCAGAGTCTACAACACTTGGCAGTCTGGGAGCAGTCAATAATATGGTTTAGAAAGGATCTCTTTTCCTTACATGCACACACAAATGAGATATCTGTCTCCCTAAAGTTTGTTTGTCACCAAATCAAGAGACTAAGTGCAGAATAACCCCATAAATTTTATTTGTCAGGGCTCTGAAAAAGGCTATTGCTGAAGAGCTCAAGCAAATTCCTTGGTTTCTGGTTATTTGACTTATGTCATCAGCTGCTGGTTTCTTATACCAATTTGAAAGGGAGCAAAAAGCAGAAATTATATTGTGGTTTTTTGGGGGGGACTACTTGGTATCATTACAAGTAATGTTGAATCCTATACAGGGAAGATGGCTTCTTGAAGTTGCATAAAACAGAGCTTGTAAAAATAAATTGATGTAACTACATTTTTAGTGAACTTGCATGTTTGGTCAGTAATGGTAATCAGTAAGCACTGTATAATATATTTAGACATATACATGACATCTGGTTCAGGTTTATGTGTTACTTTGATTAAAGAATTAAATCAAAATGTAGTAAACATGACATACGAAAGTAAATTGAAAACTGGGTAATTGAGAAGTAATTGCAAAAGTAAAATTTCCAAATGGATGTGTTTTTGATGAGTTCTACAAAAATGCTACATCTTCTGTAGTTGAAATTGATTCAGTGGTTACCAGGAGGCTGTGTTCAGTTCTGGTGTTTGTACCTTAGGGAAAAAATGAGAGAATGCAAAATATAGCTCTTTAAAATTTTGATTGGGTAAAAAAATGGAAGAAAACAGGGCTCAGAATAAGAATATGTAAAGCACTTTCTACTGAAAGGGTTCAGAGTGTATCCATGCTTATGCCATATTTCAGTGGTTCTCCCCACAGGATTTGGAAATTGAACTCATGACACTGTCAATCTCAGTAGGTGGTGTTGGAGAAAAGGTCAGCTCCTATGACCTGAGAAAAGTCTTCAGGGAAGAGTTAAGGCTGTAAGTGTTTTTTTGACATAAGTGCCAAAGATGTGAAGAAGGCTTACAATCATTATCTGAGAGTTTTGTGTTTCCTAGGAACTAGAAAAAGTGGATTCTTATTAAGCACTGGGTTTCATGAAGCTATTTTGTACCCCTAATTCTCTGAGAATTGAGAACTGGAGAAATCACTCCTGTCACCTGGGGCAAGTTCCCTGAAACCTGAACTGTGAGACCCTAAACACCGGTGAAGGTTGTGATAACTGCAAAACTAATTTTATGAATTCAACACTTCACCTGTTTTCTAAAGGCTGCTTTTTTCCAGAAGAGACCTGCAATGCACTGTAAAATTGGATGGCTCTATCATTTTGTTCACAGCTGTAAATGCTTTGCAGTGCCGAGTGGTGGCTGGAGTCGGGTGAGGTGGTTGCTCACAGCCTGTGATGCTGCGTGTGTGCTCAGCCAGACTGGCTGGTGTTGCAGAGCAGATGGCAGATAACCATGTCGGAACAAGCAGTGTAAGTGTGGAATTTTCCCCACAGACCACGGAGGAGCGCGTTCGGCTGCCGGACGTCCGAGCGAGCCGGTGGTACCAGTTCCGCGTGGCCGCCGTGAACGTGCACGGCACCCGGGGCTTCACTGCGCCCAGCAAGCACTTCCGCTCCTCCAGAGGTGAGTTCCCCTCCTTGTGTGGCACTCACCTTCCTCTCATTCACACCTTCTGCCTGCTTTGGTCACAGAAGGTTTTTAACAGATGGGTTTTTGAGTAGTTCTGCCACTGACTTTAGAAATGGTGTGAGATTTGTTTGAAGTCAGCAAACAAATTAAAAGTTGAAGTGTCATTATTCTTTTATCAGAAAGGGTCTCCATGAATAAAACTCCTTTGAAATATTTTCCACATGATTGGTATCGAACTACATGACCCTGACCATGAAATATGAAAGAACTTGGGTTTCAGTGTGTTAATCCAAGAGGTTAATCTTTTTTTCTTTTTAGTTACGAGAAATATGTTATTGTCACATGTTTAGTAGAATATTGGTATCTTCTGTTGCCTGTATCTAAATAATTGTATCAGCATTGTTTTGATGGAACTTTGGACCCTCTAAATATAACTTTCCCCATGCTAGCTCTAATTGTAAGTGCTTAAGAATAAAAAAGAGCATAAATGCAAAGCAGCATGTTTGTGTTCATTAGAAAGGCATGCCTGATGATCCACAAAGTATTGCAGGAATTTTTGTTGATAGTTCTGGTTTTGCAACCATTTGGGTAATAAAATAACTTTGAAAATTATTTCTGTACCAGTAAATGGTACAGGGGGGATGGAGGAGATAGAAACCATTCTCCCATCCTGTGGAGTTCCTGGTATTCTCCCTGGTGTGCTTTTGACCAACATGATGAAGAATTTTCTCAGATGACTCTTAGGCATAGCATAGGGGTTAACACAGGCCAGAAACTATTCCCCTTAGGCAGAGGATCTGGATGTGGTCACCCTTTCTTAAAGGCAGTCAGTAATCTGGGCATATCCAGACCACACTTGTCGACTTCAGTGCCAAAGAATGAGATCCAGCAGTCTTCACTCTACTAATAGAAGCAGATTCTAAGAGAAAGACTTGTTGTTATTTTAGTAGTGACAGACTCTGTACACTGATGTAACTTTGCATACTTTAAGGAATGTATTTCCTCCTCTTTCTGCAGACAGAATTACCTTGCGGTACAAGCAGTTGCCATCTTTGGATTCTGTGCTGACTTCTAGCTTATTGTTTGCCATAGTCAGTCCTAGAAAAAAACCTTTTTGGAGGTGCATTTATAAAGGCATGCAGATACTTTTGCTGGTATGGAAGGTTTAATCACTTACTGAATAACTGTATGTTAGCTTTAATAATTTGTTGGTGCTCTAGCTGTATTTGTGGTAGGAAGGTTGGCTGGCATAGCTGTCCTGTTACTTCTGTGACCACAGACCTTTTCATGTACAGAAAAACTATTATTTTATGAACTTATGATACTTAAGTAGCATACCATTTCAGAAACATAAAATAATACAATTCCTTTGAGCTGTGTTGAATTTACTGTAAGAACTCTTCAGCAGCAGTACCTTTCTCTTTGCTTCTTGAACAGCACTTCAGCAGCTGCAGCAGTTTGTTACTGAATCTGGCACTAACTTCCTTCTAAACTGAGATCATTGACAGTCATTTTACTGTGTTTGTAAATATTTTCCAACTATCCTGCTTGAAACAACTATTACTGCAATTACAGAAAGGTATATCATGGTAGTACTGAGGTTTTGGCTTAAACATGACATTTTCAGGCAGGATTTTTATTACTTTCAAACGAATTGGCCCCCTATTGAGTGTCCTAGCCACGCTCAAAATACCATCCTTGGTAATGAATATCAGAATGTCCATGGTAAGTCATCCTGAAGGTCTCTTTAGCCCTTAGAATCTGACCCCAGCCAGAGGTGGGTTTCTGGATAACAGTGTGAGAGCAGGATAAGCACATACATACAGGCATTTTTTCAGAATAGTCTCCCAGCTGGCAGTAATTTGTGTTTCAGGAACTTGTGGTTTTGAAATCATTACATGAATACCAGAGTTCTTTTGTGGTCTCTGCAGCTACCCCTGAAGCACTTGCTCTCCTTGAGAGCTGCTCATGGCTGTCTAGTGGAGGTGGGGAGCACTTTTAGGACTTTGTGACAAGGGCAGTGGGAGTCAGTAGTACCTCTGCATGCTCTTACCTAATAAACCAAAATTTTGATAATGGCAGCAAGTATGTAGTCAGCATTCTTCAAAAGGCTTCTGTAACTCTCAAAATAACTGTTTTTAAAACTGAACTCCAGCCCTTGGCAGAGGATTGTGAATTGACAGACAAGCAGCAGGGAGTTCAGTTAGCTATCAGCTTCATAGCCCAAATCAGCCTATGCTGGCAGCTCATTTGGCCATTCCAGGGGCTGTGGAACTATCAGTGGTTGTTATAAAGATGTCGAGGTGCCAGATGAAATATGTAGTCACTCTAGGTGACTCACATGAAGATGCTGCTAGGTGCTGACTGCTGGGAATGATACTGGGATGCTCCTGTTGGTATTTTTGAGCCTCCATGTCCCCAGTTAGGCAGTCAGAGTGGTAACAGTTATAGTCTCACATTTTTAATTACTACTTTGGAGCTCAGTGGGAAATGACAGCCCCTGCCTGGTAGAGAGGCAAGAAATTGCTGCTCAGATGTGCCTAGTTTTCTGAGTGCCAGCATCTACTGGCCCCTGCTGAGCTCCTACAGGCACATTTAACCTCCAGTTTGGAAAAGAAAAGTGTATTTTGGCACATCACCTTTGGAAGTTTGCTGCCTGTCTGTGCTATGTTTGTGTGAAGCATGGACAGAAATTCCCATCAGTGTTTCACTTCACCCTGTTGTGCCAAGACCAAGAGAAGATTATTATCTTGGTCAGACTTAGCAGAAGGTTTCTTCAAAAATAAAACCTTTGATCAGGAAACATGACAGTAATTCCTAGGACAGTTTCTCACACAAGATACTGAACTTTTACCAATTGCTCATAAGTAATAATGAATAGAAAATCATTTGGGTTTGTTTTTTTCTTTAAAGGAGGACAAATATGATATTTAATCATAGTTTAGGAAGAAGTACGGCACCACAAAGTCTCTGTCACTAAATATTTTAAGATGTTGAGAGGAATATTCAAAAATGTGCTGTAATTACTCAGAGAGAGAATTTTTGTCTGGTTACCAGAATACTGTTTTACTCTGTTTTGTGTTTTTGAAAATGCATAAAACATGCTCTCTAAGTAGACACTTAAAATAAGGTTTTTGTTTTATTCAAAATGATGTTAAGTCTTCTGAGGTAATTTCCATTAACTTTTTTATCACTAAATAAAGCTCCTCATTTTCCAAAGTAATTTAATTTTTCAGTCATGAAAAAGACAAAACCCAGGAAAACAAGAGTATTTCATCAAGCATTTCAATGTGCCATTCTTTATCTAGTGTTTTGAGGTCTGGTCTCCTGCAGCTTTGGATGCTCTTATACCATCAGCATTTGAGGTGAAGATTTATTGGCTGTTCTACAGTGCCTCGTGTGTTCATCTAGGATGAACATTAATTTGTTGACATTAATTTGTAAATAGTAATTAAAGTGAGACAGCTGAGAATTTTCAAAATATTTAAAGCTTAGGCAGGTTTCCTTTTTTAATGCTGTTTATTTATTATTTATAAAGGAAACTGAGGGTTTGCATGTGCTTGGCTGACATGACCCTTCACAGGGAATAAAGTGATGCTTTGTTTTGCCAAAATGTGATTCCAAAATTGCAAGAAACACAGGTTGGACTATTATCTGTCTGTGGTGGAGCAGCTGGAAAATTAAGTGAATACTGTACCTAGAAAGTGGATGTTTTCATATAGGTAGGACTGTGCACATGGAATTTTACATTGATACTGTCAGCTAAAATTGATCAAAATTTTCTGCTATTTTGGCAGTGGTTTCCACTTCTTCTTTTCAGGGTTTTTAAATTATGTGTGCTTTCCTTTTATGTTTAATTGAATGGCAACAATTTGCAATAACAGCAATAAATAAAGGTAGCTGAATCCCTGACACAACATTTTTGATCTACAAAGGTACAAATACCCTTCTATTTGTATTTAGACTGGCTCTCTCCAAGCTGTTTCCTTTCTTCTGGAAGCAGGAGAGAGCTGCTCCTACAATCCATAAATTAGTCTCCTTGGATGAAAACTACCTGTGTTTTTCTTCCAGTAAGCAGGCACTGAATAGCTTAACCTAGCTACTCAGAAGCTGCTTGGCACTAGGTAATACAATTTTCAATTTGGTGCATCTGGTTTGGTTCAGAGTTCTTAGGCATTTTTTTTCCCTAGATTTTTAGGAATCTGTGATGAGAATGAGCTCTCAATAACTTCAGTTAAGTCTAGGACTCAGTGTTAGGTATTTCTGTGTCATACATTATCTACTGGTGTGAAGGTAGGTACTGTGCCATCTCCAGAGACAAGAAGACCAGCACAGTGAGCCCAAGCCATCTGACCCTTCCACCTCTGCTGAAGGTTTTTATCTTCACCATGAAGGCAGTTGCCAGCATACACTGGATAGATTGTCAAGCAAAAGGAAGCAGACAACATTGGTTTCACAGCACATAAGTACCATGCTGGATGTGATTTCATGCATACATTACTGAGTGTTACAAAAACCAGAACAGACACTCACTCATGGCAATAAAATTCTTTCTGTGGCTCCTTTGAGACCAATGATTTTTTATGCTGTTGCACAGCTGGTTTATGTGTGCCATTTCCATTGGGCAGAGCCCGTCCTCCTGCTTATGCCGTGGAACTGTTTAATGGTTGGAAACTTGTCTGTAGAGCAGGTTCAGCAGATTTTTAGAGTTGGAAGGTCTCATGTGTGAAAGATAGCAATGGGAGATCTATTTTAAGTCAGGAAAAACGCTCCATAAAAAAACAGTTTAAATTATTGTCACACTTGCTCTCTCTTTTACTGTTCAGAATGAGAATTCTGATTCCAATGCCATTTTTCCCCTCTCTGACACCTATTCCAAATCATTTACTGTTTTCACTTCAGTTGCCACTTTTAAAGACAAAGTGGATGCACTGCAGCGGTGTATGATGTGATTCATGTGTATAGCTAGCCTGTGCTATTTTTTAAGGTTTTGCAAAAGTGTTTCCAGATACTACTGATTTGAAGAATTTTGGAAAATGTAAACTATTACTATGTTCCCAAATATGAGTGTGGGAAGATGTCCATTTTGAAATGGTGATCATTTGAGGGTTTTCTTTCTTTCCTTTATTTGCAGTTTAAAATCCTCCCTTTTGGGGACTGGAGACAGAATTTTGCTTGTGATGGCTGAGTAGCCAGCAAGACAGGAATTTAAGTCCTTTGGGTATACTCAAGCCAAACACAATCCAGACAAATGGAGTACTTACCCCATGTGCTGGAACAGCAGCTTCAGCCTTGACCTAATGAAGCTATCATTTCTAGCAGTGAGAAGCGATTTACTTGTCAGGCTGCTGAGACCAGAACTTTTTTGGAGCTAAGGACAGCTGTCTGTGCCAAATCCCAGGATATATAGAATGACTTGTATTTTATTTGCGTTGTCGTATAAACTGCAAAGGAAAAGCTGCAACTAGCATTGCTCTTTCTGCAAACCACAGAATTTGATTTAACACTCAGATAAATTCATCTATATAAAGTTTCAGTACTTTGCATTTGAAAAACTGGCAGCAGTTTCCATTGCAGTAATTTTACATCTATGTATCTGAATTATACATGTGGACAGTCAGTCAAAGGGATCACAGGTATATGAAGACTAACAGTAGAATGGCTCTTAGCTTTACAGTCAGCAGAATGTCACTTTAGCTTTATCGTTAGGTTAACAAACACCTTATGTAGTCAGCTTTATGATTCAGTACCAGTTATTAGACCTTGAAGTATTTTAGCACGAGTTGTATAGTGTTTTTAATATCGACATGGACATAAGCATAACAGACCACCTTGTAGAAGCATGACTTTGCCCTTCAATAATGCAGAAAAAAAATCAACTGATCTGTTAGGTGGTAACTGGCTGGCATGCATTGTAGAGGAGCATGCTCCTAAACATGTCACAGTTTTGTTTTTTTGTTTTGTTTTCTGGTTCTTTGTTTTTGGGAGGCCTAGGGGGTGTAGGGGTTTTTTGAGTGCTTTCTTTGAAAGTGGGGTTTCAGTTGTTTGATTTTTCTTCCTGTTAACAGAGATCACATTATCTTACCCTGCTATTCCTTTTCACTTGTCTGCTTTGCTGGTGAAACTAAATCCTTTCAAATGAAGAAACAATTAATATTCTTGAGTTCTTAACTCACAAAATGATCATTCTGTCACTTGTAATAGTGATGAGTGTCTCAGAAATATATCAAAACAGATGAATAAATTATATAGTGGTATTGAAATGCTTAATATGGAATGAATCCTAATCTAATATAAAATGCTCACTGAGTGTCGTAATATTTCAGGTAATACACCCCAAATCCACTAAATATTTTACTGATGCATCCATACAAACAGACAGGAATTTTTTTCAGTTGATTAAACACAAAACTGTAATAACTTTTGTTTACCTTCGATATTTTACGCCTTTATAGCTTATTATTTTCTTAATCTGTCTACTAGTTTTAATAAAGCTCTGATGTATTATTTTCTCATGAAAATGTGTTACTTTCAGTGTCTCACCTTTTCATGTCTGTTAGCTGCAGATCTCCTCCTTTCTGTCTTCTACCACCACCACTGTTCTTGTTCAAAGGCATTTTTGTGGATGTCATTTGAGAGGCTTGCAAAAGAGTCTTTGAAGAAAGAGGGCACTCAGGAAAATATCTGCTATTGCTGCATTATTTCACATGTATATTCCTTCTAAGAAGGCATTCTTCCTATCCTTAACTGTAATTACCCAGTGATTTTTAATGCAATGCTTGTATTCTCCCACAGCGAATTATAAACACTAATAGATTTTCTTTCAAATGTGGATCAACATTTTGTCTGCTGACTGGACTGTGTCTAGTTAGCACAGAAGAAATGCTACTGATAAAGTAATGTTTTCAAAAAACTGTGCAATTATAAAAAGTACAAGATGATACACTGGGTGCTGTGAATTTAGAAGAAATGATCTGTTGATTTCAGTACACACATAGTTCTTTCTTACTGCTTTCTTTCACTGGAATGGGCATACAGACATTTGAAAAGACAAAATCTAAATTCAGTCATTTTCTTTTAGACCTACAAAAAACTCGTGAAGAGAACTTCAAAATGTTTTTATTCATGTAATACACTTTGTCCAAAAGAGCTATTTAATTTAACTTTTATATATATTTTTTAAATGACTCTCTATGTCTTGTAGATGGAAAATTAATGCAAACATGTTTTATAGGTTGAGTTAGTTTTGCTTATATCTGACCATTTGGGAAGATATATTCTCTGAAACACTTAAATTTTATCCCATATGTTTTGTATACATAATACATGATGCAAAGCACTTCTGGGAGATAACCTGAATTATTCACCTAAAGTAATATGATCATGTTGCACTTCAGTTTATAAATGTTTTATATTCCTAATATAATGTCACATAACATAAAAAAGCCCCTACCATTTTAAATCAGTGAAGATGAATGTTTAATAAATGTCTTAGATGTGTGAATCATGATTTGGTTTAATTTACCTAAACACATTTTATACCTACTTATTAAATAACAGGAGTCAATGAAAAATCATACGAGAGACTACAAACCAATTAGTTAAATTTCTGTTTAATTTTGGAATAAATAGTTTAGCATACTTTAAAATGGAGTGGTTGGCAACTTCATATGTAAGGAAGTGTTAACAGCAGTGCTTCTCCAAAGCCAGAAAAAATGGAAACAACTGACTTGCTAGTGGATTAAAAAACACAAGTGAGAAGAGAGGCATTTCTTACTAATTGGAAATTATGTTAAATTTTCAGAATTCTTAAGTATGCTTTGTAACTTTTATGGCCAAAAGTTACATTGAATTATATGTGTGGCGAAACAGGGACATCCATTACTATTTAACTAAAATGGAATGTGTGAGGAAACAGGAGTATCCATTCTTATTTCAGCAGAAGTCCTGTTCAATTATTTCACATATGCTGATCTTTAAAGGGGAAATGCTGTCTTTATTAATTCTGAATGTGTCTTTTTTTATAAACTAAATGATGGAATTTTTCAGTGAGACCACTTGTCATGGGGATTATCTGATGAATTAAGTATGCCTGGGATGTTTATTTAACAACTTATTTACCATTATAAAATAATGCAGGTGAACCATACAGTGAATGAATATCTGATGTCCCCTCCTCACACCTCCAGTTTTATTTCTGGCAAATAAATGGCTCTTATGGTTTTAAATTCATAACATGTCTTAACTACTATGAATTTCCTTTACTCTTCTGATATACTTTTAAATTTTTTATTTTGAGTCTCACTTTTTACTTCTATGTAAACTTAGTTTTTGCAGTTTCCTTGTATTTTATCATTAATTTTTGGATGTCACTGACATTATTAAAAGGGTAGAAATTAAAAATTGGGATTAAAAGTAGGAGTTGGTAAACAGCAAACTGGACTTTCAGAAGCTTTGTTGCAAAATCTTCATTGATTCACATTACTTGGGACCAGGATATTATATAGTGAGTCCATAAGGAGGACCTTAAATTCAATATTGGAAAAGATTAAATATTGAATCTTATTCAAACTCTGACTGTCATGTGTCTTTGACTGTAGAGTCAGCACAAAGACAACTGAAGGAATAGTAACTATCTCAGTTGATATTGCCCAGGAATTGAACCAGAATAGTGAAATAAATCAAAGGGGTAGCTAATTGCTTTTTGTCAGTCTAAAAAAAACCCTATAGATTTCTACCATGGCATAATATATCATTGTGCTTTAATTACATTTATTCTAAGGAAGTGTTTATGCCCCATGGTGGTAGATATAAATACTAGAATTTTGAAGAAAGATTCAATGTGGCAAAACATAATTTCATCATCTGAGAATTATCTGACAACAAAAAAATATTCAGTGTTTGAGCCATACAGTTCTGTGGTGACTCTACAAGGCCACTTGTAAAACCTGAGTGTTTTACACTCACTGTGTATTTAAAGTAGTGAGTGACAGAAGGAAAACTGATAGTCTGGTGCATTTTGGTAAAGCTTCATAATGTTTGTGAACTGTCAACAACACAGAATGATGACAAACTAGATGCTAACCCATAATTTTTATTTCATTAGAGTTTGAATTTCTAGAATTTTCAAGAAGCCATATCAGTTATGGAATGGCTTTGCCTGGATTTTTCTCAATGTATTTAGAGTATTTAATCAAGCTTGTGAATGTCTTGTTAATACACAAGGTGAAGATAATCTTTACTTTTACTGAAGATAATTTTTCCCTAAGAATACTTTAATTTTTTTTCTAAATTCTAGATCCATCTGCTCCACCAGCTCCATCTAATATCAGGATTGCCAATATCAGTGCGAACAATGATGGGAGTGTAAATGCAATGATTACTTGGGATCTTCCCGAAGAGCCTGATATCCCAGTGCACCACTACAAGGTCTTCTGGAGCTGGACATACAGCAAATATGTAATTCCAGCAAAAAAAAAGAGAAGGAAGATTACTGATGGGGTAAGAAAGAAATCAGTAACTGGGACAGAAATAGGGTTATTTTTTGACACAAAATAGAGTGTGAGTATAAAATGTGTGATAAGTTCCAATGATTTCAGCCACTGGTAAAGTAGTGGTCCTAATTTTTAATATCATGAAGCCCATAGACAGTTTTGACCTCTCAATCCTTTTCTTATACTGAACTCAGGGAGAGAAATAGACTTCTGCCTTAGAACACAACAGGTAAATACAATACGATATTTCAGGAAAGATGAATGAAAAGTTAAATGCTGTTAGTTCTCTAAATTTAGGCTTATTCAATTAGTGTTTCCTAAAGTGTTTATTTTATTTAAAAAGCCTGACGTGGTCTGTCACATTGTTCTTTCACTACACAAGTAGAACTTGTGACACAGTCATAGAGTTAAATAGTCAATCTAGGTCCAAGGGAAAAACACCCAAAACTCTTTCTATAAACTGCTGTACCCAAGGTCTGGCAATATTTCCTAAGCAGCAAGTCCCGATACGTTTCTTGAGTAATGTATTAAATATTGCTTTACTGGAAAGATTTTTGTTATGAGATATCCTTAAGCATATTCACTATTATTTTAAAGCAATTAATAGATTTAGATAGAAATAACAGAAATAAGTTAGACATAACTTGATTCTCAGTGCTTTTGATAGTGAGAATTTGGTCCTGTGTCTGTGTTAGTACTATGTTAACACTGGGCTCCAGCTGCCCATTGCATCGTGATGAATGACAGTCAGAGGGTCACAATTCCCCCTCTGTCCCTCAGTCACTAAACCCTGACAGAAATAAAGGTAGTGAAGGCTGTGTAATGAAATAATGCAAGTCAATTTGCACAGAAAGGAAGGTTTGTTCTTTATCGTCCTTTAAAGAAAGAATTGTGGCAAGAGAGGAGTAGTTGGACTGTGCTATGTAGAAAAGTTTGTGTTCCTCAAGAAACCTGACCTTGGGAAGGACCTTCAGGAGAGAGGCATCAGCCTAAAGATAACAGAGAGCTTTCTCTCTACAAGCTGATCCATACATCAGAAACCCCAGAGAATTTTAAAATTGAGCTGGGTCTTTAATACCTTTCCATAGGGTACTTCCTACATACAAATAATATTAAAACAGGTCCATTAGAACATTGCAGTAATTGAGACCAATTTCTGACCTTGAATATAGGGAAATACAAGGTGTATTTTATAGAAAAGGCAGGCTCTTACAATGTTTATCATATTACTCCTGACTTGTGCTTTTTCTTCTGCAGCATGTCATGACACTGCACAGCAATGCCAGGGAGATTCAGGACACTCCAGATGCTATTGCTAATCAATGGTCATTTGATTATTGCAGCAACTCTTAGGCTAAAGAATGGCAAATGCACAAACAAAAAAACAAAAAAAGGAAAGGTGGAAAAGTCTTAATTGTTAAAGATCCCTGAAGATTATTTTTTGTTCAGATTTTACCTTTAGATGTAGTCCAACCCAAATAATTTTTTACTCATTTCTGTATGAATTCATTCCAGGTAGATATTGAATTAGTTTGACTACAATATTGACACTGTTAATCAAGAGTTGTAGTCAATATGTCAGCACTAAACAAGTAAAGATTAATACTAAATACTTTTTGGCAATCCCCATTTTAACATCCCAGTGTTAAATATGGGATGGTTACCTTGGTACATGGTTATCTTTTTTACTCTATATGGACTGTCAAACTTAAAAGGCACAAGGAATTCTAATGAAAACATGGAGTAATATCTTCCACCTGGCATATGGACTAGAAGGATATTTTTATAATTAAATCTGCAAAATAAAAGACTGAGAAGGCTAGACTCTTCTTTACAATATTATGTGCCTTGCCTTACTGTATGGGTTTTTAACTGGTGAATGATCTAACCTGTTGTTTCCCCATTTTATACACTTCTGTGACATTGGAAACTATATCATTTCTATTTTGTTTTCCATTCTACACAAGAAAAGTGTTCTTTCCAGTGAGAGGGTATTTTTGGTTTGCACTTGTTTTTAAAATTTTTATTTTCAAGAGTGCAGCTGAGTAGAATGTATTGAAAAATGTGTTAAATGTTGGACTTTGACTATCTTCAGACTGGCTGTCTCTAGTAAAAGTTTTCAATTGCTATACTAGCACAGAAATTGGGGAATAAAGTGCTTAAATTCCTTTTGCTAAAATGATTTTGGCATAAGAGAAAAACCTTGTTATATAGAAGAAAACCCCTTAGGTTTTGCCTAAACAATAGGTTTGGAATTGCCAAGAAACTGCCAAAATTATGCAAACATCAAGTAGGTTAGTATTTTTTAAATGACACAGAAAAATGGAGTCCAATTAAAGAAATCTTTTACAGAAAGGAAATTTTGCTCTCAGATTTATGTATGGGTTTTCTAACTTCAAAAAAGTAGTATGCCTAAGATAACAAGCCTGCTTTTAATAAAAGCCTGTGTTTCAGCAATATTATAACTGCTTTGTATATTTATTCTATTACAGGCCCAAAATTATGTGGTCCTGGAGGGGCTCCAGCCCAACAGCAACTACAATGTAGAGCTGCAGGCAGTAACACGTTGGGGTCAGATACGCCTGAAAAGTGCCAAGGTTTCTCTCCATTTTAGCACGACTCAGGACATCAGGAATAATAGTGAGTAATCATACTCAAACACCTGAATACTTTCTCTCTCTTTTACCTGGAATTTGAATTTTATATAATGCTTTCCTAAATTTTAAAAAATAATGTTTTTAAAGCGGGCTGTTCCATAGCACAGTGATCATCTCCTGGCCAAGTTGAGTAACCTTTTCATGTTAAATTTCTCATTTTAAAATTGGGGACAGTTTTTGCCTAATTCTTTGACTTAGACTCTACTCACCTGAAATAAACAGTTGTAAAGAAAACGGAAGCATTTGCATAACTGTTGCATTAATATTTTTTAGATTCAATACAGGTATAAACACTGACTGTTTCTAAATGGATTGAATAAAGCCATTTTTGTGTGTCTTAACTGCATTTTTTTTCAAAATCCTGGCTATTTTTAGTAGCCCATTAATTCAGATCCTTGTAACACAAAAGCTTGTGTCTACAATGAATTGATATATAAAACACCGACTCTTCCTTTAGGGAATCTAAAACAATCCCTGTCTGGCAACCACGCAGTCTCAAAATATTGCACACATAGGAGCCACATTCAAATTAAAATCTCAAGATGTTTAGATACTAGGTTATATATTGTTAAGGTCTTTAGAACCTGACATGCTAAGTAATATAATTGTAAACTGTATCTGAATCTGGCAGAAAACCATGATTCTTAGCCTTGTTTAAATGCTATTTATGCAATTACAGTACTGAGTTACTGCCCCAATTGCTGATGGGTCTCTGATTACCTAATACAGCAGAATTCTGATAATAAGATGTTAAAGAATATGATTTTCATTATTATGCCCTGACTCCATTTAATTTTCTATTTCATTTACATTCTTTCTTTAAAGTACACTCACAGTTTAAAGTTGTAGCCATTTTCATAAGAGAACTGTAATTACTTTCAGCCTCACTAATCAACTGCTATTGTTGCCATATTCTATTTGGTTATGCATAAAATATTGTAATGTGGTTGTTAGCTATAACAAACCTTCTTGTCTGTGGTTGCTTCACATATTAATGTACCAAGAAGAAAAAATAAGCTGAAGTATCCTTCTTTTTCCCATTTTAAACTAATCTTTACTACTTTTTTGGGCCATCTTGAGAGACAGCAGAAGGTCAAGTTTTCATCTTCCATACACTGAGCCTTTGCTTCAAATCCATACCAGAATATCAGCTTGAATCTCCAGAGTCTGTATATTAGGCAAATTTGAGTTAAATCCTCAGTGAAGCCCAATGTAAGTGAATATAAGAGTTCTGCCTTTTTCTTATTGGCCCTCCTAGATTGTACCTGTGCTTTTTTTACATACCCTAGAAAAGTAGCCTAGTTTGCAGGACTCTGCATGATACCAAAATCTTCTTACAGTTACCACATTAAGTTCTTCCTCTTCTGTATGTACACAGGAGATGTAATAGAGGAAGAAATAACTGTGGGAACTGGATGTTTAATGAGCCATTGAGCTCCACTAGAAGCATATCATTGGTTTTTATGAGAGATTTTAAATTTTGCTGATTCTTTTCCTAAGAATTTTTTGTGGGGTTTGCTACTCTTTTTCCTTTACTCTTCCCACCCCCCCTGCAAAGTCCTCTAGATAAACAAGCAAAATTTTTTTTTTTCTGCATCCTCCCCCTACCCAGTTTCCTGGTCCTTTTGATAAAGTTTCTGTGAAGTTCTGGCTCTCAGTGCTAAATTTTAAGTTGTTTAGTTTTCAGTCCAGTCATCTTGACTGTCATGTCACCACATGACATCACAGCTTTAAGGAAGAGCTCAACTCACAGCTGAGTTTGTGTTAAATAAAAGAATCCTGATGCTGGGGTTTTAGCTGTTTGAGGCTGGTCTGTGTTCACTTAGTGGGAGAAAATTCTATATGCCATTAAATAAAACTAGCCAAAGAGAAAATGGGCAAGCTTTTTAAGTTCTTAGTCTCATTTTATTATTAGTTTAGCTTTATAAATGTTTCCGTCTTGGGAGCAGGGATAATTAATCAACTGGCCTTTGTCATGCTTTATTGGTACTCCTGACATTAGGTCAGACCATCATAATCTTTAAACAGTGAATAAGGACTTTCCATATAACAAAAGCCTTCTAAATTGAAGCAGAGTAATTGAGATATGAGCATGTCATTTTTTGTACTGTTGCACACTTACTGTGAGAAATCCTCTCCCTGGTAGGGCTGTAGTAGCTCTCCATGGCCTCACCAATATTCTGACTCTCCTGGTCTATATCACCCCTGGGTTTATGTTGGGAGATTATCTTTGTTTCAGTTTTCCCTCTTCAAAATACTGGGTTTTTCAGAATCTGATGCAGGTCACATCTGAGTTATTAAGTATAAATCCTCTACCAAATGGAGTTCATTTATGCTATACCTCACATGTGACTTGGCTGTTTCATCATTTTCTGTCCCCTCCAGTGGCACCGCTTTCCTATCATTGTCACAGCTAGATTTAAGTTCCTTCCACAGCTTTGCTTGGATACCCTGCCCTCTCCTTGTTTGTTTTGCTTCAGAAAACAGACCATCAGTAGTTTAAGTGAAAGTCTGCTATCTATTTGTGTCTAATTAATACAGACTTTCTAATGCCTTGTGGTTTATTTTGCTTTACTGGGGTGACCTTTTTGTACTAAAAGGTTCATTGTTTTATTTTCTTTTTAACTAGAGTAAAACTATACTGAGAACAATTATTTTTGTAATCTCATATACTTCAAGTATTTTGACTGTTCGAATTATTAATATCTATTTATGTAATGAGCAATATTTTCTTTTTAACTGCTAATCAGTTGCTGTACCAACTAAAACACACACTTGTTTTGGAATTTTTCACTAGTAAGTTTATAGAAAAATCTGAGCATCCTTTCTCTTAAAGCCAAAAGGTAAAGGATTCAGGATTCTTTGAATGTAAACCCCTGATATCATGCATTTTAATTGATAGAGCACTCTGCTGAGAGGTGTATTTAGGCCTTTTTAGATATTTCTTTTTTAAATGACTGGATTATATCTTATATGGAATAAAAACTACTCTTGGAGGAGATACAAATTCATCTTCTGTATCTCACTCATGTTAGTTAAATACAGAGCCAGTCCTGCTTGATGTACTTTTGAGAATACTCAGAAGCAGATGGAGAAATATTAAAAAGAAACAAAAAAATTGCCTGAAATATTTTCTAGGACATGACATTCATGGCTTGTCTTTATTTTAGGACTTCCATGGCCTTTGGGAAGTAATTCCAGAAGCAAGATGCCAATTTTGCTGAAGTCCCACTGTCAGATACTCTGCTCTGTGTGGATTTGGGGTCTGGTTTTTAGGGTCTGGTCCTATTGTCAGAAAAGAGATAGCCCATACCCCTCTGAAGTAATTTAGTCCTACACACCTCTGTGAGCTTTGACCCTCTGGCATTACATTTCCCCACACTCGGAAATGCATTGCCTCGCTATATTTGTGTGTTTCACTTCTGGGAAATGTAGCAAGATTCTTGCTTGATCTTTATATAGAAATATTCTAAATTGGTGTCCTGGTTTTTGTGAAGTGGAGCAGACAGAGAATACCAAGCAGAGATTTAATGGAATTAAAATTATTAAAATTGAGGAATGCCTAATAGATTTCAGTTTGTACTTCTCTATCTAACTTTTTCATTTCATTTAGGTAGTAGTAACATCATGGTTACCATAAGAAAGAATTTCATTAAGTTTGGTAGTTTAATTCAAAACAAACAAAACAAAAAATTGTATCAGATTCAGCAAAGGGCTGCAAAAGTAAAATTTGGTAATAAAGCGAGTTCCAATTGAGGCTATATATAAGGCAAAATATTCAAGTTTATATGTTACTTGTGACAATTATTGAAACCTGAATCTTTCCCTCTTTCTCTCAAGTAGATAGTTAATAATTTGCCACTTCCTTATTATTGGGCTCTTCAGTTTTTATTTAGGTGTAATATTGCATTAAATACAGCTTTTTTTTTTTTTGTTTATAATCTGATCCTCCTAATTGGATCAGATACATTTGCAAGTATGCAATGCAAAGTGCACTTTGAATGAACATTTCTTTCTTTTCAACTGAAAATATTTGTAAGTTGCTAAATGTTGATAAATTTTTACCAAACAAAATGCTTGATGGAGGAAATCAATTGCAATTGCTTGTTGGAAGAAATGCACACAGCACCAAGGGAATTGCTGAAAGAAAGTTCTGCTCTTGCAATGTTTTCCTAAGCATTCACCATTCACTGTTGGGAACAGGAAAGTGGGCAAGACAGATCTTTAATCTGACCACAGTGTTCTTATACAGCATACCAGAGGACTATATTTACTTTGATGTAGTAACCAGATGTGGCACTCTGGGGGTTACATTCAGTGCTGCCCTTGGATTTTGTGCATATTCAAACACTGCATGAATATAAAGACTGTGAAGTATTTCAGAGAACTACTGGTAGATACTGTGCCTGTTTAAAAAATCGTTGTGTTAACATTTCTAGTTTTTGGGCATATAAGTACAGTCCATTTCCTTCAGAAAATTTGCAAAGCATATCCCTGTGTTTTCCCCGTTATCTTTTTCAGTCACTTTTTTAATTTGACTGAATTTCAAACAAGTGATTTTTCAACCATCATGGACACTTAATTCTTTATGTCATTTAGGTAAGAAATGGAAATAAGATCATTTGGAATAAAGATAGTATTATTTTCTGAATTTCAGCAATATAGTCATTATACAGCACTGTAGTTAACTGAATAGTTTCCTGTTTGTTCTGTGTATTGCAGAGGAACGGGCATCTGCTGGGAAACCACAGAAAGGACTGGTAGATCCTTACCCAACCTTTCAAAGAAGGAAAACCACTCGTTTTCTTAAAATTGGATCTCCCTTCTATCAGGACAATCAACTTCAGGTCAAAGTCTACTGGAAGAAGACAGGTTTGTCAAATTTTGCTTTGCTATTTTCTCTAAGGTGGACTCCCATCACCCATCTCAGAGTTGTATTATGACACAGTATTATAAGTAATTGATAGTTGAATCCTACACCCATCCTTTCATCCCTTCATCTTCACATTAGAGGGAAACTTTGCCTCTCCTCTCTGTCTGTGTATATGTCTTGCAGAAGGAAATGACATGAATCAGCTATCCAAAAATTGTAGTCAGTCATGTTGGGACACTGAATCTTCACAGAGCTGAGACAATTTTTTTTGGTAGGAATTACCTCTGTAAAGTTTCAAATAGCAGAATTTGGCATTATCCACAAAAGTTTTGAGGAACGTATGAATGTTTGGCTTTATGTCAAGCTTTATCTGTCACCTTGATTTAGAACAGAATGGATAGTTGGACACAACCAGAAAACATCTTAAAATTAGTTTTCTTCTAGGCTGCATCCTTCTGGTTTTCAAAAAATCTTTACAACAATTTTATGGTTTAGTCCTCCAGTCAAAAGGAAAATTACGTTAATTTTAAGTGTCTATTCATATTCAGAAATAAATAAAGGGATTTTCCTTTCTTGTACTCTAAGACCATATAGGTTGCTCCAGTTCAGGTTCATATGCTGTTATTTCAAAATGTGCTCACACTGTTCATTTATTAACTTGGAGCAATCTACGTGTGTATTAATACCACTAAATTAAATCCATTCAATTTTTGTGCTTGAAATAAAGGTCTACAAAGTGGGTAGTCATGTTTTCTTCTTGAGTATTTAAAATAATTTCAGAAATATTTAAGTATTTTGAGTTTAGATGTGTGTGGCAACACCCTGAATGAGGACAGGCCATATGAATGTTCAATTATGCATTGTTACATAGGAATATGTCACACTGGATATTATGGATTGTGAGAGGTATCCTTTGCTTCTTATCCTTTGCCTGCCTTTTTGAATGGTTACCTTCCAGGCCCTGCTGTACCAATTACTTTCAAATCCATCCTTATTCCTCCCTAAATCCTAAAAGCTTTGGTTCAGCTGAGTACATGCACATTTTGAATATTTGTCTCTGTCTTGGCTATGCTGGTTTGTTTTTGGGTTTTTTTTGTTTTCCCCGTTATATTTCAATTTTGCATTGCTTCATGGAAAGCTGGAACAATTTAAGGTTTAAATAAAAGTTGAGGCAATTTTAATCGGGAATATTCTGTTTACCAAAAAATGTGGTTTTTGTTATCTAAAGTGAGATTTATATATTCTGAGCTTTGTCAGGACTGATCACCTTAAACTTTAGCCTCTGCAAGTAAGATGTCAACTGATTGTCCAAGCTCTTTTTATTGTTGGAAAAGAAAAGCAGGTGACTTCTGAAGCAGTTCATTCCCCACAGCAGCAGAATTGCTCTCTGGAGATGCCTCTCTTCTTTACTGAGAACAGAGGGGAGCCTAGACAGCTCATTTGTAGAGAGCTTAGAGATGCCTAACGACTCTCTGTGAGCTGAGGCTCTATTCTTGGCAGTCTGTGCTGAAAAAAATGAGGGACAGGATTCAAAGATGAGGAGACAGTGATGTCTCCCACAGGCGTCAGACAGGGTTGTGCAACTCACAGTCTGCAGGCAAGATTCAGCCCAGTGCAGCAATCAATCCTGCTGCAGATGTTTTTCTGCCAGTCTGCTGCCAGAAGCAGGATCATGTATCCTGTAACCAAAATGCCAGCACCCCTACTGATATTCACCTTGTGAATAGTTTGCCAAAGTTAGTTATACTTAATGGAGGGAAAATCCTGAGCAGAACAGCAATATTCTTGTTCCAACGCAGATATCTTGAAGTAGGTGTCCACTATTTATAATGGTATTATAACATAGCTATTGAACTTAAGGGCATTGCACCATAGAAACCTGAATGTTTCCATCTAAATCTGGAGCTGAATCTCACTGTCTGTTACATACCTGGAGGTAATATTTGTATTAAAGGCTGTAAATGTCTTTAAAAAGAAATAAGGTAGTCAGCATCCTTATAGTGACTCATAGTTTGGAAATAAGGGGATTTCAAAGTGGTATAATTTCCAGAATTGGAAAATGTCACAGACCTGTCAAGAATGACATGGATTTGCATGCTGTCAGCTTGTGCCAGGGGTGTACTAGCTGAGTTGCTGAGTTGCTGACTGCACAGCTGACTCATCTTGTGTTGGGCTGTGTGCATCCTGTTACAAACGGGGACACCCAGAAACACATTTTGGCCCTGGGCTGGGGGCAAGTTCTGTGAGACACACTGGGTTGTTTAGATCCATGCCCCAGCTATGCAGTGGAAGATGCCTTCCTTTTCCTTGCAGAACAAGCAATGATAGCAAAGGTGTATGAAGAGGGGCAGAATATGGACGTTCATCACACCATTTTTTTTCTTTTTTAAAAAGAAAATATCAATATTCTGAGTGACAGCATATGCAGTAACTCAGCAGGAACCATTGCCTTGTGTGGAACTAAAATATAGCAAATTACCTGCTCCTGAGAAGCCAGCAGCTTCTATAAGGTCTTGCAAGAGTTTGGAGATTATGTACTGCATGGATGAGGTACTTTAAATTTGCTAGTAACAATTTACTGCAGAGCAGGTCTGTGTGACTGTGCAAGGAACCCAGCAGGAAAATCACATTGTCTTCATGAAAAACAGCAGTTACTGACACAGCTGTGCTGGGAACTGTACCCACACATCTTTCACCTTTATGAACTGCACTAGATCATTTTTAGGGAGTTATAAGAGGCAGTAGATTGCAGCAACTGTAATAATACTGAGAGAGACCTTACCTGAGCCTGCTCAGTGGCATGGCATCTATTTTTATTGCAGGTAGGTAATCAGAGTTCAAATAGTTCCTGACCAAAAAATTGACCTGTTTGTCTCCTGCATGGTGGATGAGCAGAGACATCCCTGTTGATTGCACTAATGTTCTCATTTGTGTGTAGTTTGCTATTAAAAATCAACACTTTTTTTGGTGGAGAAACACAGCAATTCTGTAGTCCTAAATTAGAATGTGTAACTTTAAAACAGAAAAATTAGAAGGCCAGCATGAAACCATGTGAAATAAATAGGTTGATAAGTGCAAGAGTTACCATGATAAAAAAATAATTTAAGAAATAAACGTCTCAAGCTCAAACACGTTGGACACTTATAAATTGATCAAATTTCAGTTGGTTGTAGTAGTCTTTGCTTTGTCTGGTATGGTTTTCAAGTATTATTTGGACTTTCTGTGCAAGGCTTCATGACACAAACAAAAGATGGCTGCAGAGATGATGAAATAATAATGTGATTTAGATTTTGAATGGGCTTTTCTTTAGATGAAGATTTAAACAGTATGTTATTACAGAATCACAAAATAGCTGGGTTTGGGAGGGACCTCTGGAGACTGGAGATGATCTAGTCCAACTTCCTTGCTAAAGCAGGTTTATTTGGAGCAGATTACTCAGGATGACATCTAGGCAGATTTCAAAAATCTCTGGAGAAAGAGACTCCACAGCCCTTCTGGGCATCTTGTACAGTGTTCTGTCACCCTCAAAGTAAAGGATTTTTTTCTCATTTAGAGGAACGTTTGTTTCAGCTTCTTCACATTGTCCCTTGTCCTGTCACTGGACACAACTGAAAAGACTGTGGCCCCATCTTCTTGATATCCATCCTTAGGATAATTGTAAGCATTGAAAACATCCCCTCTCAGTCTGTCTCCTCTAGGCTGAATGGGCCCAGCTACCTCATCCTTTCCTCATAAAAGAGATACTCCCGTTCCTCAGTCATCTTTGTTGTCCTCCTCTGGACCTGCTCCAGGAGCTCCACGTCTCTCCTGTCCTAAGGAACCCAGAACTGGACACAGCACTCCAGATGTGGCCTCACCAGGGCTGAGCAGAGGGGCAGGATCACCTCCCTGCTGGCAATGCTCTTCCTTATGCTCCCCCAGATCTGATTGGCCTTCTTGGCCACAAGGACACACTGCTGGCTCTCCGACAGAGGGTTGTGCATCAGCACCCCCAGATCCTTCTCCTCAGATCTGCTTTACAGGTCAGCCCCCAGCCTCTACTGGTGCAGAGAGTTGTTCTTCCCCAGGTGCAGGACCCTGCCTTTGTCTTTGCTGAAATTACTGAACTTTGTTCAACCCTACAGTTGCCCTTGTTATGTTGGAATAATTTAAAACGTTAATAGCTGCTATAACAACAGCTGCTATAACAACTTTCTCTTAGTAAGAACAGAGTTACGACTTTTCTATATTAATAACTGCTCAAAATTTTTTATTGTATTCCTAATTCAGTGGTCATACCATTCTATGCAGACCAGAGATTTTTTAAATTTTTGTTAAAATTTCCTCCTAAACTAAGATGGCTCTCTAGAAGCATTTTTTACTGTGTCCCAACACTGTAGCTTCACAGCATACCACAGATTACAGAAAGAGAAGGCAAGACCTATGTGGATTGCTTATATCATTTAAAGAAAGACAAACATGCTCCTAAGGTTGTTTTAGATTATTTCTTTATTTTCATTGGTCCCATTTTAGCTGAGAAACTGTTTTACTTTTGAATTTGAATCATTTTACTTCGTCTAAAGAGCTAAATATAGGTCAGAATCATAGAAGAATTTAAATGGGCAGGAAGGGACTTCTGGAGGTGAGCTGGTCCAACCAGCTGCTCAAAGTCGAACTAACTGTGAAGTTAAATCAAGTTATTCAGTTCTGTCTGTAAGGCCCTGTAACAGAGATTGTCACTGTATTTTCAATGACAGGAAATTCTTCCTCCATCAATACCAGCCTGCCGAGGCCATTTAAGTTTATTGCAATGTGCCTCAGGATTTATAGAAGGTATGGTGATGTCTGTTGACTATTCAGAGATAGTTCTTCCATGACTGAAGATGTATTCCTCAGTGAACTTTGCAGATGAGCCTCCAGGAAGGCAGTGAAAAGAACACAGTGGTGACACCAGGGCCAAAGCACTTGGTTTTGTATGATCCTTCTGAACAGAATTCATCAGACCTCTGTCCTGTGCAGCAACTGCACCAGAAGGGGTGTTGCAAACTATTACCAAACTCAGTTTGTTACACAGCAAAGGAGTGACTGCATGTCAGTACTCAGAAGTTGAACACAGTGCTTGAATAACAGTCTGAGTAAGGGGATAGATTTCCATATATATGCATCATAATGTGCCACAATTTGGTAAGCAGGAAAGACTTATCTGGGCCTGTTCTTCAAGTGTCATTTCTTGAGTCTCATTAACTTTAGTAAGCATAAGGCATGAATGGAATGTAGAATCTGGACTTTACATTAAAATAAAGCTCTTTCTGAAATAATCTTTCACTTTGCATACTGTGGTATGATGACAATAATCACTTCAGGATGTATGCTAGCAAAAATACCTCCACACTTCAAGCAGTACAAGGTACTTAGCAAATGCACATGATGTTGCTAGACAGAGTCATCCAAAAGCATGTTGCATATGAATACAATAGCTTCTTTCTGAAGGAGAAAAATGCCTTTTCCTTACTGCCTTTCATTTAGACCTGGGATTAGAGAAACAGTACATTCCTTAAACAGCATGAATTCCCCTTTTGTAAATGAAAAGTAGAATGTGTTCCATGGCCAGATATTTTGGCCATCTTGATGTGTGACATTAGAAATTGTCAAGTAGTGGAAGCAAATTAAACAAGTCACTTTTAACTCCTTGGTGCTGAGGTCACAGAGTACCATCCATTACCAAAAATGGAAGCACTCTGAAACCCCTGATTAATGGGATTAGATACTTAGGATGATTAAGAACCTCAGTGTATTATGCAGTAATCAAGTCTGAAGTGTGAAAATAAAAAGATGCTTACGTTTTCTCTGTTTTTCTGTGGCTGTGCAACTAGAGAGCTCAGTGTTGGATTTAGCTGAAAAGCCTCCAAGTTGCTGCAAATCGGTGTATGAAAATAAAATTTTGCCCACAGACAGAAGGAAAAAATCCCACCTTTTATGAACTTTCTGCATCAATTCTCATCACTTGCTTCAATAATCATAATGCACTAAAATATCAGAATGTAATTTCTTTCCAAAGCACTTGTCACAACAATATTTTCTAAGTCAGTACTCTGCCTTCACTACCATTCTCTCAGTGCCTGTTATTTGAGTATAATACAACTCTCCTTGCTCAGGTAAAGCTTTAGTTTCCTTTTCTTTGAATTAAGTCTATGTGCATTCACTTCCCCCTGTTTAAATTAAACATTTTAAGTACTTCTAGATATTTAAAATCAATATATTGGCCTCTTGGTTTTGCTTAAAAAGATAAATATTTAAAATGCATTAAGACTTGGCTTCAGGCTTCTTTCTTTGTGTTTCTGTAAATGCTAAAGCAGAAGAAAAAAGAATACTTAAGGCAGGGAGAGGCAGAGATTCCTCCATTGTCTGATAAATCAACCAAACAAGAATAATGAATTAAATTACAAAGAAGAATAAAATGCAAGGCATGGCAAAGCAAATAGAGAGCTAACACAAATGCTTTTAAACCCAGATCTTAGGAAAACAAAATTAACTTTCACCTAGTTCAGGGACATAAATGAAGTGACTGTGTGTGCTGACTCTTTGTTTGCAATAAGGTATTTCATATGGCAAGTTTAGAAATGAAAGCTTTCCCATTGATAACACATATCAAATGGTCCTTTCTCTTGGAAGTGGAGCCATTGAAGGTAAAGAAATCCTTCATTGGCAGTTGGAGTTTCCAGTTCTTACTCTAAAGAATTCCACAGTACTTGCCCAACACTAATGCATTATTTAGTTTGGTACTAGCTGTGGCACCGGGCAGATCAGTGTTTGAGCAGCTGGCCATATTCTAATTATTGATATTCAAGCAGTAAAATACTTGCACTTCAAGATATCACTGTGGTCCAGATGGTTCTTTCAACAAAATGACTTGACTGTTAATTATAGTGAAGTATACACTAATATATTGTCCTGTGACTTCCATGAGGATACAGGGACTTTGACTCAGTGGTTGATTGTGTGGGTATGTTTAATGTGCATTAGTACTTAGGGATTTAATTAGTAAAGCTGGTTCTAGGCACAGGATTCTTCAATTAGATCACCTCTTTGGAAATGCACTGGTAGAATTTGTTTTTCCTCATGTGCTACACCTGACTCAGATGCCTGTATCTAATGGGCTTCCACAGCATTGTGCCTGGGGAAATAGGCAGTGTTGTAAGCTTTAATTATCATGGGAAATTATTCTGGAGTTAAAAGAATATCCTACCAGAAGTATCTGTGTGGTTCCTGCACCTCCCTAGCTTTGTGTTTCTCCTTTACTTTACTTGACTTAATGTAGTTTCAGGAAACGAATCTCTTTGCGGTTTTTAAAAGGATGCAAAGGAGAGCATCTGACCATCTCCAGTTCTGCTTGCTTTACTTTATGAAGTGGTTTCTGTCCAAATGTAAAATACTTAAAATAATTAAAATGTTGCTGGTGGGACTCACAAAAGGCATCAACCACATCTACCAGAATTTGGTAAAGCAGATGGTTTTCAAATTCTCAAATAGTCTGCAGTTGATTAGTGGGACCAGTTATAAAGTTTTAAAATTAGATTTACGATGGTGGCAACCTCAGTGGCATCTCCCCTGGAAATGGGACATAATGGAAAGTCTTTTCAAAGGCACAGTTTACTGCATTTCTTCATGATTTCCCAGGCAGAACAGAAAACCATTACTTGCTGCCTTGCACTTACTTCCAAACCTCCATACCTTTCAGGGTAGGTGGTTAAAACTCTTGGTGTGGGAGATCTGGAGTCAGGTTTGTCCAACTGCAAGTCTCAGGAATGTAATAGGAATTGATTCAAAGTCTGCAGGAAATCAAATAATCACAAGTCAAATCAGAATTACCCACTGTGTTCCCAGAGCATAGACAGCACAAAGCACTGATTTTACTGAACAAGCACCCACTGATGTTTGCTGAAGGCAGTACTGGACTGTACATTTATACACTTTGTACATTTAAACCATTTATTGTTTAATTTTAAAATTTATGTCGTGTGGGCTGTGCACAAGTCCTCAGTATGACCTGAACACCTTTAGTCATTGTGAAAGTGTTTTTAATTTGACTTAATTTATGCATTTAAAAGAAGTCTTCTTTTTATTTTGAAATTTAGTAAGTGATAGAAATTTAAGCTTGATTCTTTTGAACTTACATTAAAAGTTTAAATAGAAATGTAATTGCAAATTACCTGGTCCATGAGTTCAATCCAAAGATAGAACATCATTAGGTGGAATGCATACCTGCAGTCAGACTGCAGATAGACATTCAATATGCCATTGCAAAATCATTATCAAGACTTTATCCATTTGAAGGCACTGAAAAAATTAACCAGACAACTAATAAATTCTTGTCCAATTTTTCATTCTTCAGGAAAAAAAATACATTTTCAAAACCAGCATCTTTATTTACCTTCTATATGTCTGTGTCTAACTAGTAAAACTTTCTGGATTTCTAATTACTTCCTGAGTATTACCATAATGTATAAAGTTAATTAATGTAACAACGAACACAGTTCTTCATATATATATATGCATACATATATAGCATGATTATATTTGTCAATGGCAATGTCTGATGTGAGACAGTCTCCATAACTGAGGGGTAAAATGACAAGTTTTACCATCCAAGTATGGAATCGCACAATATTCTGAGTTGGAAGGGGGCCAGAAGGATCATTGAGTCCAACTCTTGTTTGATCCCTTTTGGGGATCAAACCCACAACCCCCACACTATGAGCACCATGCTCTGCCCAGCAGAGCTCCTCCTCTCCTCTCCCCAAACTGTATCACTAGGTCATACTAAGTCAAAGCTCTTGTCTCACAGGCTTACACTATCACACCTGCAGCAATCCTAGCATCCCTACTGTGAGTGAAAGGTACTGAGGTTCAGCAGTTTACAAGATGCTTCTCATGAGCTATGGGCTAATAACTGCTCATAAGTGCTCTCTTAGCCTGCCTAAGTTTTGGATAAAGCATTGATCTTATGATCCAGGGGAGGTTAACCTATCAGCAGGGAGTCATCATGCTTATGGTGAAGGTGGTTTAAAACTAATGAGTGTCCTCTTGTAAACTGGGTCAGTTTTCTTCCACGTGCCTCTTTTTAATCTGTATTTTTAATTAGCTGGTTTATAAGGTGGCCATAAAACCAGTTGCATAAACACTACAAACAGGGGAAAGAAACTCGAATATTTGAAGGAATAGCTAGAGTTGGAGAGAGGGAAACGAAAAAAAAAAAGATCTCTGAAACTGAAATTATAATCTAATTTTTAAAATGACCCATATATGCAGATGATGTATGACGAGTTGTTAATATCAATTTCTTTTGCTCCTGTGACCCTAAACTGGATGCAAAAATATCCATGGTAGTCTAGACCGAAGATCCTACCCAACAGGTGTTCTGTTCCTGGCAGTGGCCTAAAGCAAATCCAAAGGAACATAAGAATAGGGAAAGAGTGTAAAGGTATTTCTGCATATTACTGTCCCAGCTTCAGACATCTTCAAGGTAGTCAAAATTCCTGAGTCCAGTGCAATTTCACTGTATTTGTTCACTTCTGATGTATTTATCTCCACAATAATATCCAGTGTCCTGTAAGGGTCACCAAGTTTCAGGGCATCTGAAACATCCTGAGCAATGGAGTTCCAGAGTTTTAAGTTCTTGTTCTATGTAGAACCACTTTTTTTGTTCCTTTGTTTTGTTTTGAAGCCAATTCTTCTACATTTCCGTGCATCCTAATTCTTGCTCTGTTTACCTTGTCTGTATGCACATGGTTTTATAGGTGTTTAACCCGGCTTTGCTCTATTTCTTGTTGATGCATCAATCTTTAAATGCAGATTTAGAACTTCATATTAATGCTGTAAACTTTCTGAATGCCAGTTCAGCAAAGCAACATGCTGGTATGGCATTCCATAATGCATATCAGGAAAGTCCAGTTTTGGAACTCCATGGATCACTGTACATGCATGCAAACCCACCCATATACAGCTTTTGCATGAGGCCTGAGAGACAAGGGAGTAGCTGGTGCATCCCTGGAATTAGGGGCAAGATGAGTCTGTACTTTGACTCTGGAATTGGGAGTGATTCCAAGATTACTTACTCTCTATATAGTGAACTTACCCTCATTATAGTCTGCTTGTCTAAATTATTGTCCACATTTTTCAAAGTTACACAGAAGGCTAAAGTTAATGGTAGAGTACCTGGTGACATTTTCAGTGTATGGATAACCTTAGTGAGCCTTGGACTTGTTTTGTTAGGGCTTTTTTCTTTTTCATTAAAATCAGGTCTGGGATGCTTAGCTAGCTTTGAGGATCTGGCTATGAGAGAGTAATGTAGAAAGCCTCTTTTCAGGCTACAAGCAGCTATTGTGAGAATTGGAGCTTACAAGAGGCACATTTCCTTGTAATGGAAAACCAGAATGAGATACTGTTGAACTCACTTTATATAGGATGTTGTGTGTGGGAAAATAAGTAAGGGTAGAGGTAATCCGGCTTAGAGATGATCCCAGGCTTAAATCCTTCAATATAAACATCTTCAAACCTTGAGGCTTCCTAGGTCTAGATATGGACAAAAATACTGTGTCTCAGGCCTGTCTTTAAATTACACTGTAATTGTTAATATAATTTTTGGAAAGGCTTACTGTTCTGTTATACAAAGAATGTGTTCTATAGAAAGAAAGTTTGTTTTAAATGGCATACTGTGAGAAACAAAATCTTTATGATTTAATTGAAACTCCTTATATTCCATGTAAGAGCAGGAAACAGTATAGTTTGTCTTGCTAAGAATTGTTTGTTGAGCGAAGTTTAAATGTCAACTGAAGGTTTTGGTGTTATTTTTAACATACTGCTTGAATAGTTGATTATTAAAAAGCTTTTTTTCTCAAGGGGTGTCATGAGGACTGTGAATTTCATAACCAAACAAAATTTCAGATTTTTTTTTTTTACACCATCAGGTGAATCAATGCAGAGGAAGCAAAAGAGACAGAGCTGTTATAATTTAAATTTTTTCACAAGAACTTACCTAAAATGCCTGTCACAGAACAAGTAGTTTTTACAGGGGAAAGGTGAGTGCAGAGAGACGTGCACATCAGTGCAGCATTTTAACATTAATTGAAGGTAAATTGTGTTTACCTCATTTTGCACTTGGTAAACTACCATGAGTAAAATAGCACTTGCTATTACATTATTGCTTCTTGTCCTATCATTAGCTTCAGATTGCAAATGTTGGACACCAGGAATCAGAGTAATACAATGGCTCATGAACCAGTATACGAAGAAATAAATGTTATGATCTAGTACTGACTGAGATCATATTTTGCTTCTTTGCACTACACTGGAGTATCCCTTACCCCACTGGTCTTCTGTCATGCTGTTATTTAAATGTAATAAATACCATGTGAATCACTTCACACTAATCATGTCTTCAAAACTGAAAGAACTAGTTGTAAAACTAAGTGCACTGCTTCATTTGTGCACTTGGATTTTGCCCATATTTCAGCCTTTCCTGCATATTTTTCAGGACCTCTCCAGCAACTGAATTTTATCAGAAAAAGCATTGATGGAAAACTGCATATATTATGTATCTATGAAAACATGGAAAACAATGTTTGTCCCGTAAACATGAACGTGAGCCTGAGAGAGCAGCAGACACTGCATCACGTTCTATCTCAGATATTTGCTTTCTAGTTTGCAGAAATGCATGCAAGTGCTGCTGCAGAGCAGACACTGCTGCTCATCCTTCTGCTGGAGTGGTGGCTTGGAGTCAGTGCTGGGTTGTAGTAGATGCCCAGCTGTGGAGGGGGTTACATACTGGGAGGAGAAAGAGCAGGAACATTTCTTGAGGAAGCTTTTGACTTGTTCAAGTCTTTGAGTGCTTCAGAGTTGATAATATCTTTTACTTTATGTAAGGCATCATTGATTTCACCATTTGCCATTGCAGCAACTTCACCATTCAATACAGTGAGGTAAATTTTTTTTTCCCGGATGGTATGCTGACAGAGGATTTATCTAGAGCTCTGAATAATCATACTATGACTTTACAGCAGAATCAATTAATCAAGCTGGTAGATATTGAGTACTTCATGTGCCCTGAGCAGATTCTGCCCTGTGTTGTGATATTAAATATGAAAATATTTTCCCCTTGCTCTAGCCTATTTTTAGAGCAGTAATGCTGCAAGACACATGATCTAGAAGGGAAATTACTTAATTTTTTTTATATTTCCTTCTTCCTACTAGTCTAAGACCATCTAAGACATGTTCAAGACCATCTTTTAACTTTATTTTTGATGGTCATTAGTGTCTTGATCTTGCTAGGTTGTAAACTTTCTGGCCTGATTGTTTAGCTACCCTTAACTATTGAATTTAACACAACTGTTCATATGCCTAAGTGCTTTGTTCAATAATGGCCCATGTGCTCAGAGGCTTCTAAGAACAATCCCACCTAGTATGCAAAGAAAAGCAAAAAACATGTGGCCAGTCACAAAAAAATCATTGTGGTTTGCTGTATTACATATTGGATTTAACAAAATATAATAAATTTTTCTTACTGAATAGTTTCAGAGATATTTCATCCTCCTTATAGCATTTTGTTTGAAGGAAGGTTAGCTTTGGATGAAGACAGCAGGTTTACATATGGCTCATTATCTTCCAAGCTTTGATAAAAACTCCTTTTGACATAGAGTTAGCATATTAATTATAGGTATATGTTTTGGAGGGAGTCAGTTTGTTGAGGTATCTTGACAAAAAATGCAAAACATTGTTTCTTTTTTTACCGAAATACTCATTTCACAGCTGCTAATTATTAGTATTAAATTACTAATTTTATGCCAGCAGGTAAAGATTTTCATATGTCTTATTTTATAATAGTTACTTTTATACCATATTTTATTCTAATGGGAAAATCTATCGGACACTGCATGTTAATTACTTTCAATCCTGTCATGATGCAGAAATCGACCTGATGTTACCCTGTTTATTGATGCCAGACATTTTTATTGTAATTAAACCTTAATTTGAGCTGTTGTTGTTGAACATGTCTGCTGTGAAACCTTGTTTTTCAGCAAATCCCATTTGATTTTCTTCCTAATAAGTTTGTGTCATTTGGTTGCCTGCATAATAGTGCTGTCACAGCTGGTATTAATTGGCATTTTTGTACCAAATAATAGAGACCCACATCAGAATAACGTGCTAGGGCTGAAATACTTCTACACTTGACAGGGGTGGAACAGAGATAAGGAACCATGAAGTACTTAACCTAAAGACCTCAAGCAAACCAGTGGCAGAAGTAACCCAAGTTCCCAAAACAGTCTGCTGCAATTTTCTTGCTGTGGACCACAGGACACAAAGCAATAAGTACCTCTCTTTACCTGGTTTCCTGGTTTCCCTATTGATGGTGTTGGGCTGCATGAGCAAATTTCACTGCTGTTATGCCCATGCTATGTCAGTTCTTCAGCTGCAAAGCTTCAGTTCCTTATGATAGTCAATTTGGCACCCTCCTGGAACAATAACTGTAATAAAAAGGAGAAAAAATATTTGAGGCAGAGAAAGTAGCTGTCTGCAGTAGCATGGTAAAAAAAAGAAACCTCATTAGGTGAAATTATTCACAGGGCTGGCAGTAATGCATTTGTACAAAAAAGAAGTGTAGAAGAGGTTGAAAAAGATGAGAAAAATAAAAGAAAAAACTTTAAAATGTAGTTTATTTTAAATAAACTGTAGAACCATTTCAACCAGAAGTCCCATCCAGGAGAACTTGCAGAATTGCCTGACCTTCTTTTGGATTATTTTTCTGAATGATACTCAGAGCTTTAAATTCTGTGAGGAGGTGATTCAGGGTATTCCTAGTAACTGTTGTGCACCCATGGCTTGGGCAATCTTGAGGTCTGTCAATTTTAGATGCTTAAATTGTGCATATAAACCTGAAGTTTTCCAAGTGGCAAACACATGTAGTTGGCATTGGCATTAGTACAATTTTGAGCTGTTTTTACAGCTTCAAGAATAAATGCACATTTTCAGTCCAGAAAAATCAGAAATATATTTATTTGTTTTTATTGAAATGGAACTAAAGAGTTTAAGTTGGGGAGGGGGAGAAAGCACAAAAAACTATTGATAGAGAGCTTTGTGGAGATACTCATGCGAAAATAAAGGCAGATTGGGGTAAATGAAAAAAAACCCCATGCTTTACAGCATTCCCTGATCCATACATTTCTAATCCGAGATGTAAGATTTCTATCCAACAAAGTTAGCTGCCCACTCTTGTTGAGCAAAAGAGCTAAGCATACATGGGACTTTAAGAACAGGATCATGTGGTATGTGTATAGACATTTTTTCTTAAGTCTAGAAACTCAATTTATACTTCAGAAAATCTACTTTAAAAATCACAGTCAAAGTAATTAACATCAACTATTAGTTTATCTGAAAAGATTAGTTACATGCATTTGTCTTACAGACTTAAAAATCTTTAGCTTGGGCATCTGGAGATAATATCCATGCCAGTATCATTAAGAGATTCTTAAAGTAGTTGCCCTGGATTGCCTTCTTTTTTTTTCTCTTTATGTAAATTTATGTAAAATAAAAGTAATTATTTGAATAAGCTATCTGCTATTTATACTTAAGTGGCTATTTTGTTGACTCATTTCACAAGCTTAGGGTTGCTCAATTGGGTGCTAGTACTTATGTCCTTCAAGTTCAGTGTTTCTATACAAATGTTTTGAGTTCTGGAAAATACGAATGCTTGCTGTTTGTGCAAGCATCACTATTTCCAGTATCAAATGATAGACATTCTTACCATGAGAACAATGAAGTTAAAAAGCTTTATAAAGACTCATAATTGAAAATTTAGAATCAGGAAAACTCCAGATATTCAGAAGGAGATTGATACTGTGACATCTGAAATGCTGGGGAAGCAGACTGAAGCTGTCTGGCAATTTCTTGATAGTGCTTTTTACTTATTTTAGAAGGAATAGCTGAGTTTTCTGATAAAACTGTCCAAAATCAGTCCCATTAGGTAATGAATATTCTGTTGATACTAGCTACTCAAATGACTTTCTGGAAAAAGCTGTGGCTGTGGGCTCAGTGTATTAACCTCAGCTGAGTTTGATCCATAAGCCTTGGCTCTGGTGGCAGTGGCTGACATTCAGCTGGATGCAGTTTGAGCAGCTCATCCAGAACTTAGCCCTCAGTCTGCACTGGACAGCTAAATCCAAAAATCTTTGTAAAATTTATAGTAGTGATCTTGCTAGGATTGTGTGCATTGCTGAAAAATTTCTTTTACATGTGTTGTGAACACAATATCAGCTGTATAATGTTTCATAAAACTCTAGAGTCGTGACCTTTATGAGACTTTATAATACAAAGGCATATCATTTTTCTCAGTTTCATATTGGGCTTCTGGAAAATTTTATGCATTTTTTCTCCTTTTGCTTTTAAAAATATTAAAGGTGATTTCTAAAACTATTTTGTTGTGTCATGCGCATACTTCATGCACGCATACACATTTTGAGTTTTTCAGGCTTCTGGCTTTATTTAATCACAAAATGTCCCACCTTTTCCTATTTTTAAAAAAGTTCCTGTCTTAAGTTGGAGCTACTTCCTTATTGTATTTCATACTTTATTCTGTTGTATTGCAGACTTTAGACACTGACACCTTTTTTAAAAGGAGAAAACTGGGGTGGTTTTCTTATGAATTGCTTTTACATGTCTCTTTTTTAACACCTGGCATTTAACCTGTGTGTCATTTTTTTTATATAAGAGCATTCATAAATATGGAAGTGACAGTTGAAGAAGTTTTAGTCTTGTTGGCTGTCATGATGCCTTCCGGTTTATAACAGTTGATGTACTTGTAGATGTGATACAAAAACCTTTTTCAGATAAACTTTAATGACATACTCACTGAAAAGAAAAAAAACTTCTCTATTTTCAGTATAGGTTGTTATCAGAATACCAGAATACCATCAAATTTAAGGTTCGTTGACTCACATAAAATTAGGAAGTTATGCTTACGAAAACCTGCACCCTATGTTTACAGTACAAGCCAATAAATTTTTACACATATTTCCAATTTTCTATATTTTCTTTAACCTATTTCTATTTTCTTCAAATAGAGAAGTTAACAGAAACCACAGGTGTTTACAAATGGCTTACTAAGGTAAGGGTTTGCTAATGCAGAAAAGAAGTAGGAAGGAAGGAAGAAAAGGATTGTCTGGGAGTAGAAGCTCACATAAGGAATGGAGGTGGACTTGTCTGAAAATAGAAAGAAGATTCCAATGTGCTGGAGATAAATATTTTTTCCCATCCCTGGCAGTGTACAAGGCTGGGTTATATGGGGCATTGAGCAGCCTGGCCTAATGGGATGTGTCCCTGCCCATGGCAGGGGGGTTGGAACTGAATGATAAAGTCTTTTCCGACCCAAACCCTTTGATGATTCTATGATTCTACCTTGAATTACATTCCTGAACCTAGTAAGAAATTACATTTCTGAGGCCTAGTAAGTCTCTACACCAATATATCTGAATGCTGAGCTGTTATAAGATCTTGATGCCTGGGATTTGTCTTTTCCCAGTTGCCCTTGAAGTGGTATCCCCTACCTTAGGGGAATGTGTTTTATCCAATCCCTGACTTCTGGACAGTTACAAGGTTTAATTGGCTTGGATAAATGTTTAGCCGAAGGAGAATGATTTATTTGTAGATTTCAAGTGAAAAGTATTACAAGTGAAAATACACATTTTGTAGCATTGCAAAGAGCTGTCCACTCATGAATATAGTTTAAAATAATCAGAGAATGATAGAATGGTTTGGGTCAGAAGAGCCCTTAAGGATCATCTAGCAGGTGATACTTGATAATGGAGTGAACTGAAAAAGATGAAATCAGATGAAACCTACTTACAAATGCACTGTGAGTTTTTTACTTCATTCAGTAGGCACATCAAGTGGGAAAACTTGGAGAGACAAGCAAAAGCAGATCCCTTTCTTTATTTATTTTAAATGAGAGGGAACAATCACAAAGCAGGAAATGAATTTTTAATAGATTTCTTTTTGAAAGAAATATTGTTTCCAAAGAAATTGCAAAAATGATTAGCATACATGTTGTTTTGAAGTACAGCCACTGCAAAAATCTGTTTCAAGGGACCATTTCAGCTAGTTTCCTACCCTAGTCATTTTCTCTTTAGTTTACAATTCTTTTCTTCTGCATCCAAACTGCTCATAGCAGTCTAATACCAGATCAGCCCTTAAGGCGTCAGAGATAATTGTTTTCCCTCCCAAAACCCACAGTCAGGCACATTAGTGGCTCTGTCATACCCAGCTAATTAATTATAACAGACATAATTTTGCGTCCCCTGTATAGAGAATGAAATCCAGAAAAATGTCAGGAACTACTTGCACTAGCTAATGAGTTTTCCTTCTTCTGTCAGTTCTTTTTTGCTCTTTGTTTTGCTTCTTCGTTCAAGCATTATTAGACAAAAAGCTAGAAGGGCTGGGAATAAGTTGAAAGCTTATGCTGTTGATACTGCAGCAAGTTTTGTCATTGATTTAAATGGGAGTAAACTTAAGCCTTCAGTGTTACTCGCAAGAGTCAATACTAGAATTTTTTTTGGACAGATACTGAACAGGTTTTATAGCGTATCCTGAAAGAAGAAAGCTTGGGGATTAACAGGCATTTTCACATATCTTCAGGCACAGATTTCTCAAGCAGTGCCAGGCAGCAGTATTGCAATGCTCTAACAATATAAACAGTCAGGCAGTTGACACCAGATCAGTCCCATTATTTGCAGGATGGTTAGAAGTAGCAGCATTGAGATTATTTTTTTTTAATGCTCAGTTTAAATTACTTTTTTTAAAATGTAAGCAGTATATGGTAACATATCTGAAAATAAAATTTTACTATTTTATCTCCTTTAGCTGATACAAGGCTTAAATTACATTGAGGTATAATATTTTCTGCATTATCTTAAAGATGGCTTACTGAGGAATTACCAACTCTACAATACTTAAAAGTCCTTCTGTTTTTATCCAGAGAAGCAAGAAGCTTTGCAATGATGAAAACATACTTATATGTCTTTTGGTGAAAACATTTATAATATTTTTCTTTTCCTCTCTTTTTATGTTATTTAGACATCAGCATGAATCAATTCCAAGTCCACTGGTTGCTGGAGTCCTGTGCACACAATGACACCAAAGGACTTAGGAAAGTAACAGAGCTGACTTATGTAAGTCTCCATTCATCCTCTGCTCGACTCTGAGCAGTTCCTAGGCAGCAAGAGAAAGGATGGTTCTGTAACATAACACAGTGGGTGTTATACCCTGTTTCATAGATCAGTAAGGATGCTTTCTTTTTTGTGTTCCTCTTTGGCAGGAGATAGAAGTTATGTATCTGGACAGGTTTTGGGTTGCTTGGATTTACTATATCCACACTAGGCTAAAATCTTCTATTTGTTTTTACTGTTATTCAGAAAACGAGACCAGACAAACTTCTTAACTAAATATTTATAGATATCTCTACAGCATATAGAACATGGAGCTTTGTCTGCTATTTTATGTAGGACTTAAGTACAGTGCAAATACTGAACAGTAATAATAGTAATTAATAAGCCATGTTTCCTTTTAGACATGCAGGTGAGTTCCAGGTGATTATTCTCCCTGAGGAGAAGAATAGATAATAATAGATAAGAAAAGAAAGACTTTCAGATATTAAATCTGAAAGTCGGGCAGGTATCAGATGGGCAGAAAAGCTCCATGTAAGTACACATCAGCCCAGATATCTATTGCCATGCCACGACTTCATACTCAATTTGTTGGCAATCTAGTGCCATCTGTCTCTGTGACACATTATTTGAACAACAGTGTAATGTGATTGGTGCATCAGGTTGGTGCATCAGAATTGATGCAGAATGGACGAAATCACAATTCACCTTTCCTTCTTCCCCTGATCTGGACTGCCCCATCAATTGATAGGGGTTAATGGCATGTAAAATCAAAAGACGTAATTTCTCACACAGGATGGTGTTAACTTGTAAGATTTACTGCTTCTAGGGGTCAGCAAAGCACATGTAAGAGGTGGATTTAAAAAATACTTTTGACATAATGTTATGATCATTTGCAATATTTTGAGATATGCACATTGGAGATAGGAGAAACTTAACATTTAAGAAGTTCTTTTCCACTAGAGGTCAGGAAAGACTGTTTGGACATCTGTCCAAATGCATTGTGGGATTAATGAATTTATTTCCTTTTTTCCTTATTTCTAGTAATTTTATAGTAATCCATCCCATCTTCCATGATAAACAAAAATAGTCCTTTCACAATTTTAAGGAGACATCAAACCTATTGGACCACTCTCCTGGCAGGAGCCAGTCTCAGCCCAATCCATGTGTCCCGTCAAAAGTTACCTTCCAAGTGAAAGTTAGACTAATTTGCAATTAGAAAAATAGAGAGTTATGCAGAAAAACATGGGAATTGGTGATTCTGAAGGGAATTAAAGATGTAAAAGGTAGTGAAAGACTTTTGATCTTAGCCCGTAACATGTTATTAGAGATTTTTCCAAGACAAAAACCAACCAACCAACCATTTTTTTTTCTGTATATGATTTGTGCTAAAGCTTTCAGACTGTAATTTTCAAAAGTACTTCAGACAACAGTAACAATTTAGCAGGACACTTAGACTTTACACAAAGTTTTCTTCTCCGCCCATTGTCCTTAAACAGTGACTTGTGCTTTGAATTTAGCTTGTGGAGTTTTTCTTCCTGATAAGAATATAGAAGTACTTAATGTACTCAAGTGGAAAAATATGCATCCATAATGCTATGCTGAACTTTAAATGTGCTTTTAAAAAGTTAAACATAGATGAAGCCTGTCATTTACAGCAGCTTAACTCAGCTTTCATACATTTATTTAATTTGATTAGCATTTATAGTCTCACTTTGCTACCCCCACTGCCATCATTCATGGAGACTGTTCTAAATATTAGAAGTCAGTCGCTTTGATGCAGTGTGTCGAAGGAACTTGTAGAATTGAAGGACATATTTAAATACCATGCTAATATATTTTACTACTGAAAATAATTATAATATTGACAATACTTGCTTTCTTCTCTGAGTTAAAACCACACTGGCATGTGTTAAGCATACAGGAAAATAGTTTTTTGGAAAAAACTCTTCATCTTTTGCCAAAGTTATTTTTCAATTAGTTTGGGTTTTATTTGGTTGTTTTTTTTTGTTTTTTTCCTTGGGCTCTATTTTGCAGCATGTGATCTTTTTATTTTTCTTATTGCAGGAAAACTACATTATTCTGAAGGACCTGTCATTTTCATGCAAATACAAAGTAACTGTTCTGCCTGCAAAATCTAAAGGTCGTTTTAAGGCTGAGAGTGCTTTCTTTGTTACCCCACCTTGCTCTGCATTTAAAGAAAAAAAACACAAGCACATTAATTGTCCTGCTGAAGGAGGTAAAGCATGATCTGGAGAACTACCAAATAGTTCCAAAAGCATTTATAATCACCTAAAGAGAGTCTTTAAAAGCAGTTCTAGAACAGGAAATGAGAGATTCAAAACAAATATCACTAAATTCTTATGTGAAAATCAACAGAAATACACAGCAGTATTGATTTTGGCTAGTATATTATTACTGTTTTTTCAATTAAGTGTAATTGTGGTGGATATGCAATAATATTTGTAATGATATGGTTGGGAGGTTTTTTGTAATGAAAAATGGTTTCCCATTGTATTTATTATAATACCATGGATAATAACTGTAAACATGATTATGGTGGCATGACCCATCTTTTCAATGTTGTGCTGCAGATACAAGCTGCTTTTTTCAGTTTGATTTTAGGTTAATTCTGCTCTCAAATAGGAAATACAGGCCCTTATGTATTTTACAACATTGTCAGAATGTGTAACTAGAAGGTTTATGGAAGTTGCAGAATTATGGAGGTATTGGTTGGAGAGGACCTCTGAGGTCAGCTGGTCCTGGGTTAGGTCAGCCATGGCTCTGCACTGCCGAGTATGGATGCCTCTGTCTGGTTAGAGGGAAGCCCTCTCACATTGAGAAGCCCTGTAAGTCACCCAGGGCCCTGCTGGCCATCACTGCCATTTCCTTAATGCCTGTCCTGACAGTTTCCAGCATTACAGCTTTCTGGGCAACTGCAACTCAGGTATAACTTTCTCCTAATCAGAGTGCCCCTATTAACTTGTACAACAGTTTTAGTGCATGGATTTTACTTGGCTGAATTATGAGTTCTGAACTACCCTGTGCAATTTCTTGTGGTCCCAAAACTTCCAGTCTGAGTTCAGGTATTCTGAAGTATGAAGAGCAGGAGAATGGTTCCCTGTGAATGAGGCACTTAGGTCTTTACATGCCATAGCTTTCTTTTCTGTGCCTGCAGCTGAGAGCATTTTGTCTGTGGAATATATCAAACACAGGTTTTTTGGTTAACTGAAAATGTGATGGTGGAAAGCTGACTGGATCCTGTGTAAGACTGGAAATACAGCTCTGCCTGACCTTGATTTGTGAAATTAAATGATTATTACTGACGATTATCTCTAAAAGTTTAGTTTATCTTTTTTTGCTTTCCAAATTTATAGTGCCAGTTCTACCCAAAGTCTTGGCCAAACCCGAGAATCTGTCTGCGTCTTTCATTGTTCAGGAAGGCAACATCACTGGTCATTTTTCCTGGAAGATCTCTAAGACAGAGCTTCACCAGCCCATGACAGGCTTTCAAGTCACTTGGGCAGAAGTGACCACAGAGAGCCGGCAGAACAGTTTGCCCAACAGCATCATCTCCCAGTCACAGATACTGCCAGCTGTAAGTTGTTTGTTGCTTTCTTTCTCCAGTGGCTCCCTAAATTGGTGTGTCTGTGGCTCATTTGTAATGTTTAGTGGTGATGCAGATGTCAAACACTGGTTCTGCAGGTAAGTTGGAGCAGGAAGTGCTTAATTTTTCCTCTCTGAGATGTAGCACATAGCTGCTATTCTTGATGATACATCAAGCATTTTAAACTGGAGAACCTGGAAATGCCTTTTATTATCTATCACTGTATGTATTTGTCTATTTATAGCACCTGGTTAACTTGCAGAAGGCTCTGATTTGAGTTGAAACAGTGTCTTCTGTCTCTCAAAAACCATCAAAATTAAGGGTATTTTATACCAAGGGACATTTATTCTGACTAAAAATGTTGTATTTACACTACCAGGGCTGAAATGCACAGCCTGCTGGAGGAGCACCTGAGTGAGCAGAGTGAGTGTACAAGTGCAATGCATGCACTCCCTCTCTCTAGTCTACCCATTCAGGATTTTATATGAGATGAAACAGCTTCAGCCAGCTCTGTTAAGGGCAGTCCCATCTCAGAATATTTGCTAATTTGCCAGGAAAACATTCCCCCCCTTTTTTTCTCTCTCTCCTTTCCCCTTTACTATCTGCTTTGGCAGTAGCAGCAGATTATCCCACAGGAATAAGCAAAGTTATTCCCACAACTTGCTTTGGCTTCCCCAAATGGGGCAGGTACAGTGCCAGCCAGAATAACTTGTCCTGTGGATTCCTGGCCAGGCCAGCCTGGCTGGTGGCAGGAACACCCTGTTGCCCACACTGTCCAGCATCACTGCTCCAGCTGTCCCCTTCCTGGGACTGGGCCTTTACAGCTTGGAGTGAGTGATTTATTCCAACTTAACGCAGATGATGCTTTGATTTATAGTTTTGATTTAGATGAATGACTTCTGGTCCCTTAATATCTCTCAGTCTTTAGCCAGATGTATTCCCACCTGGAAGTTTCTATGAAATTACAAAAATTATTTAGCACATGTCTAAATTATCTCAAAAGGTATGGAGCAGTGAAAAGTGAGTCCATCACACCATAAATGACCTTAAGAGCAGAAGACAAATTGTTATGATGTAACTGGGATAAATCTGAAATTAGTGTGGTCACCCTTTTTATTCACTAGCTGCAGAAGTGGCCCCAGGCCAGCCACTTAGTAGAATTACCACTTAGTAGAATTCATATGCAAATCCAAAATAAAAACAAGTTTATGTAATGAACATGTTTGTTTAAAAGAATGGTTAGGAAAATACATTTTAATTACTTTTTTATTGATGAGCACATCACTAAAGTGATCAGCACACTTTCCATAAAAGTCTGTTACAACTTGGACCTTGTACACATGGAACCATATGGTTAAAAATGTGTCTGTTCAAAGGGAATGGCAAGCAAANGACATGAAACCATAGTATTATGGTTAAAAATGTGTTCAAAGGGAATGGCAAGCAAAAAATTCAAAACGCTCTCACTCAACAAAGTGATGCATATGTTAAATCCTTTTAACAGAATTCTGTGAAAATAATTTGTGGCTGCTGACAGTGATAGAACCTGTTTAAGCCACTGATGTGTGTGAGTAGAGCCACTATGTTTTATTTTTCGTTGGTCTGAGAACTGATTTATTTGTTTTTAGGATCATTACGTACTCACAGTGCCCAACCTGAGGCCCTCCATGCTGTACCGCTTGGAAGTGCAAGTGCTGACGACTGGCGGGGAAGGGCCAGCCACGATTAAATCCTTCAGAACGCCTGACCTTCCTCCATTTGCACCCCACAGTAAGCACCACAACGTTCTGACATGTGCTGGTTGCATGTTACAAAATTTCAATCTTCCACATGTAGAGAGAGGAAGCCTTTTACAAGCTTTAGAGTTTCACTGATTCCAGTAGCATTCCATGAACCTAAGATGTGGGAAAATACTGGCTTTTTTACCCCCAATAACTCTCCTTCAGCAGCAGTGCAAGCAAATCCAGTCTTTCTCTCACTCAGTTTCTGGCATTTGCCAGCCACAGCTCTTTGGTATATATCTATAGCACATGGGATTCAAAGTTGGTCTGTCCTCCAGGTGCAGCCCTGAGGATTACATGGCTTTCAAGATTAGATTTTTCTGGGTTCCCTCAGTCCAGCATGGCTAGAGCTTAAGCATATTTCTAAAGCAATGCAAACCTCTTGATGGCCATTTCCAGCACTTCATGTGTTTCTGAAAAATACAGCTCAAAAAATAGAGTTGCAAAGCCAAGTGAAAAATGCAATTACTTAAAAATTTATCTGCTTTAATATTTTTGTCCTTTCACAGGCCCACTAAAGTTGCCTGGACTGAATGTACACATGGTTGTCAGCACAGACTCAGCACTTAAAAGCTAAAGGATTGAAAGCTGAAGGTCTCACAAAGCCTTTTCAGTATGAATAAGTGTTGACATTACATATCCAGGGTTTGATACATGCATAATTTCCTTTTCTTTTGTTTAGGACCTCATCTGAAGCAACATCATCCACATCACTACAAGCCATCCCCAGAGAAATATTAGACTGTTTCAGATGATTATACAAATAACTGAGGGGGAAAAACCGAGCTCCCAAATGAGGGCTGGGTAACAGCACATCTGTTGGAGCAGTGAACCCAGTTTTCCAGTGGAAGTTGCCATACTGTATGATCTGTATCTACTTCTCTGTAGTTTAGCCATGAAGAATTATGTTTGACCAGGATGAATCATACAGCAAGTATCATTTCAGTACCAGCACTATTCAACAAACTGAAGATGGCATCCAACTCAACAGCTGTGAGAAAATGTTCTTTATACTGTTCTTTATATTTTTTCATATTCAGTGTTTAAAGTGGGTTGAAATGGTGCAGTGTATACAGCTTGTTCTCTTATTGAATTCAATGTTACTGTTTGCAAGGTCCTGTGATGTATGCATACTTTTGAAAGAGGCCATGTTCTCATCAGTGGATTTAAATTATCTATTTTGCTTAAAGCCCTGCCTGTCACCAATTTAAGCCCTAGTGTATTTTGCTATTAAAGAATATCTCCATTTGTCTGAAATAAGGACAAAAGTAAAATAAATACCAGTAGCAGAAACCCTGAAATACCCATTTTTTCATAATTGGTGTGTCACCATGGAGGAGGAGGATGATACACATGTATTACTCATCTGGTCTGCAGTGGTAATGTTCTATCATGTAGATGTTTTATTAATATGGTCAATAGTTAAAGGATATACAGGGTAGAAATACCATGATAGAGAAACAAATGACAATTAATAGAGTTGTTTAAAATTGATGGCAATGAATGCAATTAATTGATAGGTCCTAGAAGAATAACTTAATATTGAAATACATACTATTTCAAGGTATAATATTATCTTGAATTTAAACATCAGTTTTCTAGTTAAAAATCTGAATAGTTGACATTAAAGTTTTAGAAACTGAAATTCTGAGGCACATTTATTATTCAAGTAGCTGTATAGCTACTTCTTGGCTTTGAATTTTGATGCACATATTTCTTTTCCCTGTGGATCTTTAGAACAGAAGGATGGATGTATTGGCTCTGTTTTGCTGTTCTGCTTACAGAAAGAATTATGTGACACTATTCTGGCATCTGGAAAACATTGGCTTATAGTTTATTTGAATTCATTTTTCAAATTTAGACAGAAGGGTGCCCTTTTTAACCATAAGGGAATTCATATTGCCTTATTGTGCAATATAAACTGTCTAGAATAATTTGTCTCACAGAGACACATGTCTCAATAGTAAACAGAAACTGCTTGGATTTATTATTGAGAGGGTGGAAAGTATCTGCCAGTAAATATCCATACAAATACCCATAATCAGCTCTTAATGTTCAAGATGTTTGAAGTGCTTGCGAATTATTTGGCACCATTTCTACTGCTCCTGAATTATCACATCAGACTAATGTACCCCAAAACTTAACTGCAACTGGACAAAGTGGCCACTTCTCTACCAGCAGATGCTACAGGCTCATCTGTGCTCATATTTTTTTGAGATATTCAGTAAGAGGAACTTGGACATTAGTGGTACATGTATTTCCCTTGTCTTGATGACAAACTGTTTTGTGAAAAGCAAATATGAAGAAATATCTATCTGAAACTGAGGATCAGAGCTATGTTTATCACAGTAGAATGTTCATTAAATACTCAATTTGTCTATAGTGAAGTTTACAGCATTTATACCAGGGGGAGAAAGAAACTGCATTAATTTCTGCTCATTACAATTTTTCTACAATTTTACCTTTAGTTTTAAAAGGCTCTTTTCCATTCCTTTTCTGTTTTGCTTGTTGTCTTTTTGATACTCTCTTAGTGACCAAGGATTTTCCCAGACATTTTCTATTGCTACATGGTTTGGGCCTTTAGCAATAGTTTAAAATATATTTAAGTCCTTGGTGCTTTTAATTCCTTCCTCTAGTTTCCAAAATACATTAGCAAATTAAAAGATGAACTCTTCTTCCAAAAATCTGTAGTATAAAGGTTTATTTTCATTTTTTTCAGAATGCCAAAGTCTGGGATATTTTTGTCGGGATGGAAATGTTTCATGTGTACGTTTTTGCAAAGAAAACAAAATTTGCATTGGACTGGTGTGCAGCACTGCTTTCACATTTGGATTGCACAGGGCATAGATGAGTCTAGAAGTGATCTTTGTGGTATTTGCTGGATCAGCAGGATCAGGGAATTACCTCAGGCTTCTCTGAAGAATTCTGTCCAAACCTTTCAATCACAGTCTGTTCTAGCTGTGCTGGATCAAATCTGCAGTGACTTGAATAATGTTAATAAAATTACATTTCATTTGTAGTGACGCTGTAGCGAATGAAAGCGTGGAACGCAGTGGCACTGTAAAGTGTAGATGTTGGTCTTTGTTGCAGTGGTGCCAATTCATTGGAGATAAGCAGGAAGTTAGGAGCCCTGAGTCCTCATATAATCATCCTTCTGAGAAGAATAAAAATGGTTAGTGTTTGCTGATGCCATTCACTCTGAAGCATTCTTTGTTCAAAGGAACAAGGTTTGAAAAACTCTGGGAGGTTTTCCCTTCTGAACTAGATGGATCAAAACCAAAAGCTGATAAAGTAGAAATCTATTGATCAAGTCTATTATATAGAGTCCACTAAGATTAAACGATTATTTTCGTTCTACAAATGATCTTATCAACTCACCTTTCAAGTCACCCTCCAAATTAAAAATGAAAAGACAAAGTCAACAAAGCTCATGCAAATTCCCAGCTGTGAGTGATTTCCTGATTTTTTCTTTTAAATTTAGCAGCACAGATTTGAAGTGTTTAGTGCCTAATTCTAAAGCTTTGTTTGCTGAATCACACAGAGTATTGTCCTAATTCACTAGAGTAAGCCACATTAAACATTTAATTCAGCAATAGAGTTGCAATTTGCTACTTAATTTCCTTGTTAAAGATTTATTTTCTCTAATGATGTTGTGTAATTCAGAGTTAATATTGGGATGATATTAGAGATATTGGGATGTTTTAAGATACTCTGCACCTTTACACTAATGTATTATTTACTGTGTATGATTCTGATGGATTTGTCAGTTGAGTTCAGGATGCATTTTGTTTATTTCTTAAAGGAGAATTATAAGGTTATGCTATTTTTGCTAACTGCTTTGTGAAGTGGATTTTTTGTTCGTTGGTGATTTTTGTATAAGAAGAAACTGGTTTGTTCTTGTTATTTTGACCATTTTTGAGTTGTTTATAGAGCAGGAGAAAATAAGACAGAACTTGTGCTGTATCATCCATGTGTACCACCTTAAATATTCATTAAGAATATAGCACACAGACAATAAATAAGAAGTTTGAACATCCTCAACTTAGTGGCTTCAGAAAGAGCTGAGGACATGGTGTGGCAATGCTGACACTGTCACTTGGCATGGTCACACACAAAGCCATTGCTAATGTGAAAGGGAATTCAGCAATTCTGTTAATTGGTATTGGCAGAACTGAGTAGAAACCTTAACACTGAGTCAGTCTATTTCACAATACTTTCATCTTCATGCTCCCAGCTGGAGTCAGGGAGAGTGTCCAGTAAGCAAATCCTGACTCAGGAAGGTTGGCACAAAGGAAGTCACTGGGATGAAAGCAAACCTGTGCAGTTAAGAATGAGCTTTAAGGCTGCTTCAAATCAAGCATGGATGTCAGAGTTTGTTTGAATAATGTCTTAAATCAGGGCCTTGTAAAACAAAGTGGGGGAACCAGACAGTTCTAAATTCTGTGTTAAACACCATAAAAATTTTTATTTTTGTGTATATGTAAATGTCATAGTGATATTGACTTATTTATTAATTCATTTTCTTACACTATGTGCCAAGTATGTTCCTACCCTTTTGATCAGTACCTGTGAACATCAATTACTAAAAATAATGTTATACAAAACTTGTGCATTTTAACCAGGAATATGCTACTAATAAGCTGTTGCATGTAGTTTTCAATGATTAAGAAAACCCTTTATTTAAAAAAATGTAAATGGATACCTGCAGATGTTGATGATTATATGTGGGTTTGCATGCCAAAACTCATTGTTCAGTTGTGGGCATGAAATGTAACGACTGTATTACCTCTACTGATACATTAGTAAGGTACAATTTACAAAGTAATTAACAGAGCTTTATATGTAAAATTTTTTCCTTTTTACTTAATTATATTGTAGTACAGGTAACAAATGCTTCTCTGTTACCCAAATTGGCTGTAGAAATTATGTTCCTATAACAGTCATTTAAAATCAATATTTATTTATGTATGTAATACAAAAAAATTGGTCTTATGTGTTTGTCCTGTTATTTAGAGAAAAAATATACACTTCTTGTAAAAACATTTTGTAAAAAAAATATAAATGTAAATAGAGTCTGATTTCTTTTACTCACTATTTTCATGTTTAGAATTTGTACATACTGTTTATGTAATAAACTATCCTACGTCGAAATATTGCCACATTATCTCCGGCATACAGAATTTAGAATTTTGTTTTTCTTGAGTTGAAGAGATAGACAGCTAAGAAAAATCAGTGTCACACCAAGTACCTCTGCTTCATCTAAATTTCATTGTGTATGAAGCCATACTCTTTACTACAGCATTTTGTTTTCTTTAGATAGACATCAAAATAATCTGAAAATAAATTTAAATATCATTTGCATTGTAAAGCAATACTGGAAGTAAAAAGTCAGGCATAAGAGCTTGCCCTTTCTCTATGCCAACTGGATAGTTCACAGTGAAGATTTGTTGATCCTTTTGTTATGCTAACTTAAATTAATTAAGTTGCTGGATCTTTGCCAGTGGCCTCATTCTGCAAGCCAAGATTTTCACGACTGCAAGTCATGATGAGTCTGTGCACTAGATTTGAAGTATTTTCTATTCTAAAGTGCAGTATGCCATGGTTTAAATTCTGTATTTTTAACAAATATAAATATTTGTCTTAGTACAAATATTTAACTGTTTCAAATTCTCATGGATGCACTATTATTCTCAGGTGCAATATCCTTAGCTTGGAGGTGCACCTTTGGGTAACTCTTGACTTACCTAATAGACATTTATTTTTTGTTAACTTGATCAAAAACTGCAAACTTTCCTGGTATTTCTATCTCATTAGAGTAACTGCTTACATTTCTGGTTTTGCCTTTATTTTTACATAAATGAATAATATTTAGAAACATGCATATTTCTAAATTTCTCTGAAAGTTGGACTATTTCTATAATATTTGCTGTTGTGGTGCAGTAAACCCAGGTAGAAATGATATATTACCTGAATAGGTGAATGGGTAAGTTGTCAAAATAAATGGTTGAAGTGTTCTATACACTGTAATTCTGAATAGCCATTCATTTTTTCTTTCCATATCTTCAAAGAAATGTTTTATTCTAGATTGGATAAAAGGACACAGAGAATGGATTAAATAAAGCATATGAAATAAAGCAAATTTGCTATATATTGAACAGTATTCATCATTTTGGGGGTGGGTTTTGCCAACTGTTCTGTACAACCTGGCTTTTGTGCACCTAAGACCAGAATACATTCAAATGAAAGCTTGTTCCAGTACAAGAACAACCAACCAACCAAACCCACCCTCCATGTTTCTGTTTTCTGATTACAGGTGTTGTATTGTCATTGTCTGAAGCTATGCCAGCCTCCCTGGGGAAGGCCTTGGGCCAAAGCAGTGGCTGTCAGCCCCTCGGTGGCAGTGTATTTTCTGGGAGGGTGAAGCAAGCCCCAGGGAGAGCAGTGAGAATGTGAGCTTTGAAACAGAGCCAATGGGCAGGGAGTGAACTGCTGTGTCCCCTTTGCATTGTGCTTCATTTCCTTCTTGCTTCTGCCCAAGGTGCTGGCAGGAGCACAGATGAATATTTAATACACATCTTGCCATAAGCATTTACTGAGAGTGCTGTGAGGCACAGAAACTAAAGAATTTATGAATGCTTTCTGCACCTAGTTCCTTACATGCACTGGTGATTTATTCATGTTACTTAATAATGGGCTGCATTCAGCAGATCTGGTTCTTCTCAATGGAAAATCAACTTTGGAAACAGTGGACTGTCATTTTTCAGGAGAGTTATGCAAATATGCTGCATATGCTGCATCCCTTTATATTTGTGAGCAAATGTGTTTGTACAGCAAATAGAGCTTGTTTGTCTTTTGCACAAGCTGTTCCATATTAATATGTGTGCAATAGGTTCAAAATTTTCAGTCTTTGACAGTAACTCTGGTTCTGCTGATTAGTAATGATAAGTCAATATTTTTATCATATTTTTATATTTAATTTAGAAAATGTTGCCTGATTTAAATGGTTCAGACTGCACAGTTGTTAGTAGATAACATAGAATTTCTATGCTGTCATTTTATGTAAGTGAAAGGTAGAGGAGGCACTGGGAACAGAAGAGCATAGGTGGCACAAAAAGAATCTGCTCACCTGATGTATTAATTTCTTTGCCTATATCCAATTTCTAGTATTAATTCCAGTACTTGTAGTCATTGCAAACAATATTTTAAATTTCTTTTCTGAGATGTGCTGCAATACTTGCTTGAAATCTGAATATTTCAGACTCTCAGTGAATGTGCCTGCAAGCCAAGATCTGCTGGACTGTAACCATGAAACAGGAATTTACAAGAAAAAAGAAATCTGGTGACTGCTAGCTGTCCTCTCAGAGCAGTTACAGGCAACTGTTAGTTTTTCTTGGTGTTTATTGAATCATACTGTCAACAAAGAAGATCCATACACATTTTCCCCTGCTTTGAGGGAAATACCTCTTGTCACAAAAAGATTAATTGGTGAGTGTGCATCATGAATGGCTGAGTCATCAGAGGCTTACAGTAGATTTACCTAGTGAATTTAAACTGTATTTTTTTATTTGTCTGAAGATGGTGTTAATTTCTCTTGTCTTTTAACCTGAACTTGAAGGGGGGTTTAGTTTTGCTTTATAGAGGATCTGTGAGCATTACTTCTATTGTGAAAAACTTGTCTCTGTTACTATTTGTAGTCGTACATGACACACTGAAAGCATGTTTCTCTTCACTCCTTAATGCTGTAAATATTTATGATACCTTTCCAATAGAATAGAAATCCATTAAGATAATATATATTAATGTATTTAGAGCAAATTTCAGTAAAAGGTTCCTTGTCAGCAAAGCAAGTTTTGTAGAATAGAAAACCTGTCTTTCTACACATCAGCCATGCTGGCCACAAGAAATTGTGGTAAGCACACAAAACTAAATAGTAAATGGATAGATATAACTCATATTTGCATTGATAAATGCCATTAAGAATAATTTATGCAAAGGTTAACTAAATATGTCACACTGAGTAAAATGGATCCCAGTTCATCTGCAAAACTTTGATAAAATCCTAAGGTGAGCCCGTATTTATTCTGAAGGTGATTTTGTAGCATTTGTTAGTAACTTTGCAAAATATGTGGAACAGATAACAATTTTTATTTCAGAATTTTTTATACAGTTGTTGGGAAACTATGAGTCAAACAGCATAATCAGTGTTTACATTAGCTCCAGACTATCTAGGAGACTTGTTCTTTTATCTCAACTAACCTCAAAATCTCTAGAACATCTCTTTCCGAGGTGATGGGTTGCTCAGAGCCTTGTCCTTTCATATTTTGGAGATAATGAAGAGTGGGGATTCTGCATGCTCTCTTATTAATTAAGAGGAAGAACAATAAGGCAAACAGTGACATCTTAAATATCGAGAAAATTATAAGGGAAAAAACCAACCACATGGCATAAACAGCTTCAGTTGTCTTCTGGGCCTGTCAAATGATAAAGAAATTGAAAAATATTCTTTTAAAGCAAAAGCTTATACATTCTTTTATTCTCAGTAGGTTTGTGATAAAACCCTTTGTACTGCCCCTGGGAATGCAAAACTAAAAGAAAACGAAACCTGCAACTTTTCAATGTATTTTTATTTTGTCATTTTTTGTCTCAATTTATTTTGTCTCTCAAGTCCTGAGAAATGAGAACTTGATCAGCTGTATTTCTAGAGAATTTACTGATTGCCTAATTTGCAAAACAGTGAATTAGGATTCATGTGGTATTTGACCATATTAACATTCAATGAGTTTTTTAATATTAAACTGACAATGGCAGTGGCCCGTTTGTGTTGCACCTTTTATATGCCTAACATGGTTGGTTTGTGGAACTGCAGCTACCAGAATTGTTTGTACTCCTTGGTCAGGTAGCACATCACTCTTAGCAGGCTGAGAGAAGAGCACCAAGGGCTAAGCTCAGCTGAGGGGAGTGGGTCAGGTTTCTGTGGCTGTGGCAGAGTGTGCTGGGCACCCAGCTGGCTCTGCTTGTGCTAGAGGAGTCCCCAAAGCTTGGGGATGTCAGGGAGACAGGGGGTGACTGTCTGGAAGCTGAAAAAAGGAGTGCCTTCAGTGAAAATACTGTGGAAAGGCCACTTGTCCCCCTGCAGAGCCATAGAGTGAGAGGGGAAGAAAGATTCAGCACAGAGGTGCCCACTAACCTGAGCTGGGAGAGGTGCAGTGACTGCATGAACACAGCCTTGACAAGAGGAGCAGACAGGAGCCATCCTGGTCACAGGGAGATGCCCCTGCTGTGGAAGCAGAGAATGTCCACAGCAAGGACAGAGAGGAGCCCCTCACACCCTGTACACGGTCTCTCTGAGCAAACTCAGTGAGAGGGAGGGTGGATACAAAGATGCAAAGAAGACTGGCAGAAATCCCATCACAAGGCAGACCTTCTGCCATGGAACTTTGGTTTGCAGAAGATTCATTGAAATACCTCTGGTTTGCCACTAGCCCAGACATCCAACTCTGGGACCTCAGTGCAGAGTATCACCATGGCTGGGGTACTAAATGGGACTAAAGTAAAAGGAAGACAGGTGTGGGTTTTGTTCTCCCTGCACATCTCTTTGCTGTGCTCAAGGTATAGTCAGGGTGCCCACAAATACAGTAATTGTGCCACTGACATGGGACAGCACTCTGTAAAGAGCAAAGAAAGCTGCCTCTGGTCTCTGTCAAGCTGCTGTCATTATTCTAGTAAACTCTCCCATGGTCTACATATGGAATAAGTATATACTCCCATGGAATACTTTACATTCTCTTCAACTGACAGATCCATAGCTTGAGTAAAGATAGTTTCTTAAGTCACAGTGGGAAGAAACCTATACAAAAATGACTTAAAGGGGAACAAGAAATATTTCAATGAGGTAAAGAGTGAAAAAAAAATGATTCAAAGAACCTGATTTTTCTTTTACATATTAGACATCAGAAAATTATGTAAATACATAAAGAATGAAGTGACAAAATCTTCAGAAGCTTGGAGAGAACATTTCTGCAAATTCTATACTGTCAGTCTGTGAAATATGGGAATCACAATACACCTGTAAAATGTTTGGAGGGCCTTTAGTTGCAGCGTTTCAGTGAGGCTGGACATTTTGGAATATTGCAGTTAGTTATTAACATTGTATTACTGTTAACACATTTAATGCTGTTAGGAAATGGCTTAGCTAAGTGATGACTAAGATCAGCTCTGAAAGGCCCACTACACTTGGGGGTTTATCAGTTTAGTAATGACTGCTGCTTTGTTGTTTCCACGTTCTTTAGCCAGATGAGTAGAAAGAATGGCAAAATGCATAAGAAAAAGGCATGAAAAGAGGTCCCTTGTTTTATTATTTTAGGCCATTATTGCCAGATTTAGGCCAAGCTTCTTCCAATTGTTTTTAAGCTCCTTCTCAATGACTGTGATTTAGTTAGGGGTTTCAGTGTCTGGAATCCTATTAGTGCTGAGCTTCTTGAAGGCACACGCCTTCCCTGTGACACTGAGGTGGACTTGGCACTAAACAAGGCAACTCCTGTGTCCCCAGGGCTACTGAGCACTATCCATAACCACTCCATCTGCTTACAGGGATCATCTATTGCAAAGTATCTTTACACATGACTGTCACCTCTGCCCTTAAATCCATTTTAAATTTAATAGTAGCATTGCCAGATTTGAAACCAACAAACCAAACCTGCTTATCATTGTTGACTTTGAAAAGAGATCCTTGGTTCTGTGAACCACTTACCCTTTAATCGGTGATTTGTCTAATCCTTTCTTTTTGAGAGGCAATCCTGACTTTTCATTTACACATCCTGGATGTTGACAGCTTCTGTTGTTTGAACCTCTGTCCTCTCTGCTGTGTTCTGCCTTGCCCCTAAGAGCCATAATTCTGCCATGGGAAGTCCACTCTTCTAAAAAGCATTTTTATGGGTTCTTTGCTTCTTTAGGGAGCTTGCTTTTGCTTTTTGTTGACTGCTGTTCCCCTATTTTTTCATTGGATATCTTGAATTTTGCCTGAACTGGACAGTGATGCTTCTCCATTACCCATTTAAGACAAAATACAACTAGTATATATAGTATATAGTATACAATAAGCAAGATGTTTTTTTTAAAATTCCAGTTAAAAAACATACTGTCAAGTATACCTCAGGCTCAAAATCTTCAATTTCTTGTTTATACACCAACTCAACAAACTTTTTATCCTAGAATTATAGAAAGAAACACCTTCATGGCAGCTAATCAGTATGTCCCAAAAAGATTGATTTGATATTATACTAGGTTTCCCTTCAAATGTTTCCAAAGGATGACATTGTCTATGGCCCTGCACTCCATGTATATAGGTTCATTTCATAGTAAACTTGGACTTTTTACAAGATTCTATTTCAGGAAATATTTCAGAAATTTAACCAGAGGTTTGACTAAAGCAAAAGATTATAACTAAAGACATTTATCTTCTCTTCAACTTCTTACCCCTGAGGATAGATGAGTTTGCATCCTTTTATTCTACAGTACTTTTAAATTGTCATTGGTAAAATAATCACTGGAATTAACAAATTCAAATATGCTTTAAAAAGTACTGGACTTTTCTAAAGGGAGAAGACATGAGGTTTCATTTTTTTGGTTTTTTTTCAGTTTAGTTTACCTTTTGGCTTATTGACAATCAATATTTATGTTTTTGAGCTTTTTCTTTCCCTGTAAATAGAAAAGTTATTTTAAAACAGTTAGAAAAATGGAGGGAGAGAGCTTGGAAGAGAAGACTGTGACATTCTCATGAAGTTAAGCATTTAAAGGATTAGGTTGAATGAGGAACGTCAAGTAACACCACTTTTGTTATGAGATTATAAGATTTTTCAGTGGCAGTGGTGATGAGCCTGACAATGGGACCCATCTGTTGGCAGGACTTGACATTGTAGGAGACATTCACTCTGAGGAACCCAAATCCTTGGTGATGCTGAAATATTGCCAAGACTCCTCCAACCCTCTGTTCACTCATCCATGCCTGTGTTCCATGTGGGTGTTTATAACACTACTGGGAATGGGTTTACACAGATTGGAAGCTACTGTAAGGATCTGGAATGGGGAGGTGAAGGGGTCAAGAGCTCAGGTGGCTTTTTTGCTAATTCTGCTGATCAAAGGTCAAGTCTTGGGGACAGATGTGACATGGAGATAAATATGTCTGTGAACAGATGGTGCTGCCAGCAGAATGTCAGCTGCCTTGACCATGGAATAATGTTCCATAAACCCCATGACACAAAGAAGAACTGCACCCCTCTCACACTAATTTACTGATTTATTGAGACAAGTTCACAAAACTCACCAGATTGCTACAAACTATTCTTCCCTTAAAAAATTCTAAATATTGGCAAAAAAAATAGTATTTGCCATAAGGTCAGGGAAGGGACAAAAAAGAGAATGGTGGGTTGGTTAACAAATATATTCGATAGTGTAGGGATTAAACAGGAGGAAGAAGAGGCTTTATTATATGGGCAACATTTTGATGTAAATGACATTAGTTTGATTAAAAACTTGGATGATTGACATGTGTTACAGCATTAATAATTGAAGTATATACTTTGCTCAGAAATGGCAAGCAGAAGACAAATGTAGAAGCAGGATGATGAATATCTAATGGACTCAAAGTATTTAATAGTAGTATTTTATATTAGTGGAGAAAACATAGCACTAGGGAACCTGGCCTGAAGAGGTGCTATGTGGTTTCCAGGGCTTAAGAGGCACTGAAATAAACTACAGTCCTAAGCATTATTCATTCTTTTTCAGGAATGAGAATGTTGAAAGGAATGTTGAAAGTCTCAGCCAGCATTAAATATATGAGGACTAGGACTAGGATCCTACTTCAAATCTGAAAGACTTGTTTTCAGGAGAGGTGGATATCTGGATAGCTGCAGCACAAGTGAAATGGACAGTGAGGAAGTCCCCAAGAAGTGCCACAGGATACTTTGAGCTCATTTCATTTGCCAGTCTGTTACTGTTTCCCTACTAGTCACATAGTGGTTGCTATGTGTTGTCTTCCAAAAAAAAATGAAAAATTTGACATTCAATTTTGGTTTTCAGTGTAAAGCAGCAAAGCTATCAGTTGCACACACTTTATGTGATTGTTACACATGCACTTTCTGTGTCCTATCCATGACACCTTGCTCTTCATTCAAGCATTGTGCTGCATGTTTCAAAGTTGAGGAATCTGTCTCACTGTTCAAACTCACTGTTCTTGAAGAGCATTCCTAGACCTGTTCCAGTTTGCAGTTGGAGTCTGAGTGTTGCCATTACCTATTGCATCTGGTGTTCCCAGGCAGTGGAGCACCAGTTCTCAGTCCAGTATTCAAACAAATCACCGTGTCTGCTTCGAAAGAAAAGTGAAAGCAGGTTAATACCCTTGCCTGAAAGAAACTTTCCCAGTTCTTCTTCTCATAAATGCCTGCATATCTTTTCTGCAACGTTTCAGTGCATCCTTCAAGAAACTGCAAAGTTATTCTCATTGGTTCCCAAAGGACTTGAAGGGGAAATGGCAGGATGGAAAGCACAGTTTGCCAAATTTGAAGTGGTTACAATTATTTAATGCAAAATGGTGATAATAACTTTATGTTGTTATTAACATGGGTAGGACTGGAATGCAATGTAAAAGAAATTCTGAGATTTGAAATTTTTAGGATGAATATCAAATGCAGAGGGATAAAGTATAGCTCATATATTTCTAAAGCAGATGATGGTTACCACATCATTAGCCCTTCTTTAAGGATTAAAATCAATGATTCTGTTCAATTTTCCAGTATTTCTTACTATTTGAAACAACAAAGCTCTTTCTGCTAAATAAAGAATTACTGAACTCAAACATGAGTTGCTTATATTTTTGTTCTATTTGGAACTTGAATTCCTAGCTCTGGATGCACTATTGTACTTCTCAAAAAGTAGGTGAAGCAATTACTGTTACTAGTGCAAGATTACTTCTGATTGCCTTTATAAAGGGTCTTATTTTTAAGAGGACCACTGTAAAAATTGAGAGGGGTCGTAGGATCACATTACTTTTAAGAGCAGTTCCTTTGACTTCCATGAATATAGAGTACTTATATAAAACCGTTTCATAGTGAAATGGAGATCTCAAGAAGAACCTGTCCTATGTATGGTAGCTTTTTTTAAACTGAATTTTATCTGCATCATGATTGCACTGGTGTAACAGATGTGCAAGAGTACAAGACTTTAAAGCCTCTTTGGTGCTTTTCATTGCATTGAAAGACAATATTTACATATACAAATATCTAGGCATGTTTCTTCTGTTCTGAGTAATCCTATTAATAAATTAATAAATCCTAGCCTTCATCAACTCTGATTTTTACCATACTTTTGCAGGAATGTTATCTAAGTTGGTCGTGGTATATTTTCACTGGTTTTGAAGCAAAGTTATGACTAAGAGATGAAAAATACCAGATGTATTTTAGAAATTGTTTATCACCTCAGAATGTAAAGCTGATGTTGCAGGAGATCATACTTTATTATTTGCTTTATGTAAAAAATATTTTAAAATTTCTTGTAAATTAAGTAAAACTTTGGGGAAACGTTAAATTGCTTTCACTTTGTATCTTTTAATAGAAAAATACAGTGGAAGAGGAAATAATATTGGTTAAATGGACAAAAACCACATAGAAAGTTAAAGATTCAGTAATGTGTATATGCACTGTGTGTTAGCATCACCCAGAAATATTCATCACCCAGAAATACCTACACTTGAGGAAAGGTCAGTACTGACTAGGAGTTTCCAGTATTACTAAATAATTCTCCATGCTTTACCACTTTTGTGCAATTCATTTCTGTCAGGTCTGCATATGACATTTACCTTAATGCTGTTTATTGTATGGAAAAAGCAGTGACCACCTGGCTCTACAGTGCTGTGTCTTGTAGGGTACACCACAGAAATGGAGGTAGTCAGAGGACTGCAGTCCAGTACAGCCCTACTGCAGAGGGTTAGACAGAAGTGCTGCCAGACACCAGCCCTGTCAGCAGGCAAAGCCAACCTCTTTCTGAGGGCTGGAGACAGAGGAAATTCGGCTTCATTCAAAGCATCATCATTAACTTTGGCAAATAAATCAGTGAATTTTGCTGTTTCCTGATTTTTGCCCTACTGAAATATAGATAACAGCAATTTCTTGTTATTATTTAGGTAATAAATTTGTCTGACTAGAGATTAATTTTTTACCTAAATCCTATAATGCATCAATAAATATATTCTCAAGCTCCTAGGTGTTTCTTTGGTAGGAAATAAGTAAAGACAGGGAATTTAAAAAGAAGACTATTCACTCAGTACTCTAGAATTTTTGAATTTATTGGATATTTAAAAAAATAAATCCAGATTTAATTAGTTTAGTAAGGTAATTAAAACCTGCTGCTAGGACAAACAGTCTATACCACATGATAAATTATTCCCTTCTGGTCATCTTTTCTCTCTTCTGCTTGCTGATTCCCCTCCCAAGTTTCTTCAGCAATCCTACTATTATGGATACAGTACAGCTGGTGTCCTCCCCAGATGTATACCTTCAGGAGGAGAAAGGAGTAGATGTTCTCACAAAATTATACATGTATATATAATTTTATACATGTATAAAATTATACATGTATATACACTTGAAGCAAGTGTACAATCCCAAGCTGTTTTCTCTGAACAGACAACAGTTGTAAAATCAATACAGAGAGAACCTTGCATGTTTGAGGATCTTGGATTGATTACCTTTTTATATGGTAGAGCTGTATTTGAAACAAAAAAGTAAAAACAAGAGGAGCATTGTTTATTCAGAAATTTAATAGATGTGTGGCTAGTCTGCAAAATTTTGCTGAGTCCTGATTTAACTTTTGCATCATGTCACAGATATTTCAACTTTTTAGCTTCTGCTGCTTGATGTGGAAATCCAATGTTTGGAATGCCAGGGATTTTATTAATCTCACAGCTACTACAGCATCTCAGAGTCTGTGTAGACATAGTCTTTCCTTTACTGATGCTCATAATATTCACTGTCACCTACAGTAATGTTATTAAGATAGAACAGTATCAGAGTTTCTCAAAGACTGGGTTGTTTCTGTCCAGCCAAAGAGGAATGCAAGCATACCTGGGTTAAACATCTAAAACTACAGCTGAACTGAATGCTAAAGGTAGAAAAGGAAACATGCTTACTGCCATTACTTGATCAGGAAAGAGTTTATATTCTCATTACAGATCAGAAAGGCAAGAGAAATATTAATCTACATATGGGGAACAATATGTTTATGACAATTACCCCTCAAGGTCAAGAGCAAGTTAACAAGTTCATCTTTCATTCCAGAAGGCAAGAGCACTGATGTTGAAATCCGTAAAATTGAGTTTACAATGAGAAAATACAATGCCATTTCCTTTTAGCCAGTAGCATCAAAGATGCAATCAATACATTCACCCTGTAGCAGCATCCCTATACTAAGAAAGTGTCTTGAGGGAAAGAATATTACTTCAGCCCTACGTATTTGAAAGCTCCTTGAAATGGAGGCCTTTGAAGATAAAAGGCTTCCTTCTCAGCTACTGTAAATCAACACAGCTATTTTGACTCTAAGGTACTAGCAATTAAAGTATATTTTTGCAAGACTCCATTATCCTCTTGCTCAGTAGTGACTTTAATAATGTTTTATTTAGTCTCTACTGGTTTGTGCTATCTGGTCCCACCATAAAGAGTGAGGGAGTTCTTTTCCTTCCAGGTATTACTTTCCTTGTTGAAGGTCTTCAGACACAAATTAATTTTATTGTAAAGTTGTTTTATAGGAACTGATTCTCACAAACCCTTGCTAGGATTGCCCTCCTATGTTGCTGTTACATTATTTCACTCTTAGCAGGGCTATTTTGCAGTTGGCTCTGGCTTGCTGAATTACATTACCTTAATTGGTAAGTATTTTTATTATTTCTCTTTCCATGCTGAACGAATTGGCATATCACCACATTCCTTGCAAACCCAACTTCTCCACAGCAGGCAATTTCTCTGAATATATTTTTAAATCTTTTCTAAGACTGAAATTAAAATAATGAGAAGGAATGTGAAGGAGGTTAATAAAGGTTTATTAAACAAGCACTTTTGACTACCTCATGTTCTTTCATTTCAGTCCTCTCAGTGTCCCAGAATAGCTTGGCTTCATTAGAGCAAACACACAACCTAGGTCACAGGACAAAAAAAGAGTGAAATTTGCTGACAGATGGTTAGAACAAAAAATAATCATTCAGAATTTCCCGATTTATCTTTATAGTCAAAGGATACATGATGGAAAAGACTTCCTATCTATCATTTTAAAGGTCTGAATTATTTCCACATTACAGATCCTTGGCATAAACTCTTCTCTGGGTAGGACCAAAGTAGGTTACACCAGAATTTTCATCTAAAATAAAAAAGGGTTAAATTTTCAGGAAAGGTGAAAACATGCAGTATTGGACTTGAAGATATGTATATTTATTTATAATATATACAGTAAAAGTGTGATCATATAGAGTTTTAATTTTTCAAATGAATTTGTACACATTTAGCATTTCAATGTCAATAATAGAAAATACTCTCAGTATTGAAGATTCCATATTCAAAAATATTTTATAATCTAATAATTCTAAATATATGGTGTTGAAGTTATCACATATTCAGCCATCCTATATTCTAATACATCTGCCAAATGCACAATAGAATTAATTTCCATGTATAAATTCTTTATAAACAGCACTCATGTTTGCCAAGATACTATATAATTCTCCTTGCAAGGACAATTAATTTCCAACTTGAGTTTTACCAACTGAAAAAAATTCAGAGGCAATTAGATGATTATCAGGGTCCAAGCAGTGGTATTTCAGGTTTTTATGTATGTAATCATGACTAAAATCTGCTGTGATGATAACATTTTACTTAGCTTGTCGTTTCATTGGCTTCATTGATTTAATTGATTTGAGGGGCATGCAAATGGTAATAGCATTCCCTGTAATCTTAGCACTATACAGCTACCCCAAAGCTGCAACAGATTAACTTCTGACTCAGATACTGCAGCTGATAACATGAAAGCCTAATTCAAAGCAAAGTAAGGAACTGTGAAAATCTTTTATGGTTGTTACACTTAAATATATCTCTCTGTCTAAGTGAATAAATACAGATGCAGAGGTTGTTTAGCACCAACAACATACTTGATTTGGTATTTCTACACAAGAATAATTTACCTTTCCCACAAAATGCATACTAAGAGGAAGTAATCACTTCAGGTAATTTTTCCTTTTTCTTTGACAGTAAATAAACTTATGAACAAACCAACAAAAAGAACTCTCCATCTGCAAGTCACATGCTCATTGAGAGTTTTTAAAGTGAGGTGTAATTGTAGCAAGCAGATGGCAACAGCAAACACGTGGGAACAACTGGAAAAATGGGTTGAAGAAAGAGCAATAAAGGAGAGCTGGCCCTGTTAACAGTGCAAACAAGGTGAAGGGGATGGTCATGGGGTATATTCAAGGAATTAGTTACAGTAGAGCTGAGCGAACAAAATTAAAAGCAAAGAAAGTTTCAACTTCCAGTAGTTAGGAATTAAATAGAGGAAGCAATTCTGAAATAACTTAGTGAAAATAGGGGTAAAGGTAGCATGAATATGCATTTTAGATAGTCGGAAATGAAGGGAGGTGATGATGGTATATGACCCCTCCTTCCATAACACATCACATATTTTAAAATAAATGTCAAGGTTAGGTGAGAGGCAAATTCAGCATCTTTATTGCCCTGGCTTCAAGGTAGATGATTTAATGGCATGTGAAGAGTCAATATTGTCATTATAGAGCAAAATAGCAAAGATGCACCCAAAGAATAGATTTTTTTGTTCTTAACTTCAAAGAAATAGAAACCTTGCTTGTTCAAAACAGCAGAATCTAAAAGACTGGCTTTCACTTACTGTCAAATATTCAAAAATATGTGCAAAAAAGAAGAAAAATGCAACAAAAAGCTCTGGCTGCTGTTGGTTTCACATTGCTAAGAAGGCAGTATTCTGATGTTATCATGAAATGAGAATGTCAGGTGTGTAACTATGATCACATTTTATTTGTAACAAACAAAGGGTGGTGAAAGATGGGGGAAGAACGGCACCAAAAGCAGGGCAGAGGGATTCAAACAGCAGTGGATTAATAGGATATTGAAAAGGGAGAACACTAAAAGAAACACAAGCATAAAGGCAGATAATCTAAACCCTACCATATAAAAAAAACCTCTGCTTTTCAGATCCTTGATTATTAAACCAACAAGCAATGAGTACACCTTTTAAAAAATAATCAAATTACTCTATTAGTAAATAAACACACATGCATGGGTGGGGTGAGGCAAATGCACAACACTGGCAGTGATAATCCCTGTGTTGCTACAGCTGTCTTCTGGGTAGAACCTCCCAAAAGGCTTTTTTTCCATCCAACCATCTACTAAAAACACAGATGCCAGGACCTCAGTGGCATTCCAACACTGGTTTCACTGGAATGCAGAGAAAATTGTGAACTATTCCTACAGAGCACTTCACTTCTTCACACATAGTGCATAGCACCAGCTTTGTGTTTTTGTTTTTTGGAGGGGGGAGGTGGGAAGCTTTGCAATAATGAGAAACCAAAGATCTCTCAGAATACAGTTAGACCTCCCAAGAATTTCCAGAGAATTATCATTAGCCAAAAGCATTAACTTCATTGCTTAAAAGTATCCCTTACTTCCCCAGCATGTGTTTACATTACCCCACTGAGTTGCTTCTTCTTTGCTGTTGTAACTTTCTGTGGTTAACAATACTACTGAGAGTATTGTCCTGTGTGCTTAAAAACTCTGGCCTAAGCTTTCATATCACCACAAATGAACAAGCTTTTCTAGGCATGAGCAGAGATTTCATCCTTTGAGAATTCGTGTATGTGCAAAATAGAGCAGTCTTTAGCAAGGGCAAACAGGGCCTTGGAATTTGAGAAATCCCAGTGATAATTTAATGTTTATGGAATGACCAAAAATTTTGGCTCTTGTGTGATCTTTCCATTCAAGTTGGAGGTAAAGTATCTGTATGAGTGTTTACCTTTTGTAGGGATACAAATAATTGAGTTGGTTTGCCGGATCAGTTTGTGTCTCGAAANAGACATGCACACACCAAGCTTTGGGAAAACCCAGTGAACAAAACTTCTGCAACCACAGAGGACTCCAGGTAACTCAGACTTCACTTACAAATGGTAATATTAGCATTAACAGTAATTACCACATCAGTATTCCAGGCATTTTGAAGTGACTGCATGTTGATCCCATCCCAGCTGGAGGGACTGCTGCCCCTACAAATATTGCATAGCAACTCTGTTTATATGTTGGATAAGGAGATTTCCCAGCTCTGATAGGGTTTTGGAAGAGGGTTTTTCTGAAAAGTTGGTTTCATGCTGCGTGAGTCTCCATAATGACACCCACATCATTTGGGACCTCAGATGCAAAGGTTGTTATGCTAAAGATAACCCAGGAGAGGGTTTCTCCTTACTTAGTTTCCTTTTTTTTTCCCTTACTTCTTGGTCACCTCCCTAGCAGAACCATAGTTTGGTATGGTTAGGATGTATTCTAGCTGTGACTACAAATGGTGCATAAGAAATATACAAAAGTAAGGCTGTATAAATCTATGATTTTCCTTTCCTCCTGAAGAAATGAAGATTACCCCAAATGTTCTAATATCTGTTTACAATAGCTTATTTTTCTCTGCTCTCTTTTCTTATTTTTCTAAATTCCTTTATATTTATCACTGCAACTCCCACATCAACAAATCCCATCAACAAATATGTCAGTCTTTTTGTCATCCTTTCCCACTTAGCTGAGGAGACACTGACAGGCCACTGCTGTTAATGGGGGCCATATGGGTCACTGCAGGTGTGTCTGGTTCAAAACCAGAAGTTTTATAATTATTGACAAAATCACTATAGTCTAGAGCCATGGAAATGCTAAAATATCTTTCTTTTTTGAGCCACTTGATCCCCACTCAGTTTTCTCCTCCATTTCTATAACTCCTTCACCCATCTCAGAACAATCCGGAGAATTAGTACCATCAGAACTGCTGAGCATAGCAGTAAACTATCTTCTATCAGTGAGAGCATGGCTCTCCTTGTAAAAGAGAAAGATAACTCTGAAGGGCTTTTTAATAGAAAAATGGGGAACCACAAAATTTTTCTGTGTCTTATCTAAGATAATTCTCTGGATGATTTAAAGAATTCTTACTTCTGCTACAGTAATTCTATTATCTATAGTATAAAAGAAGCCTAAAGCAATAATTTTTTGTTAATTAATAAAAACATGAATGAGACAAGCCTAGAGATATATAATTAAATGCCTTTGGCATTTAATTGAAGATGTTGTGTCTGCCAAACTCACCTCCACAATGTTACATGGCAAAAAAATTCAGGCTTTGATGTAAATGCTTGGAGCTATCTAAAGTAAGCTTCCAGGTACGTGACAACACCCCCTTAAAACTTTCTAAGCATGCATTCTGTAAGATTTTGGTGGACTAGAGACTTATTGAACTTGCTTAAAAATACACATCATTGAATATTAAATCTGTGTTCTTCACAACTAATAATAAACTTACCTTCCATAGACAAATTAACTGTAGAGAAACATCCCCTTCTAGTTAAAGTTGTTGTCAAGTGTTTTTTCAGCAAAATCTAAGCAAAAGCTGTGTGCTAAATGCTACAGCTGTGCTCATTGGTCAAGTGAAACTAATGAGTCTGGAAGTCAATTTTGCTATCATAAAAGTGGTATTCAGGTGGTTGCAAAAAACCACACAGGTGTTTGCAGAACTTCAGATGCTATCTTTGAGCAGTACCACAACCCCTGTTTATGATACTGATCAAATAAAAAACAGTTTTTTAATTACAAAAAAATCATTCTAGAATTACAAAGATAGTATTGAGTGTAGCAGCATGTCAGGATATTTCCGTAAGATAATAAATTAAACGTGCTTAAACAATATTGCTATACATTATAACCTTTTACAGGTTACTGTAAGGACATTTACTACTGGAGTGTGAGCACTGACATTCATTACATAATAGATTATTGTATTAATGATGTAAGGAAACATTTATGTTACTTGCTGCTGCTATTTCAAAAGAAATATATAACATAACTATTTCTGGCCATTAATAATATGATGGTATTTCATAGCTATTGCACTTTGTGAACTGGATATTTTCCAGAGCAGTTTAATCCAGATTCTGTTATAAATTGTTGCTTTGCATAACCCAAGGGAGGGAAAAAAGGAAAATAAAACAGAAGAAGAAAGCAGGAATCAATTACTGTTCTCCCCTGAATCCTTGAAGCAGCCTCTAAATTGCATCAGCCTGAGGTGGAATCCAGGGGTTTTATGATGCAAGAGAAGATTTTTGGAATGATTTGAGAGCAGAGCACATTTTCTCTCTGAATATTTCCCAGGTTATTCATAAAGAGTGCTCTGTACTGGGAGGACTGGCTAACACTCAGGTTCTGCATACTTAGCTGAGGGGCTAATGGAGGTGTCTAGTTCCACTTCACAAACTGGTAAAATAGGGCCATAAAAAGGTTAGGATTTAATGATTTGAATGGCATTGAAGGAGCTTAAATTTTTTAAACAAAATCACAGTATTTCTGCATTACAGTATTTCAGAAAAAAAAGTTAAGAAATTCACCTGAATTTCACTGCAAGGCAGGACCTCTGGATTCAAAGAGCAACATACCAATATCAGGATTAATCAGCACAAGAAATTGCTGTATTGTACTTTGTAATTACTAAGGTTGCATGTCTTGCTTGTTGGTATTTCAGAAAAAAGCTGAAGAGCATTAAATGTGTTCCTCTGGTAGATGACAATTAAGTTTTTTAAGGTCTGGTATAGAAAAGTCAAGTTAATTTTATAAGAAACCACTTTGATTAATTTAGTTTCTCAAATGTCTACCTTTTAACCTTCTTTTTTCCCCACAAAATTATTAATTAATTCAAGGAATAGACATGTGGAGTTTTGGAATACTTCTGGAAGAAATGCATTGATCACATTACAATATAATTCATTAACAACAGCCAAATCATACTACATTATAATTAATGAAAAAATGCCGGGTTTTCCTTCCTTTTTGAAAAGGCAACCAAGGTTTTGGAGATACTGAGTGATTTAATTAATATTAATTCATGACAGAGTAAACACTTAAGTCTATAGAAGATTTGAATACTTTTCAAAACTGCCTTAGTCTTATCAGGTAGATAAATATTTGTTTGAAGAATGTTTTGGTCCATCAGTTGTTACAGTAGCACAGTATGCAGTATCTTCTATCTTGATTTACATCTGAATGACATTTTTTCACTTTTTTTTGACTGAAAAAACCTGCAAAGGTGGTGGTGATATCTTTTATTCAACTCTTTCCCCCAGTTCCACAGCTGTTTAGCTCATGAGTGCCATTAGATTGAGACAAAATCCCAGATTACCTGAGACTTTGTTGCACATTGAAATATGTGATGGATTTTTATTTCCTGTTTGTAAAACAGTACATTTTATTACACGCTCATCATTTGTTTCAGATAAAAATCTTTAACTATTAACTATATTAATCTTCATAGGCCCTGGTAGTTCTGATGTTATCAGTCCTGTGATGAAAGCAGGAAATCTGTGGTTTCTGACAACACAAATGCAGCTGAGCCTTGTGTTGGTACTGCTCTTAGAACGAAACACTGGTGGCTTCTGTCCTTAGTATCTTCTGTAACTAATCTTGTACCTGGAGGACTTACCACCCCTTACAGCTCAGTGAATCAGTGGGACTGGAATGGAGATGTTCCTACAGCACTGCCCATATTCTATCACTTCTGCCTTTCAGGATATTCTAGCTCTGAGACTGTAAAGGCAAAAATTAAGATCAGGATGAATGGAATATTATACTGTGTTATTATAAAGAAGAATTGCTATGAGGAGCAGTACAACCAAAGCAGTGGAGTACTGTTTCTCTGGCTTTGAGTAAAGGGGCAAACCCCTGTGTGATTGAATGTTGATAAAGTCAGTGTTAGTGTAAAGAACTGGACAGGGAAAATATATCCCTGTGACATGCTCTTAGAAGAAAAAAGAAAAAGCTTTGAAATGGAAATTTGCTTCCTAAAATAATTCTGATATCTAAAAGTACATGGAAGCATTGATTCTGTCTCAGTTAAAATAAAACTATATGCAAAATGTGTGCAAAGACAAATATGAACCTTTGGTTTATGGCTGTAATTAATTGGGTGCTTTCAGCCTTTCATTCTGTCATAAAATTTGTGCTTTGTCAGTAAAGCCAACACCTAAGCAAGAAGCTGGGGCATTAAGTGATAGAAGAGATTGTCTTTCTAAAGGTCACAAACATAATGACATACATAATGTTTTTATTTTAAGTGATTAACAAAAAATATAGACTAATTTTCATATACTTTAATGATACTTCTGATGACAATTTTATGTGAAAATTATGACAATTTCAAAATAGATATAATCTTTATTCTCTTCTCAAACTGATTGAATAATATTTTTTCTTATAAAGTTAAAAAAAGATAACAAAAATACTATTTGTAAACATCTTTTTCAATGATAAAGCTCAGCATTCATAATGCCACCAGCTACCCTTACATTTATTTTCTCCTTACTCCTGATTGAACTATGCTGAACAAATACCACAAGGTTAAAAATTACTGCCATTAATGGAGAAAAATGCATTGAGCAAATGGTATTTTTTAAGGATGTAGTTAACCAAGGTCAAGAAGTCAAAAGAGGTCAATAATCCTGCTGCATTAGTGTTTGAAATAAAACATTGGCAAGGATTGTTATAAGCCACTTTGTTTTTCTTCACATGTTTTGGGAAAGGGATTATTTTTTACTTCAGTGTAGCTAGTAAAGCACAGCTCAAACTGGGAGGACAATTTCTCTCTCACTCTATCAAATCCTCTACCCAGAAAAAGTAAGGATTCTTTGGAGAAATTCCATTATTTATTCTACATGGGAACAAGCCTGGCCATGGAAAAGCAGACATCCAGCCCATAAAAAGTAAAATTTTATTGTTCAAATACCTTCTTGCAATGATGGAGACCCAGCTATAAGTCTGCTCTGTGATGTAATTCTTTGCCTTGTTCCTCTTACTGGCCATTTTATTCTGGTTTTGATAAACTTTTTTTATTATAGGTACATAGAAATTCAAACTTTTTGAGGCAAAGATTTTAGTTTACATTAACTGGTATTTTCAGGTGCAGAAATGTTGATGGAGGGCTCTTTTTAGGCAAAATCTATTCCCTGAATTCCCATTGAGAGTGACCTCCTGATGTACAGGAGAAAAACCCAGAAAAATCAAAATGGGATGGATATGGAGGTGATTTGTGAAGGTTTTTCATAGTTCTGCCTTAGTTTTTGGTTTTTTTCTTCTGCACTTGGTGTTTGCATATAGATGAGAAACTGAATGGGAGCTAATCCAAGCAGAAGCTTTTTGTTGTGCTTTGAAAAATTGAGTATTTCAATCTAATTTACTGCGATATAAAAATTCAAAGCATAAAGTCTGCTCTAGTCGAAGTACACGCTTTTCCTCCTATTATACTCTTTCTTGTGGACACTTCTATTAAGGGATGCTAATGCCATGGATGTAGCTTCAGTGACTTTAGTAAAACTGATGAAAAACTGCATTCTCTTTTTCAAAGAAGTAGTATTTTCCATGTGAGCCCTTACTGTGGCCACTGCCCTATGCTGCTCAGAGGGGCAGACCTGCTCCTAAACTTAATGGAGCTTTGAATTTCAGATTTCTTCCAGGTATTTACACACAACCACTACCCTTCTCTTCAAGAGGTACCGTCTCTTCACCTGCTCTGAATTTTCTCTTCCCACCTTTCATTCTCCAGGTCTTAGGCTATAAATCCTTTGCTGTTATCAAAGCACACAACCATCAGTAGGGTACTTTTGCTGCCCCTTGTAACCAGGGCTCTCCTTTGTGTATCTTTTCCTGTGGAAGAAAGAAGCATATTTCTGACTGGTGTGTCACACAACAACTAGTCTTTCTTCTGGACCAGGAATCTACTCACTGGGAAAGATGAGCTCCAGATTTCCTTATCCGGAACAGAGACAGGGACAGCTGAAGAGGCTGAAGAATACTATTCAGAGGTCATAACTGGGAGAAAGCAGTCATACAGAAGGGATCTGCTTATAGCAGTTTAGTGGCTTAACCCCAGCTGGCAGCTAAATGCCACACTGCAGTGAACTCATTTCCCTATCCCCAACACTGAAGGGGTAAGGAGGAGAATCATGAAGAAAAGAAAATAGAACTTGTGGGTCAAAATAAAAAAACATGTTAATAGTTGAAACAAAATAAAAGCAGATAATAATAATGATAATACTAATGCTGCTGGTCCTACTACTACTACTTAGAATAATTGTAATAAAAAAGAGAGGGAGGGAGATAATCCCCAAGACAGACAAGTGATGCACAATACAATTGCTCAACCACCCAGTGACAGAAGTCCAGCCCATCCTCAAGCAGTGACTGGCAGCTCCCATCCAACTCCCCAACTTTATATACTGATTATGATATCCTGTGGTATGGAATATCCCTTTGTCCAGCCTGGGTCAGCTGTCCTGACCATGCTTCCTCCCAGCTTCTTGTGAACCTGCTGCCTGCCTGTGCAAGGGAAACTGGAAAATCCTGGAATTCCTTTAAGCACTGCTCAGCAACAACTAAAACACCACTGTGTTACTGACATTACTCTCATACTGAATGCAAAACATGTAGCACTGTGCCAGCTATTAGGAAGAAAATTAATACGGTCCCAGAAAAAATCAGGACAACAATGTGTATGTATGAACATACAGATTGTTGAATTTTGTTGCAGTAATTAAGTAACCTTGATATTTTCTAACTTAATATTGAAAATGAAAAAACAAAAATAACCTTTTGGCCTAAACTGTAGTTGCTAAGAGAGGCACAATTTTCTGATCAAGACAGACAAGTAGTAAAAGTCATGCCCCTGAATGTTTGGCAACTGCATTTCTGTGTTTAACCAGCTACTGTGCCTCCAAAGTCTTTGAGAACCAAGAAGAGGCAAAACTTTTGAAACATTCCCATTTTTCCAGTTCTCATGTTTCTTCCCCACACCCTTTTAAACATAGGCAAATTTTTTAACCAATGAATACTAGTAGAGAAAGGAGTAAAGCAAATCTGAGCCCTATTTCAGTGAAATTATCTTCATAGTCTTGCTCAGAAAGCTTATAAATGTTGGAATTATGAACATAGTGCTCTCCCTTAAGTAAAAGTCAAGATACTGATGGATTTTGAAAAGGTAGACAAATTAGCCATTAAAAACTAGTTATGGTTTTAGATTAAATAAATTCTTCATTTTTACATGAATAAGATGCATTTCTTTCTAGTTTATAGTCTGTAAATAATTTTAAAGGCTACACGTATTTTTTTCATCAGTTAATGTTCTTGTCAATCACTGACTTCCATTCTCTTTGGAGAAGGGTCTGTAGCTAGTCTTTTAATTAAATGGTAGTGTGCTTACCCCTAACTCTGAAGCATTGAAGGCTTCATCATCACATGACTGATGACAGTATTTTGGCCATCATGCTAATTTTTGCCTGAAAGCTGAAACCTACATAGTTAAAATATTTCAAGTATCAGTATGTTAGAGGTAATAGACTGCAGTAGTACAACATAAGTTTCACTTACAACTATTTAATTGTCTAAATGCAAATAGAGACATGATTAATCCCCTGACACATCTAAACCACTAATTACCTAATACAATTCATGTGGTGTGGGGTTAATTGAAAGAGGTCTTGACATTCATGACCCGTCAGTTTTGCCTCATCAGCTTGACCCAGGTCAGAGAGTCTCCCTGACAACTTTTGCCTATCAATAAAGCCTTACTTTGCCTAGAAACAGCAGTTGTATATATCTATATCATCTATATGTATGTCTACTCCATATGTGTACACATGCATACTGTAAGGGGGTGTATAAATCTCTCTACATATATATGCCCAATATTAGCTAAATATAAATGTTAAATATTTGTGCTATTGATTTTTAAATTTTATTTTCTTTTAAAGTAATATAGAAATAATGTAAATTGAAAAGTGAAGACTCTCTTACTTTTGTATGTAGCTAAAATATGATACAAAGCAGATTTTTCCAGATGAAACTAGAACAAATTTATTGTTGCTTATGTTATGAAAAACGTTTCTGAGAAAAGAATTTGTCATACATAAGGTTTTTAAGTGCTAATATATATTAAACCAAGTCTTCTTTAATGTCAAACAGTTCTTAGTGACTGATGCACCTGTTAGAAGGGTGCAAGATTGAGATACTGCTTGAATTTTATGCTGTGTTGTAAATTGAGGGAAATGTGTATTCCATTACATCTCCCAAACTTACTAAACTGCATTTCCCTCTGAACATCAGAAAACACTTTTTTTTTATGGTGAGGGTGACCAAGCACTGGCTCAGGTTGCCTGGGGAGATTGTGCAATCTTCATCCTTGGAGATATTTAAAAGCTGTCTGCACACTGCATGAACAGCTCTAGATGGTCCTACTTGAGTAGTGGGGCTTGGACCAAATGACCTCCAGAGGTCCCTTCCAATCCCAACCATTCTGTGATCCTGTGATAGGCAGAGTTAAGAAAACCACCTGAAGTTCTCTGGCAGGATGTGCTCAGGTGCTTTGTGGTTAAGATGCATGTGCTGCCTCCATGGGTATGAAAGACATCCAGGTAGGAAGCTCCAGTACCAGATGCTTGACAGCCTCATTGCTTAATTGTTGGTTTATTTCTTACCCTAGGTAGGATCACTCCAACCAGCAAGGCCTGGGACAAAGCCCAGATTTTTGTTAAGTTTCCCTTGACAGTACTCTCCAGAGGCAGTAGAGAAAAGAAGGAATGAGGGTGTTCTGTTAAACCACATCATTTAGGTTCCCCTGCTGGCTCACCCTAGCACCCCTCCACACTGCAGCTCAGGCACTGTCACTTATCCCTAAGTCTCCTTTTACAGAAAAAGCACTCTAGTGGGATACAGCACAATCCTCTCATTATTCCAGAGAGTTTAGGACAAAAACCACACAATAGTAATGATGATGCAGGAAGCAGGGAGAACAAGTGTTGTGATGGACTCTCAGCAGCATGGCTGAATCAGACTTCCTGTGGTCTGGTCTGGGGGCCTGGGCCTTAGGAAAGGTGGGGGGAGCCCAGATGAGCTGGTGGCATCCTCCAGTCCCAGTAGCAGCCAGTTACAATCATCCAAAGGATCAACCACTCCTAGTCCATATGGGGTTTATCACAGCCAGGCACTTAGCTTACCTACATCTAATCCTGTATTAATCACACTTTAAAGCTGCAGCTGTCAATATAACATTTATAATACTTCTAAGATGAACCATAATGCACACAGTTATTAGTGCATTTGCAGTGAAGATTTGCTAGTAGGTTACTCTGCCTTCAGAGAAAAAGAGCAGATCTAGCAAACTGACCTGGCAGACTGCATACTTAACCCTCAGTTCTTTATGTATCACATGCACTATAATCTGGTTTTCTCTGACATTTCTCAGATGCACTAATCCTTTCATCTGGTGAGATCAAATCTGAACCCTCATTGATTTTATGCTAAGGCAACCTGTGGGTCCCTCAGACAGTAACTTCTGTTCCCTACCTGTAGCTGGTCAGTTGTGGTTTCTATTTCCTCGATGTAAGAGTACATTTAAAGTAATTTTACTGGTTAATTCAGCTCCTAAATCTGACTCAAGCATGCTGATTTGCATCTGTTTCAACCTACAGGCCTAAGTGTAGTTATTCTGAATGTATACTAAAGTAAATCTCATTACTAAAGGGATGTACTTACAGCAGAGGGCTAAAGGGCAGAGTGTGCTGCCAATCCTGTCACTGGAGGATGTATTCCTGTAAATATTTTGTGAACTAGACAGGACAACGAGAGGCTGCTGTGGATAATGAAGTGTTGTGCCTGTCCATCACTGACAAAGGGAAAGTTCCAGCAAGAGCTGAGATTCTTCACAGGCAAAATAAATTAAAGAGCAAAAGATATTTTGTAGTCTACAGGAACATATAACTATTGACAAGGCACTAACAAAATATTTCTAGTCAGGTACAACTGATACAGCCTTCAGTACCCTTTCTCTTTTGTATACAACCATGTTCCCCCGTTCCCTCTGTTAACTGAGATGAAAAAGCTGGTAGAAAAAGTGGCTGGTTTTCTAAAATGCTTATTGGAGATTTTAGGGAAGCAAGTCCTTGTCAATAACATCTAAGAAAAAAGTTATGGAATTGATTTTGTTGAATTTCCCAATGTTGTATGACAGTTAATCCCATGGGTAATCCCAGGAAAGTAGTTTGTGCTTCACAGATATCGTGGTTTTACCTTCTAACAGGTATAATTTGGCTGCATATTACATTGAATTTGTAGAAATGGGACATTTTGTTACTGGTAACTGCTTGATATCTCTAGCAGCTCTGAAAATTTGTCACAGAAAACTCTTAATTTGTCTTCTATTTGTCTTTTGTTTTTCTCTGTAGCTTTCTCTTTTCAGTTCATCTCAACCCTCTCTTTTCCTCACATGTTCTATCTCCATGGTATTTTTGAACCATGATGCATTAGATACAAAAATTATCTGAGACTGTCAGCCACTGAAATAAAATATTTATATCAGGATATGATTCTCTCTTGTTGTAGATTTATATATATACTCCCCACCTAGTCAATGAGATGCATGTGTCTCTGGTGTTTGGGTACTTTTTGAACATGTAATAAATATTATTTCTGGCACGTGTGTTACTGATTGTTTCCAGAAGGAACAAAACATAAGGCAGCATCATTATGTCTAGTAGATGCAGGCCACACTCTCAACAGTGGTCTTGTTTCTATAAATTAGCTAAATGGTTTCCAGAGAATGATGTGCTGAACTATTTGGGACACATTTCTTTTAAGAAAATGATGAAAGGGTTTCCAAGTAGTTCCAAATGGTGCAAATTTGCCCTGTCTAACATTCAGGCATACTAGTCACCTGGAAAGTATCTATAAAGATTGAGGCTGTGACAGAGTCATTTACTTTTATTTAACCTTTACTTTGATTTTAAGCACTGCATTTGTACCTAATAAGACATTACCATATTAATAAGTACTTAATATAAAGTCATGAATAGAATAATTTTGTTTATGACTTAAATCTGTATGAAGTGTTTCTTTACATATATTTGCATTTTAAAGAGCTGCTCATCTTACGTTCAGAGATAAAATTGTTACCTTATTCTGGCAGAGAATACAGGATATGTTTTTGCAAAATAGTAAATCTCAGACTTAACTTCATTTGAATAGGAAATAAAGTTCTCTAATAAATGGGGTTTTTATTTTTTTTTGTGCTGATGGCATAAAAAAGCTAACAGAAAGCATTTGATTACTCTTAATTGCTTTACTTCCCACCAGTTGATAAAAGGAATAAAAACAAAGTGATAGAAATATTACAGAATTATCAAGGTCGACAGGATTGCCTAGGGCAACAGAGAAAAAACACAGCCTCTGTTTTCATCCTAAATTTCTTACCCTGAAAATAATTTCTTTGCAAGATACCTCCAGAATAAATGTTTCTTGTCCCAAAGGAAACTGGTTTTCATTGAAATTGCAATATCTGATTGGGTGACACTGAGATTTGTCATTATTTCAAATTATTATAATGGTCTCTATTGGAATCTGAAGAATTAACCAAAGAGAGAATTCTTTAAAGAGCAAGAGTTAAACAGGATTTTACTTAGTACATATAGAAACAGATTTTTTATGTTGATAGGAATCTGTATGCTTTCCTGTAAAAGAAACCATGAATGTTCCAAAAATTAACTTTTTGCTTTAAGATGACCAGATGACATGAGGCAATGACAAACACCTTTTTCTAATGTTTATTCCCTAGTTTCTGATGATCTGGAATTTCTTATTATCCTTAAGTTAGGAACTCCCTAGTACTTCCTAGATATACAAAGACTATAGAGCAATGTACCTCTTAAAAATTTGTGCTTCCCATCTAAATTCAGAAATTACTTTGTGCAAGTTTAATTCATTTTTAATGTCTGGTTTTTCAACATGTATTTGTGTTTAGACAGCTGCATAAGATGCTAACCTAAAAAAATCATAGAAAACAGAAGGGAACTTACTGATCCTGAGTGTGATTTGTTTACATTGTTTTCATGAACTGCTTTACAAATATTAATGGTTATTGTCCTGATAAAGCCTGTACCTGGCAACTCAGACCTTAACCTTTAACAAGCTTGCTGATTGACAAATACTTAATATATATCTAAACTAAGAAGGGAAAAAATTAAAAATTCCATTTTCAGTGAGAAGAAAGGCAACAGTTCATTCAAATTCCAAAGAGAAAACAAAATACTGGAGAATCAGGAAATGGATTGAAACACATCTCCAGGAATCAACACATTCTTTTGAAACTCCTTTTCAGGAGACGATTGCCAAATTTCTCTGAGCTACATCTTGAACCTGCTTTGGGATTATTTTGTTCTGTTCTTTTGCAAAGGAAAACATTATTTTTTTTCCCAGTTCACAGGTGAACTGGCTGTTGTTCAAAGTTGTGCTTTCAATAAAAGCTCAGCATAAAGCAAAGCTAGCTATTTACATTACCAGAGCTATGCTGCTTTTGTTGCCATTGCAAACAACATGGACTTTCATTATAAACCTGCTTCATAATACAAACTTTTTCTTCCCCGACTACTAATCCCATAGCCTTTCATTAAAACCCTCCTTTAAAAGTGCAGCTCTGAAATAATGATGATCAGCTGTGCCAGAGACTGACTTAATCTCTAAACAGTGCCAGCAGCTTTCAGAACACCTCAATGTGCTAATTACTTCATACACGTTTCACAATATGGTCTTTCATTTCTGTACTTTTTTACAGTGAAATCCTATCATTTTAGTTTGCAATGACTATTTCTTTCTGCTTTATGTAGTATAATTTTAAAAGAACAGAAGAACTTGCAAGCTGAGAAAGGTAAACTAGTTGAAACAAAGCCTATGACAGGGTTTTGTTTCATTTTATCGTGACAATAATGTTGGATGAAACACAGCCTTTGCCATCAGTAAATGTCTCTTTTAACTTGTAAATTTTCAAAAGGAGTAAAAAGAGAATCTAAATTTATTTTTAAAATAAAACCAAAAGGAAGCATCACTTCACTTACTGGTGTGTCAGGGGCAGAAGGGTTACTCTGCTAATAAAATGAGAATCAGGAAGCTTGTATGAAAGTTACATGTACATCCACCTTGGACAGACAACATAGCTATTCCACCTTTGTTTATGTTCAAGGAGACAGTATCCTGGCTGCCCGGAGTGGAAGAAGAGCTTTACTACTTTATCATGTCAGTGCTTGCTCAAAAAGTTCTTATGTTTCTGGTCATGTGAGTCCTAGAAGCTAGACTACTTTTGCTCAATTTTTAAAATTATTACATTAAAGCCCCTTTAAAAACTTCTCCTTGGTTCTATATGAGGCTTGACTAAGTGAAGAATAGATTCTGGTTTCCCTATTTCCCTACAGTACAACCTGAAGCAGAATGAATAGGTGGCAACCTGACAGAGAGGTTTTCTCCATCTGACTTGCTATGCTTCATGTAGTAAGATAATTAATTGCACAGAGAGAGAAATTACACTGCTATTAACACTTCTGAGTCAGTGGTTTCAGTACTGAGGTCAGAGTATAATGAGTTCAGCCATCTTGGCCATTTGTCCAATGTAATCTGAAAATGCATCCCAAAACTAACATATAATTTTAAAATGAAAAGGCTGGATTACTCAGAATTTCACTGAATAGATGAGTTTGGCTTGTCTAGTCTCTTGGGATTGTCTAGTCCAGTTTTCCTGCTCAAGCAGAGTCCATGACAGCAGGTAAGGTGTCCAGTCAGGTTTTGAGTATCTCCAAAGATATGGACTCCACCAACTCCCTGGGCAGCCTGTTACAGTGCTGAATCACCCTTACAGTAAAGAAGTTTCCTGATGTTCATAGATTCCTGTCCATGCCTTTGTCCTCTTAGTGGATACTACTGAGAAATATCTTTCTCTCTTTTCTTTATTTTCCCCATTGCATATTTACACTCATGGATAACATCCTTCCTGAACCTTCTCTTCTCCAGGCTGAATTGTTCCAACTGTCTCAGCCTCTCCTCGTGTTCCATTCATTTAATCCCTTTGTGGTCTTTTGCTGCACTCACTCCACTATGTCTATACTGATTTTTTTTATGGGAAGCCCAGAACTGATCCCAGCACTCCAGATAAGTCTCACCAGTGTTGAGCAAAGAGGAAGGATCACTTTCTTGGACCTGCTGGCAATGTTCTGCAGTCTAGGCTGTTAGTGGTTTTCATTGCCACAAGAGCACACCACAGATTCATGGTCAACATGTTGTCCACCTGGATTGGAAGTTCTTCTGTTGTCAGGGCTCTTTCAAGCCATTTTGCAATCAGCCTGTACAAGTACAGGATTTATTCCTCCTCAGGTGGAAGACTTTGTTTTTCCCTTTGCTGAACTCTGTGCATTCTTTGCTGTTCCTTTCTCCATCCTTTTGAGGTTCCTCCAAACGATGGCAGAGCCATCTGGGTGTGAAACACTCCTTCCAACTCTGAATCATCTGCAAACTTGCTGAGGGCACACTGTCCCATCATTCAGATTATTAATGGAGATTCTGAGCACTATAGGAGGCAGCAGTGGTCCCTGAGATAGAGCCCTAATAACAGGACTAGGATTTTTTTCTTCAAAAGAAGAAAAAAAAATAATCCTGTAGGAGATCTGACATGGATATGGATAAAGTCAGTCATAGTCTTTTGAAGTACTTGATGTTTATTTAATTTGCAGTGCATACATGTCCTGCAGACTGTCTTAATTATTTACTCTTGTAAATGACTGTGAGTCTAGAGAGTCACTTGAGAAAGAAAATCTTTCTGTTATTTTTTTCTTAGGGATTCTGTTCAGATATAGTTTTCATCAGACCCAATACTGTGGTAGGAAAGAGATACATTAACAGAGAACTGTCCTGAAATGGAATTGACTGGGAACATGTAAATCTGTTCATTCTCAGACATTTCTGTACCTAGATGCTCACATCTTTTCCATAACAGTAAATAAGTTCCTACTTAAGTTTGAATCATTCTTACAACAGAACAACAGGAATAAAAATATAGGGACACTTTCAAGAAACCATGACTGTCTGGCACATTAAAAACTAAGCTAGAAACCACTTTTGTAGATTATGTAAATTAATTTTTTAAAATGTTTTTTCTCCTTTCATGATATTAAAGACTTTTTCAATATGCAAATTTATTTAATTTTCAAATTATATTGAGTAGGATATCTTGAGAACCTGCAAGCACAAATAGTGATCTTATGTCATTCTCTGACATTACATCGTCTTAAAATGAACTTGTCTCTTGAGCCTCCTACCTGAACTATGCCACCCCTGTGCCTTAGATTACTTGGAATGAGTTTCAAGAGTTAACAGACAGGAAACATCAGTTTCTTCAGCAGATAGGTTTTGTCTGGAACAGCCAGGTTATCAGCATTGCAGGTGTTACCATAGAGGATAACTGAATAAATCTCAGTTTTTAAGAGATTCAGGTAAAACAATTTATCTGAGAAAATAGGGCTGGGCATTCAATTTATGCTCTGTAACATTGCAGTGTGCAGTACATAAAGAACCTGACCTCCAAACACTAAGGCTTACAAAGGGCGAGGTTGCCAAATTTAAAATCCTAGGGACCTTAGAGGTTTATCAGTCTTAGTATGTTGAAAGGGATGGACTATATCAAGCACTTTTGCAGTAGAAAGAAGCAAAGAAAAAGTTGTGCCTAAATAGGAAAGATAAGCCTCTCAAGGATCAGATAAATGGAAAGAGCTAATGACTCAATTAGGATGCTCTAGATAACTTAGGAAGATTTATAATCTAGCAAAGGCTCAGCAGAAAATTGTTTTATGTGTTTTGCAGTGGAAGAATAATTATGCTGTGTTTATAACAAAGGCACGTTGGACCTTACCCTGGGTAGTCTTTTTTGTTTACTAGAATTGTTCCTTGATTTCAGTGTGACTTCAAGTCCTTTGTCAGTGGCAACTATTTTCACAAGAAGGAGATGTACTGCTCAGAGTAAGGCATGATTGCTACACTTACTGAGCTCATCTCTGCTGAGAGTGTCACAAAGCACAGGCAGGTGCAGAAGGGCTGTGGAACAGGTGCCATTTACTTCATCCTGCACACACACATCCCTGGTACATAGGGAGAGATGACCCACAAGCATATCAAACAGCTTTGTGTGCTCCCATAGCAGAACATTTCCCAAGCAAACTAAGCTTCTGGAATGTTAAAATGTGTGTCACTGCATACGGTTAACCTTTCAGGAACCATCCCCCTCCCCAACAAACTCTTCTCCTGCCAAAAAATCCCCTGAAGATGCTATTCACAGTGGAGTTCCTAGGAAGCTTGATAGAAAACACAGATCTGTGAGATTTTGTGGGGACTTAAATATGACATCTTTACATTGGCATGAATTGCGCAAACTCTAAGAAGAAATCAGTTTTATCCTGGGATCTCAAATCACTGCATAAACAGATAGAAGTATTACTATCACAAATGGAGAAATAGGAAAACAGAGCTTTTCTTTCCAAGATTTTACAGTGGTCCTTTCCTCCACTGGATATTTGGAATGGGTGCAAGTCCATAAGGAAAAAAGGAGAACTAAGCCACTAAGCACATAAAGCATTAGCATGTAACAGGCGAGTGTAGTGGTTTATTTAACAGGCTACATCAAACTGAAATATGAGGCTTGATCATACTGAGTTTGCAAAAGGTCAACATTTTTGGTGTTATAAATCATACTGTTCTGAGCACTTTTATTTTAGGGTTCCTTAAGAATCCTTGCAGAGTGGTTGCAATCACAGGGCTGTGAGGAGGCCAGTTCATTAAGCTGCTGACTTGGCTGCTTGCAGATGTTTCAGGCAGGTGTTCTGTGCAGACCAGGGAGTTTGCTTTCTTCTGCAGCGTGTTGCACTGCAGGTCAGAGGTGACACCTCAATGGCAAGGTCTCAACTGCATGGCAAGTCTCAGAGGTGTTTGTTAAGGGAGAAAAAGAATTTAGTCTCCTTAAAATTTATGTACTGCAAAAGATAACTGCACCTGCAGACTGCTGCTCTTATTGGAAACACATGGTGGCTGTTGGAAGAAATATAAAATGCTACTCTGTAGTTCCTGTTGAGAATATGCAGGAACTCCAAATGATCAGTATTGGACCACAGATACCTGAATGATTCATGATTCTAATAGTACACATTTCTGGTACAAAGTGTATGTTTTTATCATATGCTTAGGGATTCGTGCAAATCCACGTGTTTAAAAATTGACTTTGGCCAGTGTTGTATTACCATCCAACAGTTGTCTTGCATAATATAATGTATGCCAGCAGGCATTCCCAATGACCCAGCTAGTTCATAATTAGAAAAGGTTAGTCCAGTCTTTCCTCGCCACCTGTATGTTGGCTTTGTAACTTTCCAAATGGAAATAGCAAAGATAGATTCTTCTATATGCTGGAAATCCTGCAAAATGGACCACCCATATTAGAGAGTCTTCTGCTGCAGAAGACCACAGTAAGTTTACCGGTTAAAAAAATGTTTTGTTCTTGCTAGAAATAACCTCCAGGAAAGAAGTTTTGGTCAGTTCATGTTACATTCGTCAGGTGTAAGCATTAGAATCATGGAACAATTGATGTTGGAAGGGATGTTAGAAGTCTTCCAGTGAACCTACACAGTCATATCCAGAAATCCATTTTAAGTACTAATAATGAGATAACTTTTTTCAGTGGATGATTAATAGGGCAAATGATGCTGGCTGGCAAATTTGGCAAGAAAAACAACAAAGAATTTCTATAACTGGAATGATGTTATTCAGAATGCTTAATATTTAATACAGCTGCATTCTGTTGTCACAAATTATGTCTTGCTGCCAACCACAGAGCCCTGACGGAGAAACAACACTGAACAGCATTTCATTCAGTTCATTATGAAATATTTTTTATACCCATCAGATAGTGTACTGCTGAAGGTTATCAGGACTTCTACAGTCATATTTACCTAAGGACAACAAGGATCCCTGTGAGGCTTGACATTATCTGCAAAGTCTCTGATGGAGGAAAAAAAATCCTGCACAAATATTATCTCTAAGTAGAGTATGAGGACAGTGTGATGCAGAACTGGATTCGGAGCTGGCAGCATGGTGAGTGAGGAGCCATCTAAACTAAACCAGCAGCAAACATTGAGAATAGGAGATGCTTTATAACCCTTTTTCATAACTTCTCTTTTGAGTTTATAACAATGAACCTTCTCCAACTGGAAAGACTTTTAAAAATTAAGCAGTATCAGGGGATTTTATAGATAGCATTTTTTAAAATTATCAGAAAAGAACAGAGGAGTTTAGGGGTTTTTTACTGTATTTCTATTTGTAGCACTCATCTAGGATTTGGGAAACTCAATTTTAGCTCCTTTTCTATCTGAAAAAATCACTCCCATTCTGCCACGAAGGTGAGAGAGCTAACACACACTTAGACCATATTTGCATCCCTTGCATTAAAGAACAAGGTATTAACTCATCCTGGTAAAAAGCAAAGCAGGAAAATTGTTTTCACAATTTCAAAATTAGACATGTGGGACACATTAGAAAGCAAATTCTTCACTTAAGCTTGCTAGGCTCTGCTCATTATTGTTAATATGATGCTAATGTTTTACTGTGGATCGTATAAAGTCTGTTTTAGGGAACATCTTTATCTGTTACCCATCTTGTTTACTTTGCTCAGATTGCTCAATCATTTGAGTCTCACATAAGAACACACATATAGAAGCCCACATATAAATCTCTCATTGCTTGCACCATGAATCTGAATGTTTTAAAGATTTTTTAAAAAAATGTCTCAACTGTTTTAATTTGAACCAGAATATGTAGCATTTCAAGCATCAAGAAGCTTTCTGCTTTTCTAATTTCCCAATGTATAGAATTATCATTTGGGGGTTTTGGTACATTACCTTAACACTCTGCTGTTCCTTCCTGTTTAGAAGCAAATGCAGTCATACAATGCAACAGTAAAAAATATTCCCAGTGTAATTTTATTTCACTAATTCTGCAGGTGGATTTCCGTAAACTTCAGTTCTAAACAGGATAAAAGATTTCCCAGATGAGAAGATGTGATTTTAAAGGCTTTCTTCTCGCTAAATAAATTCCAGCCCCCAAAAACCCAACCAACCAACGAACCAACCAAACAAAAACCACGAAACAAAACCCCCAGAAACAAACAAACAACCAAACAAAAAGAGCCCCCCCCTCAAACCTAACCATAAGAAAGGAAATTTTAAATGAGGAAAATATTTTAAATATAGTCACTTTATACAGCATAGGTGACTTCTTACACATTGTCAGATGAATCTGATCCTTGACTCTTACAAAAATGAGAGTGTGATTAATATTTTTCAGTTTTTTTCTCATTGCAGAATTGCTTCTTTATAAATTGCTTGAGATCCATGAAAGATGGATCCATGTTATCAGTGCTGCAAATAACAGCAAGATGTATATAGAGCACCCTGTTCTGCAGATTAATTCTGATGTGTGCAAAGCCCCATTTACATGAATTTCACCTTCTAAGTTAGGAGCTCACTTTCCATCTCCTTGTCTGTGTTATAATTCTTATTTTCTTCTCTTTAGCTTGGTCCCTACCAGTTTTTAAATATCCATCAGTCATGACCATTACTCCTGGCCAAGCTTCCAGGCAACAAATGAATCCCTAATTCAGTTGGAGCATGACCTATTTTTAATTTAAATCATAGGTTGTTTAGGGAAGCTATTGATGAGAATAGCATTTTAAAGATGCAACAATTTTAGGTTTCTTTCTTAATACTCTTATACTCTGTCCACATTACACAGCTTTCAGCAAATATGAGCAAGTCATCTGGACCAAAGGAAATGAACACAAACGCCACAGGATGATTTCTGCTTGAAGCTCTATGCTGTTGTGTTTCTGCAGCTGAAGGACAGAATTCAGGTTTCATACATTAGAAACTATTAATCTGGTTCACAGAATAGTCCAATGATCTGTCATGAAGTGCAAATGCTCTTGCTCTGAATGCAGTTCAGAACAGCTGGCATTTGATTTACTGGTATGAGGTTCCATAGGGGTCATGAGGATGGGCACAGGATCTTGAAGAAACCTTGAACCATAGATAGTTACTTGCTCAAAAAAACCAATCTAGTATATGGAAATAAACACTGCATTTGAAAGATAAATAAAAACATAATTAGGGCTCATCCACAGAGTGTGTAACAATATAACAAATCATATGGTAATTTACCAGATAATCTCCTAATGTAACTAACTGCCTTATTATTTAACTCTGCACAGCATTATAAAACAAAGCAGCTGTTATTGACATTAATATTTTATACCAAATCACAACAGGATTTCCAACATACCCAACTTCCCTGCAGAAGCCATTAGGGAAAACAGCTTGTGATTAATTTCAACAACATGTCAACCTGTGATAAAAGAAAGTGAGCCCCCAAACCCAACAAGCTCACTTGTTATGAATGAGTGTGTGTGCCAAACTTGCTGAGACACATGGCTTAAAAGAACTGACTCATGGATGTGCCAGCCAGCTAGGAATTGCAGTGTAGGAGGTCTTTCTGAGACCTTTCAGCAAATGTTATTGTAATGCTGTTGTGCTGCCTAGGGGCCTTGGCAAAAGCTTAACATATCTTTGCAGAGTGAAAACAATGATAAGATGAATGAAGCAGAACAGAATCTAAGGAAAGAAAATTTTTTGCATGTTTGTTTCATAACTCAGGAAGGGTTTGATAGCGTCTTTCTGCAGCAAGCTTTAGGTTAGAGGTCAAATATACAAAAAAGCTAACCAAAAGAAAAAAGAGCTCTTAAAGGGGGTAAAAAAGTTTTGCTTGTATTCTTAGGGCCACAGAAAGCCCCTGTTTGTATGAACTGCACAGAACCATTTTAGTATTTCTGTTCACAAGTAAAATATGTAACTTCAGTAACTCTGAAATATGAAACTGCAGTAACTCTGAAAATCTGTACATGTGGAAAATACATTTATAATTAAATGCATTGCTACATTTATATTATGTATCTGCTTTGCTAAAATGAGCTTGGGAAGTCATAATGTGTCTTCCTAGGTTATCAACTTTTTCTTCATAAAATAAAATATTTTCATCTGCTCCATTCTCATTCTATCCTCACCCTCTGTTTATTCTTGTTTTGTGGTGGCTTGGTAACTAAATCAGGAAGGTAAAAGACAGCTAGAGGGGATGGATAAGGAAACTCTGACCTTCCCCCCTCCTCAACAGGAATCATGGTAATATACAAAAGGAATTAATAAACGTGTTCAGTTTACCTTTATTATAGTGGTTGTGTGCACTATGGGTGAAAAATACTTCTTAAAAATTCATACATAAAAAGAACAATTTACAAACCTGCAAATATTCTATTTCAGTTATCTAAACTCTGGATTTCTGACCGCATTTTCTGATACAGAAGCTGCATGTCATTGTCTCCATACCGTGTGCATAGGTGTTATTCTGTCTGTTACAGAATATCACAGAAGGAGTTAAACTAACCACAGCAATAGCCTTGCTTTCTGCTGTCATCAGAATCTTTTGTCATTTTGATTGCTTTGAAAAAAAAGAAAGATACTGCATTTGGCTCAACAGAAGCACTCCTGAAAAAATTCAATGTTCTTTCTGCAGGATGACATTTGTCTGACAGAGCTGAAATTGAGTCATCATTTCATTTCATCTTGATTGAGAGTAGAAACATTTTGAAGGAACATTTTGAACTTGCTTGTGTCTTATATTTGTTGCTTTGGTAGAGTTCCAAGACTAGTAATAAGTATATGGTTTGATCTTGACTGAATACAAGACATTTCATGATCTATTACTTTGAGGTAGCATATGGATGATTACTTTTTGAGTGATGAGTTCAGGTGTCTTGATCAATCAGTACCCATTTACATTGCTTAGGAACTTTTGTTTTCTTTGGGAAGTTTGGCTTTCTCACTATATCTGACCTTAAACTTCTCTGATGCTCTTCCTTCCAGCAGGAATTGTAGTTCCTGTCCGATCAGCTGGACTGAATTAAATTGCTGTGCCTTTTCAGTTTGAGACACTGAAGGTAGATAAGCTGTGTTCATGTCCTTTTGACTTAGTGCCTTGGAAAAATAAAATATTTCTGTGGAAGTTACTGTCCAGAACATTGCATATCATATTCCAAGATCCTTAGCAGCATACTAAATTGTACCTAAAGCCAGAAACTGAAAGCAGTGCTTCTGCCTGTCCATTCAGTTAAGCAAACACACATCCAGTGATGTGACTGACATTTCACATTTTATGTCCTGACATATAAACTTTCATTTGGATACTTCATGAACAATTCCTGAAGTATGTATACACAATGCTATTTTTGCTGGATTTCTGGCATGCAAAATTCATAGCTATGAGAATATTTAGCTTTTGATTTCTTTAACTGAATTTTTTTTGATAATATTTGTCTACCAAGACTATTAGCATTAGTTGAACTGTATAATAGTTTTCTTGAAAATTGCTGATAGACACATTAAGTCAGAATTGTATCAGTCATCACTGGTATACTTCTGATAAAATACAAGTTATCTTATAAAAGTCAATAAATTAAGGAAAAATAATGTCATCACCCACATATGATACCCATAAACTCCTCTTCTGTTAATCTGTTTTATTTAACCTACCATAATTACATGCATCACTTTCCAGCAATTGCTCAAGAATAATCCCTCATAATTTCTCAGAGCCACTGTTACCATTATGTCATTTTGAATGGCAAGAATTTATATCGGCCTTCTTTCACTCAATTTGATGTGAGTGGAAGATAAACATGTTATTCTGCCTACAAAACAATCAGTAAAATAAAGTAATAGCTGAGTTCTCCTTTTACTGAGGTATTTTCCATTTACTTTAGACACCATCTTGCAGTTCAAGTCCTTTTAAGGAAGGTGGTAGGTACTAAATGTCCTTGCTTTTTTTTTTCTTTTGCAAGAACAGTAACTTCTTTGGGTTATCTTTTTTTGTTTGTTT